>LPNX010720627.1:0-496716 GCA_001517045.1 Pseudotsuga menziesii | reverse complement strand
AACCGTCAATCAAAACCCATAAAAAGATAGAAAAATTCCAAAACAAAATAATACATCCAACACAACAAGCCATGACAGCAACTCACTACTTCGACAACCGAAATCACCACCATCGACCATCTTCATCGACCAGTCAGGCCGACCATTTTCACCCACGACACCGACCATTGACTTCGAAAGTCCCATCACGCATTGATGGCCTCGAGCGCTAAAACAGATCCTCCATTTAGTCGCACTCGAGTATTGCAGTTGGACTGTCAAGTCCGCCATTAATACACCCATTTCGACACTCAACCCCACCCACGCCTATAAATAATGGACTGTCAAAGGTTCATTCACCACACCCATTTCCCTCAGAGCACCCGCAATCTCAGTTGACCAAAGCACAAGAACCCTGTCAAAACCCCGACCAGTCCAACACAATGGCACCCAAACTAACCAGAGTTGCGGCCAAGGAAAAGGAGCTGCAGGCAGAGGACACCCCTTTGCTCAACCGCTTAAAGAACATCAAAAATGCAAAGGTATAGGAGGGCCCATTCCAGAAACTCTGGAAAGAGATCCAAGAGTGGGCCTATGTCGACAACAGAATGACCCAGGCCGCTGAGAAAATTCAGAAGAGCGGCATCTTCAACTACCCTAATGCACCACCGATGGCAAGCTTCGGTGCGACAAAGGAAGCAGCTGTTAAATTCATTATCAGTCGCTCCCATAACGACCGATTCTACTTCGAATAGCCGATTGATATCACCGGGGATGTTATCTCCAAGCTTGCGGGTCTGTCCAACCAAGGCAACCCTGTACCTATTGGGATCAAAGACGGGTTAGTCCAAGAACTTACGGGCTCACCGTCGGGCAAGAATTCCAAAGGACTGATGATCGGCCAGATTGCGACAAGGATGCCACAAATCATGGCTAAAATCATAGCAATCACCCTTACATTGGCAGGTTGGGGTAGCGACCTTAAGCTGGAGATGTTGGAAGCGGTCGACACAATCGCGACTGACGGTCAGATCTACCGATGGGGAGATTATGTTGCCGACATGATCAAAACCATCTACGAACGCTGCCAGGAGACAGGAGTTATGACCAAGTTCCCCTCTCTCATTCTATGGATTGTCATGTACCATATTTGTCCGGAAGGTAGTCCAGTCTTCCGGGAGCTGACCAAGTTCCAAATGCATCGCTTTAAACCCTTTTCACAAAAAGGAACCATGCATGAGCTGGCACAGAAAAAAGTCTTCCTGGAAAACTGGTTCCAACAATTGAAGGTTCGCACGACGAGGTGGAAGGTGCCCCAGAAAATCCGACGAAACCTCCCTGTTGAGTCTCATATCCAGTTAGAACTTGACCATACATCAGTATGGTACATGAGAGGTCAGGACCCCAAAGCATAGGACCTCGACTACTATCCAACGGTCGAGCAGATTTTCCGAGAGTTGACCAGACAAGCGCAAACAAAGATACCAATTCTAGAGGCTGCCAAACAGGTCAACTTCTCCATCATAAAGCCACTCACCGACCAGGAAAAAGAAGAGGACTACGAGCTAAACTTATACATCAGCACATTTGTGTCAGAGGACACCCCGACCATGCCCACTAGTTGGGTACACATCACTGTCAAACCTCCGACTGCAAAAGTAGTCGACCCCCAGCCAACAGAACAACAACAACCAACAGTAGAACCACAACAATAGACAACTCCTTCAGCTCCAGCAACCGTCGACCCCACTCAAGTACAGATAGGTGAAGTCGAAGGCAACGACCCAGAATATGATTTATCTAAAAGCATCATCAAGAAGCTGGCTAAGGAGATAGCTGTCGCAAGGAAAAAAATCAAGGCCCAAAAACTACAACAAGGTAGGGGTAAGCGCAAGCTTATTCTGGCTGACTCATCCGACGATGAGGAGGAACTAGCAGCCGTGGCCATCAACATTGTGGAGGATGCCCGTGCAAATAAAGCGTCAGTTGAAGTTCAGTTTCAACGGTACCTGGACGCAGGAGCTCTGGAGGGTCAGCCAAAGAAAGCAAAAACAGCACAGACACCTGAAAATGTGGTCGACCTTGTGTTGACCCCTCCCCCTCCATCCCCGACAACCATAGTCGAGGAACAAGCACAAGTACAGCAGGCAGATAGTCCCCCTGAGGAATATCAATGCGCCATCCTGGAGGCACTCAAAGCCAGGTTCGACCAGGACGCAGAGCTTGAAGCTTTCTTCATGACACTTCCTGCACTGTTTAAGTCAACCCAAAAAATACAAACAAAATCTCCTCTCTATGCAAGAAAAAATCCATATGCAACTGTTATGATGACATTCACCCGCGACCAATAGGGTGACGTAATAGGAACATCAAGGTCTGTCACTGAGCCAATCGAGACCGATGCCCAGGACGACCTACCCGCTACACCTTCAGAAGCAGGTATCTCTTCCAACCAAAGTTCACAACACACCCCAGCCAATCCTTCGACCCCTGTCCATACCCCCACTCCATCCCCAACACCACCATCATCACAACCTCCCTCCTAACCACCTCCATCGTCAAAATCCCCACCCCCAGAATTACAGCCAAACCCATCACAGCCACCATTATCTTTACAACCAGAAGTGGCCATCCCACCTCCTCAAACAGAAACACCCCCCACCTCCCCACCACATACTCAAAAAGAAACACAGCCAACTTCTATACCACCTAACCAACCAGAAAAACCCTCAGCCTCCATTCCATCAACCACAGACCCAACCTCAACTGCTGCAGATACCCAAGAGCAACAGCCAGACAAACAAAAGAAAAAGAAAGAGCAGCATAGAACATCTAGTCTTCGGATTAGCCTAAGGGATGCAAGTTCCTTGGATGACACAGAGGTCGGCCAACTCCTTAAAACTGTGGCCAAAGAGTCAAAGAAAAGGACAGATCAAAAAAATAAAGAGCTTGTAGCCAAAAATGCAAAAGAAGTCGAGTTTCTCAGCAGATGCAGAGCTCTAGTCCAGACCGTGGTACTAGGCCCTCTCGAAGTCGACACAGATCGACCACTTGAAAGAGCGTATCAGCTCTTCGAGACGATGGTATCGACTGTCCAGACCCGAATGCAAGAGACCAAGGAAGATCAAAAGGAGGAGACTGTTCCACTGCTCCTGGCCCAACACACTGCATTCTCAGAGGCATACAAGGTCCTCCAGGATCATATGGAAGAATCAGTTGTCAGTGAGGAAGTATTACGAGACTGGCCTAATCACTATGGGCAGGTCTATCAGTAGAAAAGGCAGGCGAGACAGGGCATTCACGCTTTGGAGGGCCAGAAGTCGACAGAGGCAGAACTGCGGTAGACCATTGAAGAAAAAATTGTGATGGAGACCAACAAACTGTAGAAGCTAGAATGAGAGGCACATCAGTGGGTTCAACAGGCCCTTCCCAACTTAGAGAAAGTTGACATCATCTTCCCACAGATGAAATGACTCATCAATGCTGCAGAAGAGCAAAACCGACTGTTGGGTCCTAACATGGAGAATATCACAGAAATGCCCATGTCTAAAAAGATGTCGATCCTTTCAAGTCTCACTACCTTAACAATCGATATCCAGAAGGCATTGTAGAGTTGGACCGACTTTCAGCATCATCTTGCCATCACAGCTCCAGCTATCGTCGAAGTCTACATCCAGAGGAGACCGACCATCCGTCTGCACAGTCCACATCACGAGTAAGTCTGAATGGTTCGACAAGAGTTCGCTTTTGTACCTCCCTGTTTCTTTGGGATGAAGAAATGTTTTGTTCGTGGGGGAGATGTAGAAGGAGCAAGTCAACATATTTTGACTTGAACAAAGACCGACTAAGTCAATGGGCCAACTAGTCGGTCGACCGACTTAACTAGAAAGATTAGTCAGCCAACTAACAGTCGTGTCGGTTCACCGAACCGACAAGTAGTTATTTTGTAACTATTTTTAACTTGTATATATATTAGGCTGTTGACCCAAGCAAGAACTCAGTTCAGTTCTGTGCCTTGTATGAACTCATTACATTAATATAATCTGTTTTCCTATCTGTTCTTATCTCTTGTATCTGATTTATAGTTATGTTTTAGTATGTATTATTGGTAACCTTATGTGATCTGTGCTGTGGGATTACAACAGGTGGGTCTTGCTCTGAGTCAGGGGGTTGTGGTGGTGAGGGAGATGGTGGTGGTGGTGATGGAGTTGGTGAATGGTTGAGGGTGACTGGGTTGGGGGAAGTGTGGATGAGTGGTGGGTTGTCATTCTAAGGGGTTGAATCTAGTTTAGAGAATAATTGGTTGATATCTTGATTTATGTCTATGATATTTTCTTCTTATTCTCCTCTGGTCGGTACAGCGGCTGGTAGGTTGGTATGGGGTATAGTCGAGTGATAGTCGTGGTCTGGCATGTGGTCACTTTAGCTTCCTTGTCAGGATTTCTCTTGAAATATCTGGTCGACCGATGGATAATAGTAGAGGGATTTTGCATTTGAGTCAGTGCCCTGCATGTACCACATCGAAGTATGGTCGAGCTCTAACTGAATGTGGGACTTTTTTGGTAGACTTCGTCGGATGTTTTGAGGCACCCTCCATCTAGTCGTGCCGACTTTTAGCTGTTGGAGCCAGTTCTCCAATAGCACTTTTTCATCTTCTAGTTCCTTCAAGGTTCCTTTCTGGGAGAATGGTTTGAATCTCCACATGTGGAATCTTGTCAGTTCTTGAAAAATTAGGTTTCCTTCAGGGCAGATATGGCACATGACTATCCATAGTATGAGGAAGGGGAACTTGATGATTCCTCCCGTCTCTTAGCATCTTTCACAGATGGTCTTGACCATGTTGACGACATATTCATCCCATCTGTATATATTTCCATTTGTCACAATGGTGTCGACAGCTTCTAACATGTCTGATTTGAGGTCGCTGCCTCGACCTACCAGGGTGAGTGTTATGGCTATTATTTTGGCCACAATTGTGGCGTTCGGGCTATGATATGACTAATCATCAACCCCTTCGATTTTTTGCCCGAAGTCGACCCAGTTAGTTCTTCGACCAGTCCTTCTTTAATACTGACTGGTATTATGTCTCCTATGTTTGAGAGACCTATCAGCTTGGAGATGACTTCCCCAGAGATGTTTACCAGTTGGTCGAAGTAGAACTGGCCGTTGTGGTACCGACTTATGATAAATTTTATGGTTGTTTCCTTGGTGCCACCGAAACTGGCCATGAGTGGTGCATTGACATAGTTGAATATGATACTGTATTTAATTTCTCTACAGCTTGAGTAGGCTTCTTGTTGACATAAGCCCATTCTTTCATCTCAGTCCATAGTTTTTTCCATGAGCCTTTGTGCACCTTAGCATTCTTAATGTTCTTTAGCCTTTGGACTAAAGGTGTTTCTGCAGTCTATAATTCCTTGGCTTTGTGTTACGGAGAGAAATTCCTATGGCTTGGGGTACCACAACAGACAGCTTGACTTTAGAAATCAATCATTTCCAATATGCAATAGAAATTAAATGTCTAACACTAAAAAATTAGACCTAGTACCTTATTCTAGAGGGTTGAAGTAGATCCCCATTGAGCTTTCCAACTTCAGCTTGAATTGATAGATTACTTCCTCAACAACAAGTAAACAATACAAGCATACTATATATCATGGTGTTATATCTATTCTAGCATATATAATCAACAATGTATAAATATTTGAAATCATCCAATGGATAAAATATTCATTCAAACACACATTATTGGACAGGAAAAGATATTTCTATTAATATAAATCAGAGATTACAATAGATACAACCTCTATTGGCACATCTGTGAATTGGAGAAACTGAATCCCCCACTTGGGCCTCCACCACTTCAATCCTCCATCTCTCGATAGAAATCTCACTAGAAAAGTGCAAGCCTGGGAACAACACAAAAGTGCTCCAAGGGATAGAGGGATGCAGACTCAAGCATAAGTTCCGGCAACAATGGACTATAGTTTCTTTGCTCTCAATTCTCTCTTATGCCTTCAGTGTACCAAAGAGTTCCTTATATAGCTTTTCAAAGGGGTAATGAAAGGTCGAATCTAAGCGATCTCAAGGCATATGGAAGGCCAGGAGTCAAGTGAGTCAGATCCATGTCAAGGAAAACTCCAAAAGCATTTGGATTTTGTACACATCCCGATGTATGCAATTTTAGTGGTCAAACCTGTGTATATATGCGATTAGAGGTTTAAAAGTCACGTGTATAATTTTTCACATGTTTTTAGGGATGGTAAAGGAAACATCAAAGGACAGAAAGTGGTCCAAGGGGTCCAAGGAGTCTGCATCGGGACAAGGGAAAGGCCATACAAGTGTGATTCACCTAGAGTGGTAAAATAAGCTATAACAGATGCCCCCTAATGTGTGAGGTCAGAGAGGTCATACAATGGCCGAAATACATTATAAGTCCATCCCAGAAGTGGAGTGATGAAGAATCCCAAATGGAATACCAGCTACCCAACCAGCATAGTACACTGATACAACTCTACACATCACTGCAAATACATGTAGCAGTCCCAGATACATAAGAGTACAATGGCCATGAATAGGCATGATACAAGATATCACATAAGTGGTCATTGCCACGTACAATATATATAGATCAGAATCTCCATGATGAAGATATACAAAGGACCATGATCTCTATAATAGCTGAAAAATGGGTCAAGATCTCCATAATAGCTGGAAATGTCTGACATATACTAGAATCAAGTCACAAGAGCTGAAATATCATGAACACTGGCACGATCAAGTAGGTAGCATATAAGAGATGCCACCAATCTGGAAGGTCTTCTACACAAACCGCTACAAGTACATGTCCTACTATGCAAATAGAGGTGTCAAGGTCGAACACAGTAGTCCATTGTCTGATTACCGGTCATTAATGTATACCATTAATAGACGTGAGATCACCCATCGATAATGAAAATGGGAATCAAGGTACTAGAGTGCAAACTAACAAGTGTGAATAAATGTGTTTAGGTCGAACACTTAAGAGGATCCATCGATCAGGGGACATTGATGTATTCCCAAAGACTGTCGATGGCGAGAGAACCTGCCACTGATGACTGCAAGTCTCAAGGCACTCAAAATGACTCTAGATTCCAATCCTAGAATAAATGATCTGGAGTCAATGGGATGAAATCCACTGGAAGGATGTCCTTAAGGCATCCCCCATCATCCAACATGAGGTACTCAGCAAATATGTATGATGTGGAAGGACTCGATCATAAGGTGCATGAACCAGTAACTGTACCGGGAATGGCCAACATGCAAAGTCAAGATAACTGAGGAAGGGCCAACTCAGGTTTCAACTTCCTTCGAACAAGAGCATAATGGTGAATGGTGACTGAATAAAGGAAACATATACTTGATATGCAAACTAGGACATCTCTGCGACACAAGAGGCATCGACAGAGACTCCATAGGGACTGGAAGCTTAACCAGTCGATGGATATAAAATCAGATAAATGAGTACAGCTCCTAAATTCAAACTATAAACCCAACCAATGGATGTGATATATAGTGCTCTGTTCGAAGGCGACATGACTCGACAGCTGCCAAAGATAACATCTTTCCTTGTCTGGATTTTTGGTTTTTTTTTTTTTTTTGGACTATTTCAATTTTTTTTAAAGCTTGAAAAAGAATAAAATGGCTTTATAGTTACAGACTAGGAGGAGATGAGTGTCATAGGGGCAAACAAACTATTTCCAAGCAGTGGAACATACCTATTCTCAATGCAAGGACACATGTGTAGGATATCAACACTCAGGTGAAAATCCCTTCCCGGTAAAACGGGAATCAAGCTGCAAAGGATATATGGCTGAAACGCAATATCACAAAAGCCAGCATAAAGCTTAATAAGGCAGGCAAAGATCATGATAATGTAATTACAACTTGACATACGGGAGTCCTGAGGTAAATAGGCCAACAAAAGATCAAGAGGAGTATGAGGCTCTTGCGAAATGTCATGGAAATACTATACAACAGACTCCCACACCCTAAAAGACAAAACATCAGCATGGGCACCAAAAGCAAATAAGGCGCTAACTGGGGTACCCATGTAAGGTCAAGCTCTACCACTTGTATCATGCCACTTCTAAAACATCAAGAAGGTTCTGTGACATAATAGAGTGGGTTCGTACCTAAGGTTATGATGAAACGGTCATAAGGTCATGCAAAATGCAAACGGTGATGAAACCTTACCTATGTGCCAGTTTAGAGATGATACCTAAAATCAACACGAATGGGTCAATCCAACGGCTGAAACGGCACTTGAAAAGGTCTCCTACATCAATAATTAGGTCAAAAACGGTCCAAAATGATTACAAATAGTCCAAACTATAGGAAAGGGGGTAAAATTTTTCAAAAATTTGAAAATTTTCTATAAATAGTAAATATTTCAAAACATTATAAAACATTTGAAATTTTTACCCAATTGAGCTTAGATTTTCAACAACGAATTTCAGGGGATCCAGCCAGCGGAATCCACTACCGTTTCTTCCAGGTACTTACCCATGCTCTTCTCTTCCATTTCAATGCAATTTTTATCAAATTCCATGGTCATTTGAGGTTTCTAAGCCAAACTAAAAAAGGTGTTGCATCCCACATTAAAATCGAGGGTTTTTCCACGTATAGGGCTGGATATACGCAGAAAATGCCCCCAAACCCATGTACATACGCGGTTGTTTGTAAAATAGTCGCGTATGTAGCCGCGCATAAGGTTTTTTTAGTAATCTAATGGGCAAACTTGCAATTTTTTGTGCAGGATGGTCCTAGAGTGGAGAGAGCATGAACATGGTGATGTAGAGGAGGCAGTAAGGGCCGATCTAATGGCTCAAAAAGCGCTACGTGCATGTGGACTCTATAATATTTGGTGTCTTGGCGACTTGAGGGCCAAACCAAGACTATTGCAGATGCTGGTGGATTATTGGGATCCAGACTCTGAGTCCTTCCAGATAGATGGGATGTCCCTCACCATAGAGGTGGAGGACATATACTTTATTACTGGACTTTCTTGATGGGGGGAAGTAGTGAACCTTCGTTCTCATGGTGGGCCCGGAGGTGGCGTGACTATTGACGAGTAGATTGCAGTGTACTGCTATCTAGGCATAGAGAAGGTGGGGATTCAGGTCCCAACCAACTCTATATAGGTGTTGGGCCTAAAGGCCATACTATTGACATTGGGTAGGATAGCAGGCTTGGCTTCACTCCACCAGGCCTCCCGGCCTTTGATGTTCTATGCAGTGGAGTGCATGCGACCCACGATCTATGACTGGAGCACTACACTACTGAGCAACATGAAACATCATCTCAATGAGTGTAAGGCGGGCAGAGTGTGGAACTTTGGGTTCAGTAGCATATTGAGCACATTTTTCTTCGAGCGTGTTCCAGGATTGAGCCCCAGAGTTGATGTTCCTTTTCATGGGGTTTGAGATCTGGCCCAACAGCGTTGGGTAGATGCTATGCGCAGAGTGGGGGGAGGTAGGGTGGCCATCCCCTATCCAACTGATTTCTTTCCGTGGTGGAAACGACAAATAGTTTCCATTGATGACTACCCCTATGCGGGGATAGATTTCCAAGGGGACCCGGACATGCCACTACCACCAGGATCGGCATATGGCGATATAGGTAACGAATCTCGACCCTCTTTTTTTTTTTTTAATTTTGAGTTATCTAATTTTTTTTGTGTTTTTTGATTATATGAAATCAAAAGACATATTTTTGGGTGACAATACATAGTGACATCTACCATTTGCATGTAGATGTGGGACCACGGCGGCCTGAAGGCTTCCCACGTCATAGACAAAGGGGAAGAGGAGATGATATCACGGGTGTGGATGCGGAGTGAACACTCCAGAGCATTCATACCAACTTTGTTAGGCTTACTCACAGAGTTCCCATGGCGCAAGTCAAGAACTTGCCTGAGGCTATGCAGAGCCAGGTGGTGGGTGTACCACAAGAATGGGTGCGATTATTCTGATGGCTAGATAGAGCTGTAGTGACCTTCCATGATCACAACCCCCCTCCTCCTCCACAGGCTTAGAGACCTGGGTGTGACACATTTTGTATTACCGTGTATTATATTCTAGTGGCTCGAGAGCCCCATTTTTGTATCATGACACTATGTATTATCACATTTTGGATGTTTATAAAAACTCCTATAATGATCGGTTTATTTATTTACATGTGTAAAAATTTGTGTTTGTGATGAATTTATTGCGTATGAAACAAATGCCAATCTAACACGTAGTTAGCATATGAGTCAGCAACTTGATTATTAATTCTTGGAATATGTATGTATGTTATATTGTCAAATTGTTGTTCTAATAATCTCACACGTAAGAATCTTCTTAATAAAGTCGGATCTCTAACATGGTACAAACCATTCAGCTGTGACACTACTAACTCTAAATCAAGGCATTCCTCAAGAGAGAGAATGCCATGTGAAATGGCATCTCGTAGAAGCTCGATAAAGGCGGTATATTCAGCAACATTGTTTGAAGATGGCCGTATACATACACCTCCTGAAGACAGTACCTGACCCATAGGAGTATAAATCACCCAGGTAGCAGAGGCTGAGTGTTGAGTGTGATGGCTCGTACCATCCATGAATCCTATGTAGGTGAAAGATTCAATTCACATCTACCAAAAGAAACGGAAACTAATCACAAACCTGATCACTATAAGAAAAATACCTAACTATGCAAAATTGTACAATAATATACAATAACCAGCCTTGGCTAAAAATCATGCATAGTACTTCTTGAGATAGAGCCCATTTCTAGGCTCCACCAAGGCCATTCCCTCATAATCCAATAAATCATAAGAATCCTTCTCTAACACACGTTTGACGACGTAAGGACCATGCCACATGGGGTTAAAATTTTCTGCCCCTAAGGGTTCTTTCATTTGATCCCACAAAAGGACCAAGTCTCCCTCACTAAACCTCCTTGGACGGATAGACTTATCGTACTGGACCTTTACGCGACGTTTATTTACCTCTAGAGCAACCAAGGCATCTCGACGCTGCTCATCAAGTTGCTCAAGGTGGACCAAACACTCCTCCAATGGTGAAGTGTCTAGTAAGAGTTCTATGGCTAGCTTCAAAGTAGGAATCTCGCATTCAACCAGAAATATTGACTCCACTCCATGTACAATTTGATATGGAGAAAAACTCATGGCAGCCTTAACAGTGGTTCTATATTCCAACAAAGCAGGATATAACATGATGTACCAATTATTCTTTCTTTGTGTGATGGTTCGTTGGAGAATGGATTTGAGTGATTTGCTCACTGCTTCCACTTGTCCATTCACTTGAGGGTAGTAAGAGGAGGAATGCTCTTGCTTGTACCCTAACTTTGATGCCAACTCTTCCATCATATGATTCTGAAAGTGCGAGCCATGGTCAGTGACAAGCTCTTTTGGAATCCTGAACCGAGTAATAATCTGGTAGAATATGAAGTGCATGGCTGTCTCATCGTTGGATTTAACTATAGGCATAGCCTCAGCCCATTTTGTGAAGTAATCAACAGCCACTATGATATGATGATGCCCCCTAGCTGAGGCTGGGTTGCAATCCATAAAATCAAGCCCCCACTTAGTGAAGGGACCGGCGGTGACGATGGGATGTAACGAGCAGGTTTCGAGCGCATATTATGTGCGAACACCTGGAAATGGTGGCACCTCTTGACCCCATCTACACAATCCTTAAATATTGATGGCTAGAAATAACCCACTCTTAATATTTTTTGGGCTGTAGAAAGCCCAGATAAATGACCACCACGCACCCCTCCATGGCAATCATTCAGCACTACCTTAGCCTCTTCATGATTCAAACAACAACATAAAATGGAATCTACCCCACGGTGGTATAAAGTGTTATCCACTATGAGGTAGTTCTTAGACATGTGGTGTAATCGTCGTCATTCATCCCGCGAGAGATGAGTAGGGACCTTCAATGTCTGTAGATATATAATGATATCCCCATACCATGGGTCTAAATTTGATATTAAGAAGATGTGCTCATCAACAAACGTATCTTCACAAACCAACTCCTCAGCCTCGCTTGGGAAATCCGATATAAGCTCTGCAAAAATTAACGATTTCTTTGATTTTGCCGAAACAAATTCGAGATCGAATTCCTGCAGGATGACAATCCATTTATTATATTTTCCCCCAATCATCCTTCAAGTGAGGATGAATTGAAACGGATTGACATGGGCTACAACCAAGGTCTAGCGAAGGAGAATATAATGTCTTAACCGTTGAACTGCATGTACGGTAGCTAAGGCAAGCTTCTCAACATGAGAATAACAAGTCTCTGCATAAATAAGGTTTCGGCTCAAATAGTATATGACATGCTCTTGGAGCTCCTCATCCTATTGAACCAAAACCATCCCAATCATCTCCATGGATGCGGCCACATAAAGTAGAAAATGACGACTATAGTCTGGGGGACTAATCATTGGAGCCGATGCTAGGGCTCACTTGAGCGCATCAAAGGACTCCTATGCTCGCTCATCCCAACAAAAGGTGGTGTCCTTCTTCAAAATACGCATGAAGCCTCTAGTCAAATTGGCAAAATTGACAACAAATATTCTTAAGAAGTTTTCCATGCCTTGCAAACATTGAAGATGATGAATATTTTTCGGGGGAGACAATTGAAGTATTGCCTCAACCTTCAAAGAGTCAACTCTTATACCCTCCTTAGAAACAATGAATCCTAATAAGTGACCTGTCTTCACACAAAATATGAACTTATGAGGATTTAGCCTAACCAAATAATGGTGGAATATTTCGAATACCAATCTCAAGTGATAGGAATGACGCATTCTAATACGAGAATGAGCAGCAAGGTCATCCAAAAATACTTCGATAATTGACTTGAGATCGTGGAAGGTGAAGGTCATTTCCCACTGAAATGTAGCTCTGGTGTTTTTAAGGCCAAAAGGCATTTTCTGATATGAAAAATTTCCCCAAGGACAAATAAATGCAGTCTTATGTTGGTCCTCAGGTTTAATTTTTATCTGATTATATCCTAAAAAGCCGTCCATAAAGAAAAAAACCTCGCCACCCGCACACTCATCTAAAATCTGATCAATAAATGGCGTGGGGAAATTGTCCTTAGGACAGGCATAATTCAAATCATGAAAATCAGTACATATGTGGATCGCTCCCTGCTTCTTATCCACTGGAATGGGATTTGAAACCCACTTTGTCAAGGGAATGGGATAGATAAAACCGGCTTTCAATAGTTTCTCTATCTCTGCCTTAATGGCGGGTGCTTTCCTAGGATTCACTGCACGTAAACGTTGTCGAACATGCTTAGCATTGGGATAAGTCTTAATCTCGTGTTCAACCATCTGAGGGTCGATTCCTGGCATTTCGTCATAATACCAAGAAAACATATCATGGAATTCTTTGAATAGCTCGGTATATTCTAGAATCTCAGCATGGGAACATTCGGCCCCAATATAGACATTGTCGATGCTTCCAAGATCGCGAGAGATATTGATAGGAATTGTTGAAGATATGTTAGCCATGTTTCCATCAGCCATTAGACCAGGAGAGCTTAATGGAACCATAGGACTACCAATTCTCTCACTAAGAACCGCCCTAAAGTCCTCATGCTCCAAGTGGTCAATATCGGGAAGAAAGTAAGATCTATGATGAAGTTCCTCCCATGGTGGCTCAACTCCCGACATGGCCTCAATAATTGATTCATCTGAAGGGAAAACTATATCAAGGCAGTTGTGTGTGTGAGAATACTACACTGCCCATGCTGGCAGTACATAAGGGTCCTCCTCCTCTGTCCGTGAAGAGGAAGGACTAGGATCTGCAACAGACTCAATATTGGCTTGATAAGCTATCATAGTTGCAGGAAACGGCACATTCGTCACGATGGGCTAACTCAGAGTACTCGGTGTAGGAAGAACCCAAGGGTCTTCCATATGACTCATGCGAAAAGACACCGATCTCATAGATGACAAAGCCTCACTAGAACTAGACCCTATCATAAGGACCGGTGTAGGACAACTAAAGCTTCCCACGAGGGATGGATACATGCCTACACCCACACTCCCAGTTGCCGACTGAGAGTGTTCAATGATCAGGATTGAAGCTCCCAAAGATGCGGTAACAGACGGATTCTTGAATGTCATTTGATCAATCATGACTATCTTCCAGTTGAATGGAAAGCATACAATGTGAAATAGGGAAGAAGAAATGGCTTGCATACTGTACATCCAATTCCTACCCAGTAAGAGATTGTAATCAAGGGGCGCATCAACCACCTCAACCTCTATCACAACGGTCTTCCCTTCCAAACGAACCTTAAGGGAAGTAAGGATGTCGTGCAGCCTAAATGATCTCCCATCAAACACAATTAACATGGTCGCTGATGTAGACAGCTCAAGGGAACCTAAACCCTTCCAACACGATAAATACATCACAGAAGTGGCAGCGTCTTCGTCAATCACAGTGCGCTTGATGGTCATATTAAGACATTCTACGTGAATCAAAAGAGACACATAGTAAGACAACCGAGGCTGAATTCTTGCGATTTAAAATTTAATCACGGAGGAAGAATCATAATCATTCACACCAAGGGCAGAAAGCAAAGCCTTCCTTTGCGAAGGACAACTCTGAAGCACTTCCAATGTAGACATCGCACAAGCAGTGTGGCCCAAATCCTCGACAACTGAATAGCTCTGGGTAGCTCAGGCATTAGGATTGTGCCCTGAATTCTTAAGGAATCCCTTAGGAATGTGAGGTGTAGCTTCAGGTTTATCCACAGGTTTCTCAATACGCAAAGGAGATACTGGTAGATCAGGTTCCTTTCCTAGGCTGGGTTGTGACGAACCATAGTCCTTTGCACAGGTCACAACTTTCATAGCACGTACCATGACCACTACCCTCCGGTGGATCTTGATCACCACCAGACTGATCATGGGTCCTCGACTTCATATTTTGATTGTCAGGTAAGGGGTTAGTTATCACAGTTGGGCCCTATGCCAATAATCTCGAGGCTTCATCAATACGAGGGCACAAGTAAGTGAGGTGATCATCCTTACACAACTTGCAAGGGAATTTAACCATACGTTTATCTTTCTTGTCCCCCCCAGCATCACAGGAATTCTTTCCATTATTGTTAGCATTCTCATTCTTATTCCCACCATTACGATTATTCTTACCCTTCTTTTTATTCCATCTAGGCTGTTGGTTACCCTCTTGGTCCGATGATTGTACTGAAAGCACACTCACCATTTGGGCGGGTTGAGACAAAGCCATAGCTTGTCCCGAAGCAAATTGGGTGATTGACAATTGACTAACTTGTTTTACAACCGAATCCATAGGTTTAGCACTCACACAACCCACAATGCCATCGGAATGTGGTCCAGGTTTAACTTTGGGGTCAAAACTAGAACGCGGAGCATTGTGAATGATCTCATATAACAAACTGGATTGAGAATAAATCAAGTCCAGTTCCTGCACCCTAAAAATCGCTTGTTCCTCATTCTGCACTCCGGATGTAGACACATCCTTCGCTATATATGGAAATAACGACTTAAGGAACCATTCGAGGAGTAATTCCAGCGGTATAAAGGATTTAATTAACCTCTTCCATCTACGCCACTCTTGAATTTGATCTGAGATATGTGTGGCTTTATCCTGCTGAAATGTTAACAAGGGTTCAGTACCAATGTCATAACGCACCGGTAGCTGGAAGTGGTTAATAAAAATCATCCCTAGGTCATCGTACAAAGCGAATGCCCCCCTAGGTAGCTCTATATACCATTTCATGGTAGGCCCTGTAAGGGTGCATTGAAATGGTCTCAAACGGATTGAGTCCTGATGTAAGGAATTTGAAGAGCACCATAGGTGAAAAGTAGTAACGTGTTCACTCGGATCCTCTCCCGGTTTTCCCTCGAACTTGGGTATGTCCAAGGGAACCTTAGTAGGGATAGCCAGCCAAGCCGGGTCATGAGCTACAGTATCGTTCGTCAATTTTGACAAGTCGGGAAGATTCAGCGTTGCGAGGAAAGGGAGCCTAGGATGATGAGGTCAATGGACCGCTCCCTAATAGTTCTAATTCACATAGGTCTGATTACCACCATGGCCTTGGCCATAGTGCCCTCCTCCCGTTTGATCCATATAGGGTGGCATGGAAGCACCATAATGTGGTGGACCTTGACTAGTCGGAGCTACAAAGCCGTAATTTGGAGAGTAAGCAGGTTGTTGATACCTGCCCCCATAAGGTGAAGAATCCTGTCCATACTGCGTCCCATAATAAGGTCCACAGGTCATCGCATGCGATGTCCCATGAGACACTCTGTAGGTAGGAAGATATGTTTTGGAAGTAGGAATATACATTCCAAAAGTAGGGATGTGACCTCTATAAGTATGAGCATGACCTACCGAAGCAACGGGTGGTGCATGGAGCTGAGACACTACCAATCTAGTAACCATAGTAAGGACATGACTCATAGTAATGTTTCGACCTAAAGGACCATGTGAATGAGGTGGAGGGTTAACATTCAAAGAACTAGGGACATAGGATGAAGGGATATGTGTAATTAAGTACATGTTATTCCCTATAGTCACTCATCTCAGATCTGGTATCCTAATAGGATCACTAATCCTAGACCTAGGAGGAACATGTGATGTAGCTTCCACCACCGGGATGGAAGGTGCAATGTGACTAGTGCTCCCAAACCTCGCTGCATGGTAAGGAATGAGAGTTCCCCCAAGCATAGTGTTAGGCTCGAACTCAGATTCGACATGAAATGCCAAATCATGTGTGGCAAAACCAGACATACCATAACTACCATAACTAGTGCTTGCGGGTTCAAAATGAGTCTGAGCATCCTCTGGCATTCCATGCCAGTAATGCATCAATGGGGAATCAACCCTAGAGTGAGTAGGTCTATCATGAAAGGTTCCTATCTCAGAAATCACAAGACCTAACTCAGTCAATTCGGGTGAAGGATCATAGGTAGGAGTAAACTTCCCATCTTCCACATGAATGGGAGAAGGTGGTTTAGGAATACCTTCTAAATGGTCTCCCATGGTGTGTGAATCAATGTACGAAATAGTCCGCCTGGATTGTCTATGTCTCTCTCCCAAAGGAGGAGGAGAAGTAGAAGGCGGAATTCCTTCTAAATGATGAGAACGGCGAGGAGCCGCACCCGAATCCATAATGACTCAAAAAATAGAAAAGACTCTCTATCTACGCAAACCCTAGGAAATCTATCATGCATAGAGCAATCACCAATAAAATCTAAATCCAAATGAAAGCAATCAATGGTAGGATAACTGAGCTCCCGAATGAAGCAGGTATGTCTCTCCTAGGAGAGGCTTGAGACTCCCATACACAACAAGTAGAGGTACGTAACCAATTATTGTGGCCCTCAGCTTCAACGCATAAAGCGACTGTGCTGTCCGACCCCAACCTGGCCGGGACACCCACAGAATAACCTCTACAAAGTACCCCCTTGATATCCTAGGTAATCCCACTAAGGTCACCTCAATACAATCAATGCTGAGGCGGACAATCGCAAGCGGGATTGACTGTATGGGAAAGGTAGTAAAGCCCAAAACTCTCGAAAGAGCCCCTAGATATGAATACACTCCTGGAAATATCTCTAGTGCTACTCAATTATGACTAAGGGTCATCCCAATCAATAACCGCTCACACTGCCTCGTGCTTAACTCCCTTTTGAGAGGAGGATCCTAAGAAACACTGGTTATACCAAGGATTTCACACACTCACCTGGACAGACAGATATATGTTGTTGTTTAGTGGTCTTGGAGAATTTACTCACAATGAACTATTCCAAGACCCTAAAACCTAATCTTGTTGGTGAACCCTATAAAAGAAAAGAGTGTAGTTCATTTTAATTAAGCGTTGATTTTAATTGGCTTTATTACTCAAAAGAGGGATATGGTCATGCAACTAATGGTGTTATGACACAACATGAAGTAAAATGCACACCTAACAATCAATGCAAATGCATTGTGTCCATGAAAACAGGGTATGCTACTACATGAAATGCACAATTTTTCTTCAAATGATGAATGCAAGCTTTCCTATATGAAATCCTAACTAATACTCCAAATAAAATCTAGTACAAGTACAATGCAAAATGCAAAATGCAATGCATGATGATAAGCAAATATTTTTTTATTTTTTGAATTTAAAATGAGATATAAAAAACAAAAGAATGATTCTACAACCCCTAGACTCTACAAGCACACTCAAGAAGCACTCAAGCAAATCACTAAGGTAAAATAAATCTAATGCACTAACCCCAAACAAAAAATTGAAAATGCCATGACAAGAACTTTTAAAAAAAAAATTACCCTAAAAAAATGTCTCTGGTTAGAAATAGAGGTGTATGCAGACTCAGGCAGTATCAAAGTAGACTCAACAATCATCAAACTTCACCCATTAACCTTTTAACTTCCACTAAAAAGGCAAAACTAAGGGCATACGTGACTATTCGCAGTAAACCCGCGTGTATATGCAGAAATAGTAGAGAAAACCGCGTGTATACGTGACTATGAGCTCAAAACTCGTGTACAGGAAGAAAAGTGCATAAAAATAAAGGCAAACAAACAAGCTAAGACAAACTTCACACCAATCAGACACTACCAGGTAAACATGCCCCTAGACCCGACACAGAAACAAGAGAGAAAGAGCAATTTAAATACATTGAATGCTGATAGAAAACCCCCAAAGGACAACTACTAGGAACTCCCCAGTGGAGTCGCCAATTCTATTACGGAGAGAAATTCCTATGGCTTGGGGTACCACAACAGACAGCTTGACTCCAAAAATCAATCCTTTCCAATATGCAATAGAAATTAAATGTCTAACACTAAAGGATCAAACCTCGTACCTTATTCCAGACGGTTGAAGTAGATCCCCGTTGAGCTTTCCAACTTCAACTTGAATTTATAGATTACTTTCTCAACAACAAGTAAACAATACAAGAATACTATATATCATGGTGTTATCTATTATAGCATATATAATCAACAATGTATAAATATTAGAAATCAAATGGATAAAATATTCATTCAAACACACATTTTGGACAGGAAAATATATTTCTATTAATATAAATTAGAGATTACAATAGATACAACCTCTGTCAGCACATCTGCGAATCGGAGAAACTGAATTGCCCACTTGGCCCTCCACCACTTCAATCCTCCATCTCTCGATAGCAAGATCACTAGAAAAAGGAAAGCTTGGGAAGAACACAAAAGTGCTCCAAGGGACAAAGGTATGCAGACTCAAGCATAAGTTCCGTCAACAATGGACTATAGTTTCTTTGCTCTCAATTCTCTCTTATGCCTTCAATGTACCAAAGAGTTCCTTATATAGATTTTCAAAGGGGTAATGAAAGGTCAAATCCGAGCGATCTCAAGGCATATGGAAGGCTAGGAGTCAAGTGAGTCAGATCCACGTCAAGGAAAAATCCAGAGGGATTTGGATTTTGTACACATCCTGATTTACGCGGTTTTAGTGGTCAAACCCATGTATATACGCGATTAGAGATTTAAAAGTCGCGTGTGTCATTTTTCACATGTTTTTAGGGATGGTCAAGGAAACATCAAAGGAAAAAAAGTGGTCCAAGTGGTCCAAGGAGTCTACAGCGGGACAGGGTAAAGGCCATACAAGTGTGATTCACCTAGAGTGGTAAAATCAGCTATAGCACTTTTGCTGAGGCTCTAGTCTGTTTGGGTGCCATCTGGTCGGTTTGGTGGTCTATTTCACTAAGACATTCTCATCTTGCAGTCATCTGGATGCTCTGATGCTCTCTCTATATGAATTGTGGTGAATGATCCTTCAGTGGTCTAGTATTTATAGGGGACACTTTGGATGTTTTTGCCGATGAGTGTATTAATGGCGGACGTGATGTTCCAGCTAGAACACTTGATTGTGTGTTAATGGTGAATTGATTTCGACGCTCAAGGTCATGAATGCGCGATGGGACTATCGAGGTTGTTGATCGATGTTGGTTATGAAAATGGTCGATGAAAATGGTCGACGGCGTTATGTCAATGGTCATGATGTCGGGTATCGAAATGGTAATTTCCTGTCATAGTTTTCTACATGTACGATATTATTTTGCTTTTTGGAATTTTAGGTTTTTATAGATTTTGGTTTTACCGTTATGGTTGTTATAGGATTTTTTTTCACTATGTTTATTTTTAGTTTCTGTAGCGTTTTAGTCAGGCTCCATTAATGAGTTTTTGAAATACTATGCCTTGTAACGTCCTTAATTGGACAGATCCGTTGGTATGTATCTCTTCGACAACATAGGTTCCCATCCATTCCGTATGCAACTTTTTAGGTTTTCCTTTTACTCGACTATTGTATGGTAGAGCAAGGTCTCCTACCAACAAGTTTTTGTTCTTGATGTTTCTGTCGTGCCATGCTTTCTATTGTTGTTTCTGGATTTCTTGATGTTGTATCGCCATTAGTCGGTGTTCTTCAAGTTTTCTTAGTTGCAATAGTCAGTCCTTTCTCCCTTATTCGATATCAACATGTAGGATCTCTGCGATGATAGGTGACTGTTGTCAAAAGTGTAGTGGGACTACTGCTTCTTGTCCATAGACTAGTTGAAAAGGAGTCTGGTCGGTCGAGCGTTTATATGTTGTTCTGTATGCCCATAATACTGTAGGTATCTTCTTGTCCCAGTTGTCCTTATTAGCATTACATATTTTGGTTAGTCCTCTTGTTAATGTTTTATTAAATTCTTCAATTGCTCCATTCGACTGAGGATGGTATGCTATACTCCGACGATGGTCGATTTGGAACTGGTCGGTTAGGGTTTTGATAGTTCTATTGATGAATTTTGTTCCCTGGTCGCAAATTAAGGTTAGTGGACATCCAAATATGGTGATGATATTCTCATAGATAAACTTAGTAGCTGTCTCGCTAGAACATGTGTCGATTGGTTCGGCCTCTACCCATTTAGTTACATATTCAACTGCAATTATGATGTACCTTGCACCTATCCTTTTTGTTGGTATAGGAAATGGACCTGTGAGTCTATGGCCCATATTTCAAATGCCAAACTTGGTTTTATTGATATAAAAGGAATTTCTTTGCTAGGCAGGGGTCGAACTAGGCGTTGACATCTATCACATTGACTGACAAAGTGTTTGCAATCTCTGTGAAGTGTCGGCCACCATAACCTTGACTGTTGGATTTTCTTCGCAATTGTGTGTGCTTGGAAATGTCCTCCTATAGGTCCATAATGTGCTTCATGCATAATGTTGTCTCATTCATGTTCTATTACACACATTCTGAGGATGTCGTCTAATCCCATTTTGTATAAGAATCCATTTGTAAGACTGTATGGTGCAGCTTTCATAGCTAGGATTTGTTTCTTCTTTGTATTCATTCCTTCTAGTGCTTGTCCATCTTCTAAGAACTGGGTTGTTTCTTCTAATTCTACGGGGACTGCTTCTATCTGAAATAGATGTGCATCAAGTAAGTCATCTTTGACTCTTGTCGGCTCTTCTCCTGTGCTGATTCGGGATAAATGGTAGGGACCAACATTGAACTTTCCTGGTCGGACAACAAATTCAAATTCAAATTCTTGGAATAATAGTATCCATCGACAAATCCTTCGATGATGTAGTGGTTTATTGATGAGATATTTAAGTGCCTGATGCTCTGTATAGAATATAAATGGGTTATCTAGAAGATAATGTCAATATTTTTGTAATGCAAAGACCATTCCTAATAATTCTTTTTCTATTGTTGAATAGTTTCTCTCAGCTTTGTTTAATTTTCTACTACTGTAAACTATAGGATAATCCATTCCATCATCTCCTGGTTAAGTTAAGATTGCTCCTATTGCTAGGCCTGATGCATCAATATGAACATGGAATTTGATCGACCATTTTGGAAACCTTAGGATTGGTGCTTCGACTAGTTTTCTTTTTAATTGTTCGAATGATATGTGGCACTCCTATATCCAGTTGAACTCTTTATCTTCCCTTAATAGTTCTTCAAGTGGATAGGTCATATATGAATAATATCTTATGAATTTTCTGTAATAGCCTGTGTGGCCAAGGAGCACCCTAACTTGTTTTGGGTTTACTGGTGGTTTTAGGTCAAGGATAAGTTTAATTTTTGCAAAGTCAACCTTAATACCTTCCTTACATACAATGTGCCCTAATAATATCCATATGGGGGTCACAAATATACATTTCTTGATGTTTAGGGATAGTTGAATTTGTCTACATCTCTCCAACCTAAGCCTGAGCCATTTGTAATGATCCTTTAACATGGAGTATATTGTCAAATCATCAAATTATACTGCCATGGTCTTGTAAATATATTCTTGAAATGTTTTGACAACAATTCTAGAAAATACTGCAGGTGCATTTTCTATTCCAAAAGGCATAACCTTGTAAGCAAATGAGCCAAATTCACATACAAAGGTTGTCTTTTTCTGGTCTTATTTAGCTATTGGCACTTGGTTATAACCTGAGAATCCATCTATAAATGAGTAGCATTCATGTCCTGCAACCTCATTTAAGATTTCATCTGTGTAAGGAGTTGGAAATGGGTCTGTCAGTGTCACTTTATTTAGTTCTCTGAAGTCAACACAAATTCTTAGTTTGGTCAGATCATGTTTCTTAGGCTGTACAACCATTGGACTTGCCCATTTTGATTGGTCAATAGGATAGATGATTCCTGCTGCAAGCATGTTATCAATTTCCCTTTTGACTATCTCTTTGTATTTGTGATCTAGCTTATATGGCCTTTTATTCACAGGTCGAACATTAGGTTTAGTGTCAATCTTCATTTCTACCATTTCATGGACTAAGCCTTTGAGGTCTTTATAATCTCTAGCAAATACATCTTGGAACTCTTTTAATAAGTTTACTATTTCTGTGGTTTGCTCTTCACTCTAGTAATCACCAATATTGGCCATTTTTGGTCGATCATCATTTGAGATGTCAAATTCTCTATTTTTGACTTTAGCATCTAGCCATTCTGGTGCTTTGGCTTCATTGATTAGTCGACTTCCTTCCTTAAACTGTGAGAATTTGGCAAAGAAGTTAGCTGCAGTCATTCTGTTGGTATCATGTTTGTCTATTGTTTCCACTTTAAGGAATGTACAAATAGGTTTGGTCGTTTCAACATGGTTTGATTTCCATCTAAAGCTTTTCCCTTCTGTATTTTCATTTTCTAACTGTAGTCTTGTCGACTGTGGTTTTGTCCTGTTTTGTGTATTGTTGCATTTCATTGTCTATCAGTTATCTTTTAAAGGTTTGTTTTATGTCGGCTGTATGAATTCTTTAATCTGTTTTGCTGTTTCAACCAAATTTTTTATTTTGTGGTATAAAGTTGAAATCTTTAATGAAATTTTCTCTGAGTTCATGCCATAAGAATGTTTCACCTCCGGCTTCCTCCATCTTATACCAATTTTTTGGTAAGTCAGAGAGGGTTGATGGGAACAGGTGTGGCCATGCTCATTCATCCTTGTATCCAAGTTTTCTCCACTCTTTTTCACATGTCTTAATATGATCTTCTGGATTCTGTCCTTGAGTGAATATAGGTATCTGATCCTATTTGGTTAACTTCTTTCCTCCAAACCTTTCAACAAAGTAAGTCAAAGCTGATGTCCAGGTCTGCAATCTTGTCTGATGGGTATTCCACCATCGAGCAGCTTGGCCTGTAAAAGTTTCTACTAGGCTTTGAAGTCAGCCATGGTCACCAATATTCTTGGAAACTTGTTCTACATGCATGACTGGTGATTCTCTTTCCTTGTACCTTGGTATTTGTGTAGTATTTACATTGGTAGGTTGTAAGGTAGGGTATTCCCTAATTTTCTTCTCAAAGCTTTTTGGGACAATGGACACTATGAAGCACTATTGGGTGGGATTTTTCTGCACTTTTTGAATAGTCCAACACCCTCTTGCTTGTGTTTCGTAATTCTCAATATTTAAATCATATAATTCAACGTCTGAATTATAACCAACTGAGTCTTGGTTGCCTAAATGAAGTTCTCCATATAGATTAGGTTCTGTATAATATGCATTGTTTTGAATCTGGTAGAGTTGTCAGATGTTGACTTCTTCATCGATAGGTTCAGTCCAAGGTTCTCCTTGAGATGGATGAATAGGTACAATGACTTTTTGTCCATTTCCTTTTAATTTGATTCTCTCTTTGTCCAGGGATATTGATGCTTTCATATTTCTACCCCAAGGTCGACCTACTAACGCTGGGAAGGAACTGGATCCTTCCTTAGGGTCAATGATTTTGAAGTTGACTTTGGTCAAGATTACTTTTATAGTTGTGTCAACATTTTTCCAGACTCCAATAGGTTCAATTAGGCCCTGGTCGGCTAGTTTCAAGTATATACCTGACTCATATAGTTGAGGTCTGCCCATTTGTTCCCAAGTGTCATGAGTCATGATGTTTACTTGTTATCCAAAGTCGAGCACTACTTGTCAGACATGGTATCCTTCGATTTCCAAGTCGACAAGTGGGTGGGCATCACCTTTGTCTTTTTTATTTAAGCTACAGATATTCTTTGTTTGTTTTTCGGAGTTGTTATGTTTTATTTCATATAGTAAGTGGATGAACTAAGATACTGAGTTGTATTTTTGTATGAGCTATATTAATTCATTTATTGTGGTATGTCGATTGTCGTTAGCTTGTTCCTGTTATGCAAATTCCTTGAATACATTGGTTGCTTCTTTGTATGTTTATTTTTCTTTAAGTGGATCAGGGTAGAGATTTTTCTCTTTTATTTTGATGATTCTTGGGTTATCACTTCCTGTTGTTTTCCCTTGTCGGGTTACAATATGCAATTTTTTTGTGTTTATTACATCATTTTTTTGCACACACAACAAGACATTAACATTTTTCTTTGTATTTATTTTTTCCAACATGGTAGGGAAATCCTCTAGTGAGTGATCCCCTACTCCACAATGAGTACAAAATTTGAGGTCAGTTTTGTCTTTAAATGGACAGTCTGCATACCGATGGTCCTCCTTATAACATGTAAAGAATTGGATGGGTCGAAGTGGTCGGTTGTCTTGATTCCTAGGGAATCGACCTCGTCCTCTGTGGCCTCCATGTCGATGGTCATAGCGGTGCTCGTATCTTCGACCTTCATATATCTGACTGTTCTGATCATTTGGTAAGTTTTTTTGCTCATTATTTTTTGCAACTACAGTGGTTTGGTAGACTGCATGATAATTCTGTCGGCTCTTCAGGTTCAAATGGCAGTCGGTTGTGATATGATTTTTAGTTTCACAGATTGCACACCAATATGCCTTGTTATTCTTCATGTTGAACGGGAAATATTTTATTGAGTGGTCTCCATGCTCCTGGAAAATGTCACAAAAACATTTCGTCTTCACGAATCAAATGTCCTATCGAATATATTCCTATCGACAATTGTCTTTGGAATGTCCGGCCATCGAGCACTTTGTGCACCAGATATCCTGATTTTTTAGTTTTAATTCCTTTAAAGACTTCTGTACACTCTCAAGCTATTCTTCTAGTCTGTGATCAAGGGAGTATGCTAGTATGTCCTCATCCATTTCCACTTGGAGAGCATTTGTAAGTGCATCTTCATAAGACTTGAATATTTCTAGACTTATGTGTCGATGGAATTTCTGAGATAAACCTGCAAGAAACCACTGGATTAATAATTGTTTATCTATAACATAGTCCAGCTGGCTAAGAAGGTATTTCCATCGCATACCATAGTCGCAGACAGTTTCTTCTGGCTTCTGTGATGTTGTTTTTAGTTTTTTCACTGCCAGATGTTTTGCATCTGGAGTTTTGAAAAATGATAGAAATTATGCTTTGATCTCGGCTTTGGTTGCTCAAGGTTGTATTTTAGAAAAGGTCATATACCAAGTTAATGCCCCTTTCCTCAAGGAACCGGTGAACTATGCCATCTGTCTGTCTTTCGTCTGTAACTTGGTTATCCTCCCAAGTCGACTCGCATATGAACCAATGTCATCTGGGGTCCTCATCCCCCTCATATAGAGTTATATGTGCTGAACCATGACCCATATCAGAGTCACTGTCACTACTTTCAGGAGGTCGCGGTGGTGGAGGTGGGGGTGGGGTTGGAGGGGTTAGTGGGGTTATTGGCTTATTTGTCTTTGCGGAACTATGATCAATGGAACTCTTGTTCCTGACAGTTGTTTTTGTCGTTTCATTTTCAATAGGCAGTCGGTTGATGTCGACTTCTTCTGTCGATGGCCAACTGCAACTATTTGTTTGCAGTTCTGAATGTTATGTGTCTTCCAAAGCTATATTTGGTGGGAAGGGTGCTCCTTCATGTGTCAGTAAAAGTAAGTGGATACTTCAATTGGAGGTTACCGCTTGAAAGGTAACCCAATTTTCTTCTTCTAGTTGATGGATAATGAGGTGTCTTCTAGTGTATGTCTCATCGTCTAGTCGAATCCATATACCAAAGTCACCAGCTCTTAGTCGGAGGTCCTCTTCGACAATAGTTTGTATCCAAGTACGCAGATTCAACGAAGAGAGAGTTGTTCCTTCATGGGGAGATTTTAATTGGAGAGATTTTGGCTACTATATCCACAATTATTCCTCCGTAGGGGGTGCCTCTTCTTCCATGCATTCTTCTTGTCGGTCATGACCTAACTCTAGCGGATTTCTTTCCTGGTCAGTCTCCCTAGGACTCCTTCCTCTATGCAGCTCTAAGGCTCCTTCTCTTCTTGCTTCCTTCCTTTGTTGTCTCTCTTCCCTCTCTATTTTCTGAATGTTCGACATACCATTGTGTGATACTATCTTCTTGATTTCCCTTTTGGTCGACTTCTCATTGATGGTGAATGGTATCTGCTTCTAGGCAACTAGAATCCACTCCACTTTTATCTCGACATATGACCAGCTACCCCCCCATAGCCTACTCGATGCTTTTAGAAATCCCATATATGTTATAGCCCAAAATGACACATCTCTTCCTGTGACCACTTTCCCATGATTTCGTCCCATGACGACACTTCATGAAAGTCATTGAAACTCACTGAAAAAACACATATCTTGTAGGACCCATATCTTGAGTTCTGTAACTCCATTTGACCTGATTTCTGCACCGATGGAAAGGTATTTCAGTTAGCTAAAACTTTCTAGAAAACACCAAAGTCTGAAAATGCCCAAAAATACCTTTAAAATTCGTTTTTTGTGCATTCACGACTCTCCTTATGTGCAACTCGCGAATCACTCGCGACTCTTGTGTTTTACAAGTCGCGAATGGATATATTCGCGGGTTGCTCTTGTGGAAACTCATAGATCATTCGTGGGTTGTCCTCCTTCATAGTCGTGAATATGTATCTTAACATTAAAACATAAAAACACGCCTTTTGAGTTAGTTTGGGTGGTTATGCAACTGACTCCTTCAGTTGTAACCACTTTGTCTTCGCCCCTATCTCTCCTTAGCATATAAATAGAGGTAGGGAGGTCCATGAAAGGGGACTTGAATTTCTGCATTGTTATGCTGGAGGAATCGGGACTCTCTTTGCCCACACCTTTGCCCTGGAGGTATTCCCCTTGTGTTGCAGAGCTTGGAGGCTGAGTTCTTTGGAGAAGAGAAGCAGCAGATCCATATCAAGGTTTCGTGAGGTGCCAAACTTGAACAGAAGGTATATTTGTACTTGTTTTCAAGATTAATAAAGATGTGATGTCCTTCTTCTTCCCAAATCATTGTTCAATGTGTGATTGAATCTCTGTTTATGATCATATGATGATGTTATTCAGATTATTATTTCATATTTATTTGATTATCATTTTTTTATATGTGGTCATAATGGTTTGAGGAAGGTATAACTTGTTTTGCAGGTCTCTTGGAGCAAGAGGAGCAAGAAGAGGATTGAAGAGAAATCTTGGACCAGCCTTCAGTTTATCAGGTGTGGACCTTTCTTATCTCTGAAACTTGCTGATATATGCTTGCTGAACTTTGTGCATCTCTCTTTCAACCCTAGTACGTTGATGGCCTCTTAAACCCTAGCCATAGGATACTTTCCTTTACAACAGAACTGGCGACTCCGCTGGGGATAGCCTTGTCTGTTTGGGGTTTCTCTTGATTTCTTTCAGTCTTTTTCATTGTTTTAGTTCCTTCTTGCCACTTAGGAACACTTTATAAATCTTATAGCACACTTCCCCTACCTTCTTAAGGTGGTTTTTGACCTTTTTGGGAATTTTTCCACACATTCACGAGTTGCTCTTCTGAACAGTCGCGAATACTTGCTTGCATTCGCAGGTTGCTATACTGAACAGTCGTTAATCATTCGCGGGTTGCAATTATAGACAGTCGCGAATGCCCCTTTAAACAGTGTTTTTTCCTCTTTTGTGATTTTTCTTCTATTTGAAGGTGTTTTGGGTAGGTATTTTAGGGTCCTCTGCAGGTGCATGACTCTAGGGAGTTAGTGTCATCCTTTTTGCTTGTTCTCTATCTATGTGGTAAGCCCTTTTATTGCATTAGGATTTGTTCTTTGCTCTTTTCCCCTGCCTGCTTTGCTTGGTTAGATTTTTGGCTTATGTTTTTGTTCAGCCTCTGTTAGTGATCTTTCGTTGATTTCAGAATCTTGTTGGTGCTGGTTTCCTTCTTTTGCTGGTTAACTTCACCTTGCCAAAATAGTGGACTTGTCTTTTATGCAAGCCTTCCTTCCAAGTAGGGTTTATACTGACTTTAGAGCACTCTAGAGTTTGTTTGGTGGTTGTTTAGCAGAGTTCATTTTGCTTTGTTCTTGTTATCTGCATGCTTTTTGATTTGTAGGTAGTTTTTCTTTTGCCTTTATAAATGAAAATTAAAAAGAACGTTTACTTGTTTGTGCTGCTTTCCCCCCCCACCTCCTTCTTTGGCTTGACCTTGTTGTACAAGGTACTGAGAAGCCTTTGTTTGTAGGTTTAGATTGATGCTTGGGACTTGTTGACATTTTTTTATGTCAGTCTTATTGCTCAGTCTCTTCATTCCAAAGTTGTTGGCTTGTCTATCTTTGTGAGCCTTCCTTTCAAGAGAGGTTTATATTCAACTTTAGGGAGACCTAGGGTTTGTTTTTGGGGTGTAGAGTAGTTGTCTATTTGCTTTGCTTTCAGTACTTGCTTGCATTAGTTGATAGGCTGAATTTTCTTTTGCATTTATAAAAGAAAAATACAAAAACACATGTTTTCTTTATATGCATGTAGATTAGGTTTTTAGTCTAGATTGCATAGCATATCATTGTTTTCGAAAAAATATAAAAAAAGATTTGATCTTTTGGCTTTCAAGTTTTCCATTTGAAAATATAAAGAGAATAGTTTTTGCTTTTGCATATCATATCTCTTTGTTTAGTCATTTTGTTTCAATTTTGAGTCAAAACACCACCAGTTTACCATTCCATTTCCTCTTGAGTAAGAAACAGCCCTTTAAAATGAACGTATAATTTAAAATTTACTAGTAAGTTTTGTTTTTTAGGGGCGTTTCACCTACTAGCTTAGGCTAGAATTGTGGGCTAGGAAGTGTAAACTTCCCACAAGTTATAAAACTCAGACGTAGTGGACCTTTCACTAGGTAAATCCTTGACTTCATCGACTGTATCTGGGAAGCTCCTCTCAAACGGGAGTTAGGCACTAGGTCGCGTGGAGGCTTGGACAGAGGAGATAACCCTCCGAATCCTTGTCAAAATGTAACTCAATACTTTTACGCATTTGGGGATTCTGTCCTAGAAAGATTTTTGGGCTCAGCTACCCTACCCATGTGTATGAGTTCGGCTGACGACTATCCCCCCAGACTGTTGGTGTAGTTAAGGTAGCCTTTAGTCTCTTGACATCTAGGGTTCATACATAGGTACACCGGAAGGTTATTTCTGGTTGACCTTGGACAGACTTGGAAGGTAACCCCGGTAGAAAGTGTGGGAGGGCGGTGGGTGATTCCTCCGCTTGTGCCTAAGAACATCTACAGGGACGCCAAGTAACTGTCTATCAGCTTTCTTCTGGAAAGTACATCTTATACCTGTTTGTCTGTTGGGATTTAGGAATTTTTAGTGCGTGCTGTGTGGTTTGTCTATACTTAGTGGGCCTTTAGGTGTCTTCTTTGTAATTTTGGTTGACCATCAACCTCAGACTTTGTCTCTTGTTTTGAATCTATGGCTAACACCCCTTTGAACACCAACCAAGAGATCCCCATTATGGGAGCTCCTTGTCCTATTCCTCCCACAGGGAATGTTGGTGTTCCCTTGATGGCCACCTTGAATCTTCCGGGATTCACCCTAGGGCTACCGGTGTGGTTGTTTTCCACTCCAACTGTCCTGAATGCTCCTGATGCTTCTCAAGTAAGCACCTTATATCAAGGGCATCAAAACATTGTCTCCCCTTCACCTGTAGTTTGTTCTCCTCCTCCTTCTACCTCATGCGGTGAAAGTACTGATACTAGTAACCGGCAGTCTAAAAGGAGTAAAAGAAGGAGGAATAGGAAGAAAACACATAAGAAAGGGGGCACCCGTTCAACCTCTGCAAGTCAAGTTGAACTTCACCACCCAGCCTCTGTTGTTCATGCTAGGGGCACCCATCCAACCTCTGCAAGTCATGTTGGATCTATCCATCCAGCCTCTGTTGGTCACGCTGGTGGGATCCTTCCAACCTTTTCAGGTCATGTCGGATCCGATCACTCAGCCTATGGTGTTCAAGTTGAACCTCCCCATCCAACCTCTATTGTTCACGTTGGATCCATTCACCTAGCCTCTGTTGCTCGTGTTGGGGGCACACACTCAACTGCTGCAAAGCATGTTGATCCAAACCATTCAACCTCTGTTGTTCACATTAATGGTGCCCGTCCAACCTCTACAAGTCATGTTGGACTCAGTCTCTCAGCCTCTGCCAAGCACGCTGGGGGCAGTCTCTCAGCCTATGTACTTCACACTGGAGACAATTCGTTAACCACTGCGAGTCATGTTGACACTGTTGACAAGTCTACCCATTCAAAACATAAGCTCAAGTTTCCTTGTAAGCTTTGTGAGGGAGACCACCTTACTTATAAATGCCCTTTTATTGCGGAGGCGCGAAGAGTTTGGATTCATGGTCATCCCATTTTTGAACATTATGGAGTCTCTCAACAACCAGCCTCTCTTAGTGAGGTTGGACCCAGTCACTCAGCCTCTGTAGTTCACGTTGGGGGAAAACTCTCATCCTCTGCTAGTCATGTTGAGAGCAAATAGTCATCCACTGCTAGTCATGTTGACTCAGTTGAGAAAAATGGTCGTTCGAAGCATCATCTTAAGTTCCCTTATGTGCTATGAAAGGGAGATCATCTTACTCATCTATGCCCTGCTATCCCAGAGGTGCGAAGAGTGTGGTCCGAGACTCATGGATTTCAGTCTTCTGAACACCCTATAGTTTCCCAACATCCTACTCAACCTTTGGTTGATCAAGTGGTCGAACAAATCTCAGATTTGGTCGACCCCAATCTTCTTTCGGAGAGTGCTCCTCATGTGATTGAACCAATGTCATCTTTGGTCAATCCCACTTTCCCTTCGGAGAGTGATTTTCATGAAGCGGTTGAATCAATTCCAATATCGATCAACCCCACTCTTCCTTTGGAGAGTGAAGTGTCTACTAGTCACATTTTCTTCACTCCCAGTTCAGAACTTACTGAACAAGGGGACACTGAACTTGTTTCGGATCAACCCCCACCAAGCTCTCGGATTGCTTCCTTTGATTGGGATAGCCTAGTTGAGCCGCGCCTTCCTTCCCATGCACCTTTCTAGATAAAGGTCAAAGTTGAACCCTATACAATTGCTCGTTGCATTGTTGATGAAGGAGCCTCAGTTAGTATTTTGTCTGCTCGTGCTTGGCGAGGTATGGGATATCCCAGCCTTGTGTCGACTGCTAGTCAGTTACTGGCATTTGATAGAAGAACTTGTCTAGCCTTGGGAATTCTTCCTCAAACACCTGTTACTTTGGGTGGGAAGACCGTCTTAGTTGACTTCATGGTAATAGAAGACCCCTTGGACGTGATTATATCTATGCCATGCAAGCTATGGTGTCAACATTCTTTCGTGTGATGTACTTTAATCATGGCGAAGAAATTGTCACTATTGGTCAGTTGGATTTTCTTGATCCGTCTCCTGACCCAGCTAGAGACCAAATCTTTCCTTTATTGATTCCCAGTGTTTCTGTAGACACTACCCCGCCACAAGTGAACTATGTGGCTTCTTGTCCTTTGTGTTCAATTGCTACTGAGAGGCAGCCTCTGTTTTCATGCTTACCTTCTTGGGACTTGGTCCCAGCAGTTGATCGGGTGAGTCATCCTATACAGATTGTAGAGCCTTCTCTCCACTCTGTCCATCCATTTGAAAGTTCAGATATGTGTCCTATCTCGGATGATTTCCTCCTTTCGGATGAAGTCTTCCTGGAGTCTTTGATACAGTCTGACCTTCTTTTTCAGTTGTGATTAAGTCTAACCCTGATTTGCTTAGTAAGCCTTCCCTTTTTCTTATGTTGGTTTTTGTTGAGTATTTTGATTCTTCATTTGAAAAGCAAGTCAGTGATCCTGATGAGTTTGATTTTTTCTTATGAATTTTTCGACTCCTCGGATATTGAGTTTGTTCCTGTAGACTCTATCTCCCTTGTTGATTTTTGCTTTCCTTCTGAGGTCGATCTTACTGATTATAAACCCTCGAGCCTTGGTGCTATAGAATCTTCTTCGGTTGATTCTGCCTTGACTTTACCTTTTATAGAAGATAGCAAAGTCACATGTGTTTCTTCTAAAGTGACCCACATCGGATCATTTCTTCTGAATATGATCCTGATGTTGTTGTTTCTTGGAGACAGGATTCTTAGTTGGATTCACAACTGTTTACTAGCCTCACCTTGTTGTTCAAGATGTAATTGCATTTGCATGTGCCCTGCTCACGCTTATGAGCCTGATGTCGACTTCCACGCTTTTAGCTCGTTGTATAAGCCCCCATCTTTGTTCTCATTGCCGCTAATCCTTCTATCATTTTGCCTTTGCAACTTGACACCCTTTACCTTGAGGAGATGTTCCCCGAGTGTCTTTATCTTGCTCACTTTCCTTGCATTATGCATAGGTCTATTCCTTGCGCTTGGAACTAGTTTTTCCTGCCTATGACACTCGTCTCCTCGCATTTAGAGCATTCTTTCTGCTCTCCTTCGAGCTCGTTAAAAACAGTAAGGAGGCCGCGAGTTGGATTTTCCGGACTCGTTAAAACTTCACGAGAAATATTATTGAGTTTCTTTAGGCCCAAGTCTGACTCCTCAAAATAGACTTGACTGCCGAGTAAACTTGTCCGTTCAGGCTCGTTAAGAATATGTGAATGGGCATCCACATTGGTGGTAGGTTATCTCTTTCTCGGACCATGTGGAATAATACGAGAAAGGAACACTCTCTTTTCTACTGAATTGAGAAGAGTATTCTCAGGCATAGGTTTATCACTTTTCCGGACCTGAGGGACCAAACTTATGGAAAAGGAACCCCCGGTATGAGCTTAGTTTTCTCTTTTTCGTGCTCTGGACCAAAACATCAAAAAGATTCCGAGTGTACTTTATGTCTTTGTCAAGATCGTTAAACTCTAAAGAACAAAGCATTGAGTTTATTGTTGTAAGCTCCATTTATCGTAATCAAATGGATCTTTCTGAGTGATCTTGCCTTCCTTCACACTCGTAAAACTCAGGCTATATGTTGCTTTTGAAGGAGCGTTGGGTAGGTGGTAATTTAACCTTTTTCGGACCTTCCTGACTAATTACGAAAAAGGTGTGCCTTTTCTTCTTCAGAAGTTAAGAGAGTTCTTCTCTGGTTTGTTTTATACTTTTTCGGCCTTAGGAGACTAAATTGTACGAAAAGGGACCCCCCTGGAGTCTTCTTTGGAGTTTCCAGACTCTCTAAATTATGAAAACACCGTCGAGCATGTACTAGTTCGGGCTCGTAAAATCCACGAATTAGTGCCTTATCAAGCATTCTTCTTTCTTTTCTTCGAGCTTGTCAAAAAATGAAGATGGTCCCAAGTTTGCTTTCTTGGACTCGTTAAACCTTTACAAGAAAGAAGGGAAGGGGAAGGTTTATTTCCATGTCTTTTTACATCATGGCAGCAAGTCTTGTTTCCTTCAACAAAGCACCAGTTTTGCGTCTACCAACAGTTGGGTCCTAGTATTTTGACCTTATCCTGATTCAGAGTTTCCTTACTCCTCCAGTTGGTCTCTTTTCCAATTATATGGGGAATCTGTCAATGTCTCCTACATTGCAGATTTGTTTCGTTGGTCCTTTCGTGTCAAAAGCTGCCTAAGTCACTTTTGTGTCGTGCTCACTGTTCAAGGATTAAACCTTTGTCGGCCATTCTACAGTTGCCTTGACCTTTTGTGTCAGCCATTCCCTGGTATCAATTCATTACATCATGTCTTTAGTGTCCTTGTCGTGAAATTCAATACCAATTCCAGATCCAATTAGTCTTTGACTTACCTCGTGTTGGATGATGAAGGATGCCTTAATGCCTTCCTTCCAACGGATCTCTTCCTATCGACTGCAACACCTCTTGCTCTGGGAACGAGATTTAGAGTTTTATGACAGTACCTTGGGAATTGTTGTCCTCAATGGCAATTTCCCTCGCTATTGGGTAGTGGGGATACCTTAATGTCTCCTACTCGATGGATTCTTCAAGTGTTCGACTTCAAGTCCTTGTAATCACACTTGTTAGAATGTACTAGGTACCTTGGGGACCATTTTCATTAATGGTGGTTTCCCTCGCGTTTGTTAACGGTTCTCATTATTGACCGGTAATCAAACGGTTTCCTCCATGTTCGACTTCAGCTCCTTTATTCACATGGTTAGGATTCGTACCATTTTTGGGCGGTTTGGATTGAAGAACTTGGGGCTGACAGTAGCATTGTCATATTTTGCTATTGCCCAAGTTGCGTAAGACCTTGTTATACTTTATATGACTTTTTTCTGAGACATAGATCCACCTTGTATTTTTGTGGCTATGATCGATTGTTGAGCATGGATCCACCTTGTTCATTTGTGGCCATGACTCCTTTAGATTTGATATGGCGCCTTTTTGCATATTGAGCGACCATGATAGTTTCATCAGTTATACATATGTTGGATCCACCTGTATCTTTATGGCGATGATTTGTATATGGATGTGTATGTCCCAGAGATCAGTTTTCTGACATTTATCTCTCTTACCGGTACCTTCACTCGAGCCTTTTGATCTTGGATTCTCTGCTCTCTCCATACTCAGTTGTTTCCTTTATAATGTATTTCAGCTATCGTCTTCCCCTCTAACCTCACACATTAGGGGGCATCTATTATAGCCCAAAATGACACATCTCTTCCTGTGACCACTTTCCCATGATTTCGTCCCATGACGACAGTTCATGAAAGTCATTGAAAGTCACTGAAAAAACACATATCTTGGAGGACCCATATATTGAGTTTTATAGCTCCGTTTGACCTGATTTTTGTACCGTTGGAAAGGTATTTTAGTTAGCTAAAAAATTTTAGAAGACACCAAAGTCTGAAAATGTGAAAAAATACCCTAAAAATGCGTTTTTTGTGTATTCGTGAATCTCCTTATGTGCAACTCGCGAATCACTCGCGACTCTTGTGTTTTACAAGTCGCGAATGGATATATTCGTGGGTTGCTCTTGTGGAAACTCGTGGATCATTCGCGGGTTGTCCTCCTTCATAGTCGTGAATATGTATCTTAACATTAAAACATAAAAACACACCTTTTGAGTTAGTTTGGGTGGTTATGCAACTAACTCCTTCAGTTGTAACCACTTTGTCTTCGCCCCTATCTCTCCTTAGCATATAAATAGAGGTAGGGAGGTCCATGAAAGGGGACTTGGAATTTATGCATTGTTATGCTGGAGGAATCGGGACTCTCTTTTCCTACACCTTTGCCCTGGAGGTCTTCCCTTAGTGTTGCAGAGCTTGGAGGCTGAGTTCTTTGGAGAAGAGAAGCAGCAGAACCAGATCAAGGTTTCGTGAGGTTCCAAACTTGAAGAGAAGGTATACTTGTACTTGTTTTCAAGATCAATAAATATGTGATGTCCTTCTTCTTCCCAAATCATTGTTCAATGTGTGATTGAATCTCTGATTATGATCATATGATGATGTTATTCAGATTATTATTTCAAATTTATTTGATTATCATTTCTTTATATGTGGTCATAATGGTTTGAGGAAGGTATAACTTGTTTTGCAGGTCTCTTGGAGTGAGAGGAGCAAGAAGAGGATTGAAGAGAAATCTTGTACCAACATTCAGTTTATCAGGTGTGGACCTTTCTTATCTCTGAAACTTGCTGATATATGCTTGCTAAACTTTGTGCATCTCTCTTTCAACCCCAGTACGTTGATGGCCTCTTAAACCCTAGCCATAGGATACTTTCCTTTACAACAGAACTGGCGACTCCGCTGGGGATAGCCTTGTCTATTTGGGGTTTCTCTTGATTTCTTTCAGTCTTTTGCATTGTTTTAGGTCCTTCTTGCCACTTAGGAACACTTTATAAATCTTATAGCACACTTCCCCTGCCTTCTTAAGGTGGTTTTTGACCTTTTTGGGAATTTTTCCACACATTCACGAGTTGCTCTTCTGAACAGTCGTGAATACTTGCTTGCATTCGCAGGTTGCTATACTGAACAGTCACGAATCATTCACGGGTTGCAATTATAGACAGTCGTGAATGCCCCTTTAAACAGTGTTTTTTCCTCTTTTGTGATTTTTCTTCTGTTTGAAGGTGTTTTGGGTAGGTCTTTTAGGGTCCTGTGCAGGTGCATGACTCTAGGGAGTTAGTGTCATCCTTTTTTCTTGTTCTCTATCTATGTGGTAAGCCCTTTTATTGCATTAGGATTTGTTCTTTGCTCTTTTCCCCTGCCTCCTTTGCTTGGTTAGATTTTTGGCTTATGCTTTTGGTCATCCTCTGTTAGTGATCTTTGGTTGATTTCATAATCTTGTTGGTGCTGGTTTCCTTCTTCTTTTGCTGGTTAACTTCACCTTGCCAAAATAGTGGACTTGTCTTTTATGCAATCCTTCCTTCCAAGTAGGGTTTATACTGACTTTAGAGCACTCTAGAGTTTGTTTGGTGGTTGTTTAGCAGAGTTCCTTTTGCTTTGTTCTTGTTATCTGCATGCTTTTTGCTTTGTAGGTAATTTTTCTTTTGCCTTTATAAATGAAAATTAAAAAGAACGTTTACTTGTTTGTGCTGCTTGCCCCCCCCCACCTCCTTCTTTGGCTTGACCTTGTTGTACAAGGTACTGAGCAGCCTTTGTTTGTAGGTTTAGATTGATGCTTGGGACTTGTTGACCTTTGTTTATGTCAGTCTTATTGCTCAGTCTCTTCATTCCAAATTTGTTGGCTTGTCTATCTTTGTGAGCCTTCCTTTCAAGAGAGGTTTATATTCAACTTTAGGGAGACCTAGGGTTTGTTTTTGGGGTGTATAGTAGTTGTCTATTTGCTTTGCTTTCAGTACTTGCTTGCATTAGTTGATAGGCTGAATTTTCTTTTGCATTTATAAAAGAAAAATACAAAAACACATGTTTGCTTTATATGCATGTAGATTAGGTTTTTAGTCTAGATTGCATAGCATATCATTGTTTTCGAAAAAATATGAAATCTGACATTGGATCAGCAAGACAGCTTCAATTCCATAGACAAGCTAGAATGGTGTGAAACTAGTAGTTGTTTTCATGGAAGTCCGATAATCCCAAAGAATGAAGAAAATAACATAGTGCTAGTTGGATTTATGATCTCTAACCATCCAACGAAGCATAGTTGGAAAAACTTTGTTGATGGCCTCTACCTAACCATTAGCTTGCGGATAATATGGCACAGAGTTTTCATCGAGAAAACCTAGCTTGGCATTTAGTTCCTCCATCATTTGATCGACGATGGACTGCGGAACTCCAAATCTAGCTATGATATGATTGAACAAGAAGAGAGAAGTAGCTTACCATCTTCTGCATAGGTAGGCATGGCCTTACCCCATTTTGTGAAAAAATCAATGGTTATGACGATGTAACGATGCCCCCTAGCTGAGGTAGGCTTACAATGCAATAAGTCAATCCCTCATTTGGAAAATGGGCCAACGGCAATGACGGGGTGTAGCGGAGCAGGATGGGTGCACTTTTTAGGATAAAAGTGTTGACAAGGTGGGCATTTCTTAATAGCCTCATGACAGTATTTGAAGATAGAAGGCTAGAAATAGCCAGCACAAAGGATTTTTTGGGCTATATCCATCCCAGATAAATGACCTCCACATGCTCCAGAGTGGCAATCGTTCAACACATGTTCATCCTTCTCATGGGTGAGGCATCGCCAGAGAATAGAGTCTATCCCACGTCTATACAAAGTATCATTCAAGATGAGATAGTATTTCGCGTGGTGACGGATACAGCAGCGATCATCATGGGATAAATGTAGCTGAAATCACTGTATTTGGAGATAAATCAGCAAATCTCCATACCAAGGATCAGTAGTGCTAATCAGGAATAAGAATTCATCTGGAAATGAATCACTGGGCTCAAATTCCATCGAAGCACAGGGAAGATCACACATAAGCTCGACAAAGACCAAGGATTTCTTTAATGTGGCCTTGGAAAAATCTAGATCGAACTCATGAAGAATGACAATCTAACAGGAGTACTTTCCCCCGAGTACCTGACGAGTCAGGATGTAGTACATCGGGTTCTGGTCTTCCAATACGGTGGTAGTGTGGAGCAAAATGTAGTGATGAAACTTTTATAGAGCAATGACCGTGGCCAATGCTAACTTTTCCACATGTGAATAACAAGTTTTGGAATCCATAAGATTCTTACTGGCATAATAAATCACGTGCTCCTGACCTTGGAGATTGTCTTGCACTAAAACCATGGCGATGGTAGTAGCGGAGGCAACAATATACAAGAGAAAGTCATTTGAATAATCCGGGGGGTGTATCATGGGTGAATGAGTTAGAGTGTGTTTACGATTATCAAAGGTGCATTGTGCCTGGTCATCCCAAAAGAATGGAGTGTTCTTCTTGAGGAGACACATATAACCGTGTGTTTTCTCTATGAAATTGCACACGAAACGATGGAGAAATTTTGCCTTCCCTTGCAAACTTTGGAGTTCAAAGAGGTTAGTTGGGGTTGGTAGATCTAAGATAGTTGCAATATTCAAAGGATTGATCTGGATGCCATCTTCGGATACCACAAAGCCTAGCAAATGTCCCATCTCAACGCAAAAAACACAGTTATACGGATTGAGCCGTATATTATAATGATGACATCTCAGGAATATGTCTCTGAGATGACCAGGACGGTCCTCCTGTCACTATGAATAAGCAGGGAGGTTGTCAAGGTACAGTTCAACAATATGTTTAATGTCATGAAATGCATAGGACATCGCACGCTGGAACATGGCTCCAACATTTTTCAAACCAAAACGTAACTTATTATATGCAAAGGTTCACCATGGGAAAATGAATTCCATATTATGTTGATCGGAGGGTAATATCTCGATCTGATTATAGCCAAAGAAGCCATCCATGAATGAAAAGATGACACTTCCAGCATAGTTGTTGATAATTTGATTGATCTACGGAGTTGAAAAGTTGTCCTTGGGACAAGCTTTATTTAAATCCCTAAAGTCAATGCAGACTCTAATGGTGCCCTGCTTTTTATTGACAGGGACAATGTTCGATACCCATTCTATTAGAGGTACAGGATAAATAAACCCACCTTTTGAGAAGTTTCTCAATTTCATCTTTAATAGCTGCGGCCTTTTGAGGATGGACTTGCCTAAGTTTCTGCCTGATAGGTTTAGCTGTGGGATAAGTTTTAATCTCATGGACCACAATGGATGGGTCAATCCCCGGCATCTCTTCATAGGAGCAGGAAAAAATATCATGGAATTCCTTAAAAAGTGGCTTGTATGCTTCAAATTCATCTGCCGAGCAGTTCTGGTCGACATGAACATGCTCGATAACATCAGGCTTGGTCGATATGTCAATCGGGTTTGTTTGAGTAATGTTGCAAAGGTTTCCTTCAGAATCTGTATCTTGCAACAATATAGGACTTCGGGGAACGTTGACAATATCAGTAGGAAACAAGGATGCAAAATCATGGCTACCCGAATTGGTATTGGGGAGGAACATGGATCTATGATGGTGATCCTCCCAAATGGGCTCATCCGTATTCATGATCTCCATAATGGACTCATCAGCAAGAAAATTCTTAGAGAGATAATCTATAATAGGAAGAGAAGGTTCTAACCAGCATTATAAATGGTAAGGATCTGAATCCACTAGATGAAGGTCATCAGTGTGATCATCGAAAAAGGTTTGAATGGTGTCATACATAGCTTCGTGTGGACTCAACAAGGTGGACTCAACAACATTTTTTCCCTTAGGCTCATAATCAAATGAGGTGATCATATGGACTGTTGCGGTATCCATGCTAGGAAGGGTGGATGAAAAAATCCCCATAAGGGATGAATCCTTCAACATGCCTACCCCAAACGATTGGTAAGGAGGAGGGGACTGGCCTAACATGGGGATGTTATTAGCCGTGGAGGTAGTAACATCCGACGTATAGAAATCAAGCTGATCAATAGTAACAATTCTCCCTAGATGTAGGAATTGGATTTTTCAGAATACTGATGAAGCAACAATAGTCATGGCATAGAACCAATTCCTTTCAAGAAGGAGATTGTAATCTAAAGGGGAATCTACCACTTCTACTTGGATGGAAACGGTTTTTCCCTCCAGCTCGACCGCTAGGGCTGATATGAGACCATGGGGTTGGAAACCCCATCCGTCAAAGGCTTTAAGGGTCGTAGGTGATGTGAAAAGCTCGAGAGAGTTGAGAGCCCTCTAACAAGTCAGAGATAACACCAAGGTCGAAGCTCCTTCATCTAGTACCATTCGAAAGACTTTCTTTCCCACTACTTTTGTAATTATCGAAAAAGAAAGTTTATGTGGTAATATAGGCTTGTAATTCTCAACATTGAAATGAATCAAGTTAGTATTATCCAGGTCTAAAGCTCCTAATGCTGTCAACAAGTTCTTGCGCTATGTGGGGAAACTTGGGAGCACTTCTAGGTTAGACATCGCACAAGGTTCCTGAGCGAGATCTTTAACCACATTATAAAATTAGGTAGCTCAGGCATTGGGATTAAAGACAGCCTTCCGAAGAGTACTCTTAGGTGGGAACAAAATCATGTCGAGAGTAGGCTTCTCGATAGATAAGGGGACAGTAGATGAGGATTCAGGAGAACTAGTAGAGGGAACTTTCCCTGAAGAAGATTGATCTTCTTTCTTATCTGCGGGTTTATCATAATTTTGACTTCGATTTTGCAAATGGATGGTATCTGAGGACATCATATGAATTTCCTCTGATGAACTAGAGTTACCCTGATTAGACATGTGTTCTATCAGTTGTTGTTGAGAGGGAAAAGGATCCATAAGTACTGCAAGTGCAGGATTGGACTTCAGAAACTGGGAGATTTCGTCCCGACGAGGACACTTCTTTGAAAATTGGTGACCACCACATAGGAAACAGGGATATTTTGCCTTCCTTTTCCCTTTCTCGTTATCACTGTTGGTTGGTCTTGGAGTCTCTTATTGGTTTCTAGGTTTTTTATTTCTATTTTTACCTTTCTTTTTATTATTACCCGAGGTTTGAGTACTTTGAATAGAATTGACCTCTGCGGAAACCTTAGGAGTTGAAGGAGTAGGGTTGGCAGTTTGGGTTTGCTTGGCAAGATTTGTTGCAGACAGGGACAAGATTAAATTAACAATCCCATCAATAGGTACTTCTGCTGGTGGCTTGGCAAGATCAGTGTTGGGGCGAGGAGCTTGAGGAATCAGGTCATAAAGAGTTCCAGACTAGGAATAGACCAAGTCTAGGTACTGAGCCCGAATAATAGCCTACTCTTCGATAACGACACCACCCATAGCCACATCTTGGGCAATAGGAGGAAACAAGGATTTAGTGAACCAATCAGATAGTAGCTGATCCGGAATAGGGACCTTAATAAGCCTTCTCCACCTTCTCCACTCATGAATATGATCAGAAATGTGGGTGGAGGTGTTCTGTCATAGAGAGGTTAAAATATCAGTGCCCATTTCATAGTGAATAGGGAGCTGAAAGTGTGTAAGAAACATGGTTTCCAATGAGCCAAAATCCACAAATGAATGTTGTGGGAGTTCAATGTACCACTTCACGGTCGTACCGGTCAAAGTTTGCTGAAAGAGTCGTAACCAAATAGAGTCATCCATGAGGGAGTTGAAAGAACACCACAAATGGAATGTCATAACATGGTTCTTCAGATCTTCTTCCTGCTTCCCATCAAATTTTGGAATATCCGATGGTGACTTTACCGGAATGGGAGGCCATGAGGGATTGTGTTGAATGGCGTCATTAATCAACTTGGACAAATCAGGTAAGTCCAAAGTTTCTAGGAAAGGTAACTGTCGGTTGGGTTGCACATACTGGTAATATTGATATGGCATATAATTACCAATAGGACCATAAGTTGACTAAAAAAAAGTTGTTATGATGAAGAACTACCGGAAAATCTGCCCATAGGGGGTTGATTTCTGGGATCATGACCGCTAGGACCACTAGGGCCTCCAAAAGGAGGACCACCAAGGCCACCGGGACCACCAGGACCACCGAGACCACCAAGACCATCGGGACCACCAAGACCACCAGGACCACCAGACCCTCCAGAGCCACCAGTAGGTAAACCTCCAGAGCCTCCGGAACCACTAGGTGGAGGGCCACCAGACCCTCCAGAGCCATAAGCAGGAAAGCCACCAAGCCCCACAAGACCACTACGACCACTAGGACCATAAGGAGGAAAGCTTCCAAATCCTCTGGGACCATTAGGTCCCCCAGGGGGAGGACCTCCATAAGGTGGTCCTCTGGCACCTCCCGCAACATCTATAGGTATCCCCCCATAGCTGTCATGTAAGACTAGTTGGGTTGCCCCCATGGTGTAAAAGTGTTACTATAGTATGGAATTACAGCATAAGGCATTACTGTAGGATTGGGTGGATGATTACCTATAGGTATTTGATAACCATAACCTCCAAAAGACTGAACGATTACAGGCTGTCCCCCCAAGGGATGACCTAAACTAGATGGGGGATTAACCGCAGTAGTATGGGTGGGAGTGACATAAACTATAGATGGTTCTATGTTAGAGGTATTCCCTTGACTAGGTACAATTCTGGCCACAGATTATGTAGGTCGTGCTGGGGGTTTCCCCCAAGCACTAGAAGGTACTGACGAAATGGGAATTGAAGGTTGGGCCCCAGGTACAGAAGACCTGGGAAGATTAGGAACAGACATAACATGAGAGGTGATAGGGGTGGTAATTTGACCTGGTTTATGTGGTTTTACTGCACGATCTATAATCGATTCAATGGGTCTCATAAAATCGGCAAGTGAACGATATCCCACAGGAAGAGATGTGGAATGTGATGGTGTTGGTCCTAATATTTCATCTATCTGCTTATCAATCTCCTGTGCACAGAGAATGGAAGCACGGTATTTCCTATGTTCTTCTTCCTCTTCATAAGATTTTACACGGGTGCCAAATGAGGCAATGGCCTATCCTATAGGTGTATCCCAAAATGGAGCATTGGGACCAAAATCCAAATGGGTTGTATCATCAACATGACCTTCCATGGGAGAATGGAATGATGTATTTCCCTGAGAAGGTTGTTGGACCAAGGGAGGCGAGTGTGAAGAATATGGTACTCCACTTTCTGCAACCACATTGTCTCCCACTTGGGAGGTGGTAGTAGCTCCTTGGTCGATAGCTTCCATAGGATTTTCTCCTAAACCGGGAATAAAATAAAGTGGCAAGCCCTGTACTCTTCTAGACTATCTTAACTTAGCCAGTTTGTACAGTTCCTATCTAACCTAGGGTCTGAAAATCTAGAAAACACACAAAAAAATGTCCCTACACAAGCTACAGGTCAACACAAGCACACTTAAAATGATAGGAGGAGTTCAAAAGTCAGGTCTCTCACCAATATTGTCAAGAAGGTGCCACTCATGATATACCTCGAGGGTACATGCGTAGTAATCTCCCCAAATGTTGTTTTCAGTGTATGGCTCCAAACAAGACGGCCAAAGGGCTTTTCTCATATGGATAAGGTATCCTAGTGGGGTCTCCCGATATACTCAAGGTACGTGGGAGCCCAAATCGGTAGTAGTGTTGTCTAATGCATAACCATACACAAGGGGCCTTCCGATATACAATCAAGTACGTGAAGTACCTCTCTATATACCTCAACGGTATGTGAAAGGCCGTTCAATATACCGATGGTATGTGGAAGAACCACACAAGTCCCGGGATGTAATGCTAACAAATAACGACAGCTCCTACGCTTAATCATGCCTGAACACTTCTCTAACCTATCATTCAACTGCTACATAAATTTTAACCTACAACTATCGTTAATTTTAAAGTGGACTGTTAGGTGAATGCATGTCGTTTTGACAGAAAAGTAAAACCATGCAATATTCTTGTACGAATGTTCACTTTACCATTCAGTATGCCTACTTACGAGAGGGAAAGAGAGTGTTTTCTTTTTGTTTCAAAACCAAAAATATCTCCAAGCAACAATCATGAACACCAAATAAAAGAAAAGCAAAAACTTTTCCAAACTGATTTCTCCTTTCTGAAATCCAATGAGAAGGGGAAGCATCTCTTTTCCTAAAAGAAAAACAAGAAGCGCACCTATATGCAAATGTACTCTATTTTTTCAATTCTCTCAAAACATAAGCAAATCTAACTTAAAACTACCATTTTTTTTATTTTGATCGAGATAGATCTAAATGCATAAGAGATGAAAGAACATGAAGGTCCTGAAAGCTTGTAAAGCCAATCAAAAAACCAATGTCCAACACTCAATGATGATATCCTAGTATCAGTCAAAAAATTTCTTTTTTAAAGGAAGGAAAAAGAAGTTTACTATGCAAATAAGAAATGAAACCTAGAAGCTAATCTAGTATTCTTGTTTTAGTCTATGCAACAGAAATGAAAAGAGATTTTAATAACACCCTAAGCTTTTCAGAAAACAATAAATCCCTTCGTAAACACAACCAACAAGCATGGAAGTGGATGAACAATCAAAAGACCTAATCAAAATTTTGAAATTCCACTCGAATCAATCTTAAACCATAAAATTATCAAGCCACAAACATCAGATTCTATAACACAAGTCCGATAAGCAGGACTGAAAGCAACAAAACCCAATTTTTTGCAAAAAAAATGAGGAAAAAAGGCTTTGGAATGATGACTACCTGGCACCACACTTCTCAGGTGTTGAAAGAGCGTTTATAACCCATAACCACTTCTCGCCAACAGGATACAGGTGGTGGCATCGTGTACTACCCACTTTGTTCAAGCAATGGCACCGCGTATTGCCCACTTTGTTTAGGCGGCGGCACTGCTCCTCATACACAGCATAGGCATGATTCCCTGTAGATGACCAAAACACAAAGAGAACAATGGCTCAAGTCAGAAAAAGAATAGATCAAGGTGAATACTATTAGATTGAGTATGAAAACAGAGCATAAAAGATTGAAATGACTTAGATCTGAATAGATCTGGAAGTTTCAAACCCAAATGAATTAAGTCAGAAAGTATATCTGACTAAAGAGAGTTGAAGAAGGATCCTGGATTCGGACAAGAGTTGCAGACTAAGGAAGATCAGAACAACTGATATACTATTCCCTAGCGGAGTCGCTAGATTTGTTAACTGGAATATTTCACCTCCTAGGGACAGTAAGGTGTTCCACTGGTCTGAATGGTTCAGATCCAGAACAAATAGAGGACAGAGGTTGAAGACTCTCCCTAGACGCTATAGATACCTAGAATGTAATGCTTTGATTGTTACCCTGTGTACCTACAATAATCTTTAACACACAAACATATCGAAACCACCAGAATATAATCTACTAATCTATGTTAGTGACTAAGGAATCTAACAACATACATGTGAAATAAAACAACAACAATATATGTGGGACAGAAATCAACTTGCATTAATATAGAAATATGAATAATTTTACAATCAAGCCTTAGTGTTGACATGCATCTCCATGAAACCAAGCATTCTCATCCCCAAAAGCTCTGACTCTAGCTCTATATGCTCCCCCAAATGGTCTTGGTCCAAGTGATCAATCCAACAGCATAACAATACCTTAATATTTCCCCCTCAACCATGGCTATGAGCTCATATTTATAAGTCCTGATGGATAGGGATGGTTGCGATATTAGTGGGTGAGGTGGCCTCTAAGATCCTAGGATGAGGGATCTCGAGCTCAACTGAACCACAATAGTAGGGATAAGGGAGGACATGAGGCTTATCATCTAGAATCCTCAATAAACTTCTATTTTTCCCTTTTTACCCAGGGTACCGCATTTCTCCTTAAATGACAGAGCATTTCTGGTAAGAAACACTTATGGACAAAGGGCCATAAGCGGTGGCACCGCTTGTGGGAAACAGGGGATAGGCGGTGTGAACAAGGTACCACTCCTAGACAACAGAGGAAGTGTGGTGCTGGGAATTTCCATGAAAGATTGATAATAACCATGAGTTTCCACTCCAAGAGCTGGGATTCAGAGCAAGTAGGTATGTCAAAGTTCTTATCACATGATGGTGACAGGATTTTGGTATAACATGATGGAATGTTATAATGTGACTAGAGGACCTGAGGATGATGATGATCTGTAGAATATCAATATTTCAGAAATAGAAGGGAGTTGGGATGTCACAGCACCTGACGTACCGACAGATCTGATGAATCGTTCATTAAATATCAGGAAGGTCAACATTGGGACAGAGGAGAACCCAAAGTTTGCAAATGTCAGGGACTACAAGGATGAAGAAATGATGGCAAACATCACAGACTTGTTGCATGAAATCCAATATTTGTTCCCTATGAAGTTTTCTAAGATGAAGGGGTTACTGGGAGATTTAGGAGAGATGAAGATTCCATTGAAGCCAGATGCAAAACCAGTAAGGCATAGGTTGTATCACCTAAATCCACGATACAAGGAGAGGGTCAAAGTTGAGCTTGACACTGGAATAATTGAGCTAGTTGAAGAATTAGAATGGATCAGGCCTATGATGGTCCAAGATAAGAAGATGGCTGAGGTTCAGATTTGCGTCAACTTCAGAAAATTGAATGATGTGTGTATTCATGATCCATTTCTGAAACCATTCACTGATGAATTTCTAGAAAGACTAGGCGGTCAAGAGATGTATTCTTTCATGGATGGGCTTTTTGGCTATCACCAGATCTAGATTGCAAAAGAGGATCGCCACGAAACAACATTTGTTACTGAATGGGGTTGTTTTCAGTACACTATGATGCCCTTTGGGTTGAAGAATGCACCTATGATATTTTTTGGGGTTGTTGTCGCCACATTCAAGGATTTTATTCATAATTTCTTGCAAGTTTATATGGATGATTGGATAGTTTATGGATTGATCAGGGACCATTTGGAAAACTTGCGGCTAGTGCTGGAAAGACGTCGACAACATCAGATCGTGCTGAACTAAAAGAAGTGTATTTTCTATGCACCTTTTGGGATGTTTTTGGTTCACATCATTTGCAAGCAAGGACTCTTGGTTGACCTTATGAATATTGCACTTATTTTGAGCTTGTTGCGCCTACAAATGTGAAGATGCTGATAGCGATGTTTGGGAACACAAGGTATTATCGCAAGTTCATACGAGGTTATGATGCGATCACAGCTCTGATGGAAAATTTGTTGAAGAAGGATGTTTTATTTGTATGGAGCCAAGAGTGTCAAGACAGCTTTGATACGCTAAAGGCCAAGATGGCTTTCGTAGCAATACTAGTTTTTCCTGATTGGAACAAGGAGTTCCATGCTCATGTGGATGCATCGTCCTTTGCACTGGGAGTGGTGCTCGCACAACCAAGAGAAGGATATCTAGATGACATGTTGATTTCTCCAGTCAGAAGTTGTCGTCTACAGAGAAAAGCTATACGACCATAGAGAGGGAAGTTCTAGCGATGGTATATGCGCTATAGAAGTTCAGGAATTACCTATTGGGCGATCATTTCAATATGTTCATAGACCATTCTACTTTGAAATACCTAGTCAATAAGCCTTTGTTTGGGGGGGACATATGTAGATGTCTACTTCTCTTTCAGGAGTTTGATTTTGAGATAATTGTGAAGCCAAGTCGCTTGAATTTTTTCCTTGATCATTTATCCCAAATTGAGATAGGTGAGGAACCTACAAACATTGAAGATGAACTGCCAGATGCGCAGTTGTTCAAAGTTGACATGGTTAATAATTACTATGAACAAATCATTTAGTTTTTCATGACAAGAACCGCACCAGAGGACCTTAATACAAGTTAGAAGAAGCAGTTGGTGGTTAAGGCCTCAGATTTCCAGTTGATCATTGGACAGCTATATGAACTAGGACCGGATGAGATTTTGTGGTGATGTGTCCTACCGCATGAACAAGGGAAGATTTTGGTAGATTCCCATGCAGGAGTTGTTGGTGGAAACTATGGAGGTCGATCTACTATGAGGAAGGTGCTTCGCAAAGGGATTTGGTGGCCAACTCTTCGTACTGATGTGACAGATTATGCATGAACCTGCAATGTCTATCAATGAACTGGAAAACCATCGAGGAGGGATGATATTTCTCTGGTACCTCAGGTGACATTGCAGCAATTTGATAAATGGGTGGTGGACTTTGTGGGACCAATAAACCCACCTAAGAAGAGAACTGGGGCACTCTATATCATTACAGCAACAAATTATTTGACAAGATGGGAGGAGGATGCACCTTTTGTGGATTGCACCACTATGACAGCAATGAGGTTCTTGTTTGACAACATTGTGATGTGGTTTGGATGTCCAAGGATATTGATGAGTGACCAGGGGAGTCACTTCATCAATCGCACAATCAGTGCATTGATAGAGGAGCTTCAGATACAACATAAGAAGAGTACCTCGTATCATCCTCAAGCGAATGGGATAGTGGAAGCATTCAACAAAGTGTTGGAGCATGCGTTTACAAAGGTATGTAACGCCAACAGTGATGACTAGGATTTGAAGATTCCAGCAATCTTGTTGGCATATCACACCACTTGCAAAAGATTGACGGGGAAGACACCATTCAAATTGGTGTATGGGAAAGAGGCAGCCATGCCTATGGAGTACATTGTTCCAATTTTATGCATCGCAGTAGCGACATGCACGGATGATGAAGTAGCACTTGAGGAAGACCACTTTGTTGCGATTTTTCACCAACGCGTCAAGAAGGATCGACAAAAGGATTGGCATGATCAACATATAAATAATAAAGAGTTTCAACCAGGATATTTGGTGTTATTATACGACAGCAAGTTCATGAAGCATCTAGGTAAGTTACAAATGCATTGGTTAGGTCCATATCTTGTTAATTCCATTACTCTAGGGGGATCCGTTCAACTGCAGCAATTAGATGGTGTGATGCTACCAAAGCTAGTGAATGGTAGCAGGTTGAAGCCATATAGGATGGGTCTAGAACCGTGTGAGGCTTCAGGCACTACGCGATGAAAAAAAAAGTAGGTAGGATGGATAGATAGAAGGATGGCGCACCAGGAGGAAGTGGATGCACAAGTTGGGGAGTCAGTAGCATAGTTAGGAAGGTCTGTCACAATAGCTATAGGGTCACGATGTAGTCAAATAAGCAATAAATGTAAACCATTAAAGCATTTAACCAGCAGCGCTTGTTGACGTGATGCATATTGATGGCGGATTCTACTGTTGGATTGATAGGATCGATGACAGATTCAGGAAGTTAATGAATGATTTGGTGATGATGAGGTCAAGAGGATCGCATTGATTTGGTCATGATGGGTATAATATCGAATTGATGCTATAAAAAGGGGTTGGATGTGATTGGAATATACCATTGTGCAAAGTGTGAATTGGTGAGTTGAGTTGCAAAGAAGTATTGTAGATTTATAGAACATAGTCGCAGTAGGGTAAGTTTCTAAGTGAAGTGAGGTTGAGCACCTATTGAGCATTGCGGGGAACAGGTGTGGCATGCACAGTGAACCAATCACAGTGGAGATTTCAAGTGAAAGGGAATCACCAGTCATCTCGGTAACAATCGAGGAAGAAGTTGCAAGTATGTTGATAGGATCATCGTCGGTGCCGAAGAAGAAGAGGAAGGGACAGAAGCCTAGCTACCCGACGTCGAAGAAGAGGTAGACTAGAACGTCTGCGAGGGTAGTGGAGGAAGATGCATAGATGGGTCCATCGATATCAGGAATTATGGAGTTAGTAGCTCGCATAGGGGTGTCCACTGAGGATATCCATGGGTATATATCTCCTTGTCGGCCTGATGTGTAGCCCAAGAAGCTCACCAAGAATTAGAAGTACGAAGTAAAGATGTCGGTGATACGACAAGGGATGGTATGCACTACAGATATCATTATTGCATTGATGCAGATGAATTATGATGACCATGACTTGCTTGCATTGGAGGATGTTACGAAGGAACCATATGTGTCGATGGCAGGAGTAGGAGGCAACCTGATAGAATGCATTCTATAGGACTAGGTGAGCAAGATGAATAAAGAGAGATTGTTGGGGTTGATTAACATATTGCATTTTGGGTGGCTAAATGAGGTGAATTCCTGTGTAAAGTATATTTTGGCCTATTTTCATGGCAGGACGTTGTGGATAGACATACCACTCGAAATCACAGTGGAATTGATGTCAGATATCACGGGGCTATTGAAGGACGGGCCAGACCCCTCGTAGTATTTTAGAGAAAAGGATCATGAAAATAGACTTGCGGAAAGGTTGAATAAGTGCTATGGTTTGCAGTGCAATGGGTGGGATTACCACATTGATAGTATCAATGAAAAGGTGGTGCATATCAGAGCAAGTATTTTGGACAGCAAAGTGGCCAGGAACAACCGCCCTATTCGATGTAACTCAGGGGTGATTACATGCACAAAACAATGTGCAAAGGGTGTACAAATGAACTGGTCTCTCTTTTTGATGAACCAATTGGTGGAGGATCCAGTGGCAGTGCAAGAGGGAGAGCGACCATTTACATACAGTTGGTTGTTGATCTTAATCATGCTCGTGCCTTGGATGGAGACAGTTTACTATCAAGGCATGGAGGTGGAAGCGGTAAAATTTTGTAAGGGTGCATGTTACCAAAATATCTAGTGGTTAAGGGAACTTCAAAGATTGAAGGACTATGCGATTCAATTTTGGGTCTATTAAGAAGCACTGCAGGCAGAAGCTGTGAAAGTTCCTTAGTTATCTAAGGAAGCTTCCAAGAAGTATCAAAGGATTTCTCAATTTGCAATTGGCCCACATGCCATTCATGTGCAAGCACAGCATGACCTAGACAAGTAATGGTTGTCGACACCTTATAAATTGTTTGATGGGGAATTGGAGATGACTGTTAATGATTGGCCTATGGCATGGGAAGAACCATTCAATTTGGAAGAAGTATCGATAGAACCCCAGCAGATGCACCTGTTGATCCCGTGCATAAGGATGACCAACAGAGTCACCATGAATTTGATACAGAGTCAATAGAGACACCCACTAACCCAAAACTAGAGCACTCATTTGATGAATCAAGGATGAATAAATGACATGAACAAGGTGCGACTAGTAGCACAACACCAGGAATGGAAGCACAGCTGAGGCGGCTCACTAAGGAAATTATAGATGTGACAGATACTACGGCCGAAGAGATGAAGAAATATGTGCAAGAGGGATTTGATGAGGTAAGAATACAACTTGATTCTTTATGTGATGCAGTTTTGAAGAAAGCATCAAAGGGAGCGACTATGCAGGACTTTGGCTCAATCAACACTAGGACGTTGGTTCAAAATGTTCAAATTTCCTCGACTACGATTGATACCAGCGACGAGGATTTGAACACCTCCCTACAGCAGTTGCAAGACTTATCTATTGACATCAACGTGTTGTCCATGCAGATGTTGGTACATATACAAAGACTAGTCAACCAAGAGTTGGCAGACAGAGAGCAAATCATCAGCGGTCAATTTTTCCGATCACAGGAGAAGGACGTAGAAGCACAGAAAAAGCTTGAAGCATTGAATAAGGTGCAAGAGAAGCTAAGGGCAATGAGTGCTACGGAGATTACATATCTAAAAAATGAGCAAGATCGACTAGAATTCGAGAAGGTAGAACTATGGGATACCAGAGTGCGGTTGGAAGAGGCAGTTTCAGATTCCTGTCATCATTTCTATGAGAGAACCACAAAACTAGATGCAGTTGAGAAATCAAAATAGATTGGAGCATTCATCGCACAGTTGCAGCAAGATAACGCATATTTTACTACTCTGGTACATCTGGGCACACCACCTGAACAAGTCGTAGAATGAAAAAGCATCATGGAGGATCTAGAGACACGGTTAGAAGAGATGGACCAAGCAGCAAAGAAGGTCACAAACATGACTACGAAATTTTATGGTAGCGTAGTCTAGGATGAGCAACTAGCACAACTAACCAAGTATTTACAGGAGGAAGAAGGGTAGTTGGTGACACCAAATATGACATTGAGAGCAACGCCACCAGTTGTTCAAATTACAAGTTCTACGGAGCTGAAGGAGTTGTAATAGTGCGTCAGAAAAGCAAGGGAAAGACAGTACTAGAGGTGCAGTGAGAAGTTAGATGAGTTTCAAGATATCAAAGCAAAACTTTAGGTTAAGGAATTTTTCGTGCTACAGGATGTGCAGGAAGGCAAGAAGGAGGTTGTTGAGAAGACTATTGAGAATCCGTTCAAGCATGACTTAACATGGAGCCAAGAGATTGTTGATACAGTGAAAGATAAATTCAAGGATATCAATCAATAGTACGATAAATTCAAAATTAATATCACTGAGTACACCATGTCCAGCTAACGTGGCTCAAGGGAGAGCCACAAGATTTTGTTTGGGGCCTATTGGTAGGGGGGTTTTCGATAAGTTAGTTGTGTAGCATTGCGGATGTTACACAAGATCAAAGACACCGTGAAAGTGGAATATGGCACACAAGACAGAGATTAGAATATTTTATATATTTTATGTCATCTTTTGTAGTTTTGGACCATATTTTGTGGATATTGGTCATTATTTTGTAGAATCAGTGAAGAGTTAGTTAGAAAGTTGTCTAAATGGACCTTGAATGTAAAGGAGCAAGCCTATAAGTATATGTAGAGTTGCAAGTGTTAGATATACTTGAGTGACCCTTGGTGAAAGTACTTTTGGGGAGAACTTATTGATCTGTGAACTATTTTCAAGAATCTGGGATTTTGTGTGGAAGTAATATGACAAGACAGAATTTAAGCTGAATTTTTGTTTTTCTATTTTACTGTCTTCTATGACTCAATTATGAATGCAATGTGTATCTATGACATGGATCTGTAAATGATGCGATGTTTCCTTGTTGTAAATGATGTTATTTTGTTGGATCTATTTGCACATCAATGTGGTTATTGCAGTTTTGATATAACGATGCGATTTGTTGAATGATAATGAATGGTTCTGTTAAAACATAAGTTGAATGATTAGATCTGGTAATGGTGCGCTAAGTTGATAAGTAGATGCATATGGTCCTCTCTCATTTTGCAGAAACTTGGTTCCTTCAGCTCTTCCTCAAACATCTCGGGTGAGACTTCATCCATTTTGTGGATGTTGTCAGATGGGGTAAAACCTATCTGGGTCGGTGCTCAGGGAGATCGTGGTGGTTTGGGTGTCAACAAAGTGGGAACCCCTGTCGAATGGTTTTTTTGACTAATTTTGTGTCAACAACTAACAAAATTCTACCACCTATTCCACACAAGGAAACCACTCCAACTAAACGATTGATATCCAAATTTTGTTCATAATTGATCCTCACAATAACCAACATAGTGCACATATCCAAATTTTGGACATATGCACTTTAGTGACCTAGGATTTCAATTTTTACAAACTTGACTTATCCCATGTTTTGCAGATACATGTCACCATTTTCCACATTTTCCAGCAATTATAAACCTTTTATTTCAACCGTACCTTCCCTCATTAGCCATCAATCACCATTAACATTGATTTGTTCCCTAAAATGAACTAAATCTAAGACAAGATTCACCTTAAGCCTTAATGTCCCAACACCAAAATAATAATAACATGTCAAGGGGATAAACGAGAGGTTATTACAGGTTTGCAATGCTAGTTGCATAGCTCATGAATCTAAAGGTCTGTCCATCTCTATATATATATATATATATATCTCCTTAAGCCAAAGATGTCCTCTTATGAGTAAAAGATGGAATTTCACCCACATTGTCAAGGGAATCATGAGAATAATCCATTATCTAATTTTCCTTGTCCATTCATTAATAGACCCAATCACATTGAAACATTTACAACAAAGAATCTTTTTACCTTAGACAAGCTTTGAAAGATAGTAAAAGGACCTCATGCATCAACTTTACCCTTGAAAAAACCTAGAACTTGCCAAGAAAGGAGGTGCACACCACTTGATTAACCCATTACACAAGAAGAAAGAGAAAAATTATCTTATTTGATCCCATGATCTTGATTACAAATGAGGAGGAGTTGCCTTATGTATACTTGAAAAGGCTAACTTAACTCTTCTTTTAGTTGACCTACCTAATTTGACTTCCAAATGATTTTTAATGATTTTTTAGGGTTTGTAACCCACACTTCAGGGACTAAACCTCATAAAACATAAAATAATGATAAAATAATATGAAATGCTTCAACTTGATGATGAGTTTAGCTTATAAGGAGGACGTCATGCCCCATTTAACCCCAACAATTGTATTTTTCCATAATCATTTTGTCTTGTTCCAAATAAAACAGAAATTTCTATTCTAACAAGCCAACATGTTGTGTGAAATTTCACATAACATGAGATATTGTCACTAAGAAGGGTAGAGTTCCAGGTAATGAGTGTAGGGAGAAGCTCATAACACAAGTTTGAGGCCCATTCCCACCCCAACTTAGAAAAAGTGTAGAAATGTATCAGAGTCTCTTCCTGATGATAGAAAAGGCAGTTGCGTTGAATCACTACTAGATACTTAAGGCATTGGCCAAGAGGAAGGCCTCCCAAAATCAAGGAGCAAGCAAATAATGTTTTCTTGGTACAATTTAGGTCTAGTTTGGAGCAATGGTTTTGACATTCTGAACTTCCTTAGTTCTATATTTCCAAAATAATGAGTCTTTGTATTGAATGATGAATCTTATATGTATTGTCAATTGACTCTTGAATAATTGATTGAATGAACATAACAATTACTAATTATCATAGTGTTTAAGTTTTAACTATCATATATTATAGTTTATTGTTATAAATTGGAAATTATAGCTAATTAGGAATACATACATACATACATACTTACTTAGGGCATGACTACTCTTTTTCAAAAGAGGTTAGATTAACAAGTTGTTACCATTCATAGAAATCTCATCTTTGAGGTGACTTCCCATAAAATTTGGAGTATCGTATAAGTCCTCTTGTCTTCCATATAAACGTGGAGAAACCTGGTGCGTAATATACATACAATGCTAACTTGTTGAAATTAAGGTGGGGTGAGATTTTGGAAACATATTAAATAAATGAGATGAGTTATGCTAACATCTGAAATGACCTCAACAGCATTTGCATTCACATGAAGTAGTGCATCTACATCTACTAGGTTTATCACATAATATTCAAGCATAAACTTAATTAAAATATATTATTGTTTTAAATTTTATTAAGATGGGGTAGTGAACCTTTATAAGTACAATTAATAATAGATTAATCTATGGTCATAATTTCATTGATCAGAAGTGGAATAAGAATCATTTTATCTGCTTAAACACGTACTACTTGAAATAAGAAAAACTAGCTTTTTATTTTAATTTTTTATCTTTACTCTTTTCATTGAGAAACTTGGTGTCATGAGAAAATTTGATAATCTGTCCTTGTGTATCATAGTAGTAAATGTTTCTTATTTATTCTTAATCCTTTGTACATTTAGTAGGTGATGCTGGAGGCGCAACGACTTCTCTTGTTCGAGTGTCAACAGAGGTCTAGAAAAATGATTATTACATAATTTTTCTCATGTTAAGCATTCATTATCCACATTGAAGGCAGTTTATTTGGTGTTGTCCTTTCAATTAAACTTGACTAAATAATGCAAGTTGTTAACCAAAGGATGCAAACAGGGAAGTTTTCCAATGCTCCTGATGTTGTGCATTGTATTCTTGCAAAGGAAGGTGTTAGAGGTCTATATGCGGTATTACATATTTATTGCACATTTTATATGTTTATATTTGATATATGTTGTTGCTCTTTCTTTAAAGGTTTCATTTGGATTTCATTTAGTTTGAACTTTAGATTTTAGTTTCCCATTTTCACCTGTTGGTATATATATTGTCGTAGAAGACTGGCTTGTAGAATTTGTACCGTTGTTAATATTTTGAAAGTGATGATGAAAAACATAAAGTAGGTTGTATCTCTAGTTTAATATATATTTCCTAATTCAAATAAGACTGAAAAAGGAAGGGTTTAGTAAATATTTTAAAATTTCGACTTAACCTCTTCTATTGTTGCAGGGGTATGGGTCATTTCTATTACATGATTTTCCTTTTGATGCAATCTATTTATGTATATATGAGAAACTTAGGATAGGCTACAAGCTAGTGGTAAGCATTTTTTTCATTTTTTTCTTATGGAATTGTACTTCTCTTCTTCCATATTGGTTACTATAACATCTAACGAGATAATGGGTTTCTTATATATTTTGTGCTGAGAAGGCAGAGAAATCAATTGCATTATATTAAGCTTTCCAGCTATTGTGCTTTGTTGTAAGTTCCAACCTTTATAGGTCTAGTTATTAGTGTAACATAATATTTCTCATTTATAGCAATCTTATTGCTCAAGTTAATATTGAGAACTAGTGAAATAGTTGCAACATGAGGCTGACTGTATTCATACTTCATAGGTCTTGAAAGTTAGTTTTGTGAAGTTCACTTGCCTGCATGGCCTACTATTTCCAATCTAAAAAACCCAAAAAACTTAGTATGGTTATTAAACTGTGCAATGCTATTACACCATCTTTCTAATTTGTAAACTAACTGCATGAAAATGCCACATCTTTTTTTATAATAGCAGAATGATATATTTACTAGATATAAATTGATAAGACACAGTGTGTGATCCTACAACTTTAATCCACTAAATGTCTAATATTCACTACAAAACCATATATACTTGGTTGACTATTATCATTACCCATTTTTTTTGTGCCACTACTTGACCCTACTGTGCTGATGATAATCCGAAAACTGTTTCCAATTAGACAAAAAGGGTTAGTGCTACTCTATCAACTTTGCTCCACACCTACATTTTCTTCTTGTTCACTGGATAAAAGTAATGGGCCCATCACTTGGATGGGTAATCCATTCTACCAGTATCACAAAGTTCTAACTTCTTCCTTCTAGCCATTTTCTCTATTCCACTTTCCTTAACCACTAGCATTACAATTGTACATCGACACATATGATCATTTTTTAATTTTACCATTTTAGTAGAGTAGGAATGTTGTTCTTCCCAATCTTCAAAATATCATCCCCTCGGCTTAACAATATCTCTAAGGATATCAAGAATAAAAATTCAAATATCTTGAAGTTCCTTTCAGATGCTAGTAAGCATGGTTCTCACCTCATAACAGAGCTCGCTTGCAACCATGAACAAATCCTTCTGGATCTTTATATGCCTAGGACTTGCTTCCCATCCATATACATAGGAGAACCTGAAGCCGAATGCTTCCTTGTAACTTTATTGTCATGCTAGGACACCTCTAAGTATGGATCCTCTTCATCATCAATGGTTATCTTCTATGCCCACCCTCATCTTAGAGACCATCCTTGTTTCCATAACCTACTCCAAAATGAAATGCAATTAAATGGAAAAACAATCAGAATAAAATGCAACAACTTGGGCATGGATTTGATGAAAATTGAAAAACTATTTGCATTCACAGAAAAAAAGTATATACTTAGCTAAATGCCCTAAAAATCATTAGAGGTGGTTCTCCTTAATATCTTAAGGATGCATGCAACAACTATAGTCATTTGGAAAAAAAATGTTCAAGACCCCTTCATATTTTAATTTAATCCAATTTGAATCAATAACCTTTTTTATGGAGTTGTTAGCATTTGAAATTCTCTGCAGTAATCTTCCACAAAACCATTAATGAAATCTTGGGTGTAACAACAAAAAACTAGCCCAATGTTACGTTATCTCACTTTCCCTCACTTTAAGCTAAAGCATGCTAGCCTAGGGGGGTATCCCTAGAAAAACATAGAATTAGACTTTAGTAAAAAGTGATCAGTGCCTTAGTCAATTGGGTGAATGGAAGAGGAGGAAGAACAAAATATGAAAGACATATTGGTTAAACATTGATCTTACTAATTAAGGGAAATGACACAATGAAACATTAACAAATGAGAAAGCTATTTAATTAATAAAAATTTATATATAGAAGAGTAATTCCAATATTCAAAAGAGGTCCTTTCATTACCAAGCCTTAAAGTACAATGCACAATCTAATAAGTACTCAGATCAACTTTTCAAGTTCATCAAGATCAACCTCCTATGTTGCATGCAATGTGTCCATAGTGACAAGAGAGAAGAGAGAATAGGGGTGAGAAGACTTACAAAAAATTGATAATACCAATTGATCCCTTTACTCTCATTCCCCTCTAGCTCTAATTTAATGAGCACGAGAGGTTAGGTTTAATTCCTCAAAAACATAGAAGAGAGGAATAACAAATATTATCTTCTCTCATTAGGGCTCATTCCTCTAGGGTAAGAATAACACAATTTAAGAGCCTATTTATCAACTAATGCACCTTCTATATAAATATTCTAAGAATAGTAAAAGGAATCCTCATGAATAGGTAGTGTAACTTCCAAGTTAGTGGTGCCCTGTAAAGGGAAATGTAGCTCCAATTAGGGGATATCCTCATGAAATAAATATTGTATTAATGACCAACATAACTACTAGGGAATGTTTACCTCCTAGAGAAAATTTCACATGCAATAATTCACCCTCATTGATATTTGGTAAAGCTAAATTTTGTAACTCTTTGGTGTGCGCTCCTCTATCTGCCAAGTATAGGAAAATGTGGCTCCTACATGAGGTGCTCTGTTGCTGTCCTAGAAGGTGTAACTATTGTTGATGAAATTGTGGACAAGACTTATTTAATCACAACCTAGTGGCCAACTGATTGGAAAGAAATCATCCACTAACCCAACACAACTATGGAATTCCCCCCCAACGTGTTACTATGAGAAGAAACTCCTCTTTTAAGTTTCCTAAGACTACATATGTGTAGACCTAGACTAACCAAGGGAGAGACCCTAACCAGACTTTATCCAAGGTCAACTAACAAGGTTTGATTAACCGAAGGTACTAATCTAGATACTTTTGGATAGATGTACCTAACTAAGGTAATAAATGGGATTACGACACACTCTAGACAATGATCTAAGGTAACTCTAAGGATTTGGACTAAAGAAGATACCATGAAAAATAAAGGCATGATACAACAACATTGATTTATCTTTAACAATTTAAGCATGTATCATGTAGCCATTGACATAAATCATGGCTCTAATGATTAAGCAAGATATGAAAAATGAAATGAGATTGCTAATATACTATCATCCATGAACAACTAATGGTCAATTAAACATATGTGAGCTTGTCTCCTGACAGTCAAAAAGTACTTTGAAAATTTAAAAATTTGTACTTTTCTATAACTTTGGTTGGTTCCATATTATCATGGTATATTACTACTATGCAAGTGTTCACCATGAAGAGGCACGCCACTATTTATTGCCTGAAAGCTTGAATTTTTATCATCATTTAATTTCAAACCACAGTTTTTCCTTTCCCTGGTTGATTTATTTTATGTCAAACTTCTCATTTATTTCTTATATATTACGTGTTTCTTTGTTTTTTATTGCATTTGTTCTACACCTCATTGCTATACCATATGTTTGCCATAATTTTTGGTCCATTCAAAAGTTCTTTCAATATACTTTTTGACCATTATTTGTTCTAAATCTAATGCATGTTTAGTATTATTATATGTTACAATTGTTGATCTATAATTAGGACAATGTATTATGTTAGTAGTGCTGACCTAAATTTAGCTATCTACACAATTGGGTTCAATTGTTGTCTAAGTTTAAAATATCGGAACTATCAATATAATGATGCAATATCTATATTAAAATCTCTTCCATCTTAAGTTTTTTTTTAGTTTCCAAAATACAATTCGTTGCATGTAATACGTAGATATATTGAACATCTCAACTAAGTAGTGACTTGTACCATCACTGATGAAGTCCTTTTGGAATGCAGAAAAGGTGAGATATTAATGATACAGAAAATTCCCTCATTGGCGCTTTTGCTGGTATTAATTTTTGGCATACACCTAATTACGTTATTACTTGTTAATTATTTCTTTACTACTATTTATTTTCTCATCGCATGCAATTATATTTTCCTTCTGCTATTTTTTTATGCATTTTTTTGGATATTTCCATTTCCCAATTATAACTAATTTGTGGAATTGTTTGGATGATGGGAGTAATTGTAATCTTATGTCTGTAATTGTATTAAATAACCTTTATCCTTAACTAAGCTTTTGTAAGTTCAGGTGAAGGGGAATAAGAGATGAAAATTTCATTCGATGAAATCTTAAAGGGTGGCCATCAGATGGAAGAAAGAAAAATATTCTATATAATCCTATATAGATGTAAACATCCTAGAGTTATAGATGTAGCCAAAAGTTCAAAATATGCAAATGGTAAAAGGTCTGCTCATAGATGTGAAGAATGCACTCTTTCAAGCTATGGTTGGAGGAATCATTAGAAAAGAGGTTTGGTCATTTTATTTTGTTTTATGTTAGCTTTTACAGAAGTTGGTAGCCAGTGAACTGTCCAGTTTGAGGGTGGATCCTACACAAAAATATGCTAAAGTTGCAGTCTAATAGGAATACTACCCCATGGCAGATCTATAGAAGCAATATTATAATAATATGAGCATCTCGCCAATGCATACTTTTTCAACACAGTTAGTGTCAAGTATGTAAGATTATAGATACATATTGTTGATTGGGCACCCAGGATAATTGAATGATTCATGGGTTCTTTATTGAGATGTATTGCAATGCAAATTCCTATTGGGGAAAGTAAGAGTTTGTCAAGAACATGATAGATCAAGATATTGTATTTTAAAGGTTTATTGGATTTTTAAAAAGCTAAATCAAAATAAAATAGCGTTTTCTTCTTGCATAATGTTTAAATCTTGGTTTTAATGACCTTTTCTTTAGAATTATTAAGGTTCCATCTATAGCTCGACTAACATGTATTGACCTCAATACTGCTAGAACAAAATATTGTTATACTTTTAAGATCAATGAAATAAGATTTTTATGTCATCCATATTATGTATGTGTTAGAAACATATGCTTTGGGATACCTTATATCCTGCTATGTATCTCAAGTGAGAATCAATCATTTTCTCCTCCCTAACATTATGACCAATAACTAGTCAATGGGCACTTTGTAAGTATTATATCCTTGTAGACAAAGGGGAGAAGACAAATTTTGGTTTTTTCTATGGATTGCATTAGCATATTTAATAATGCATCAAACTCTGAGAAGCATTGGGGCAAACATTGTTTGCTATAAAGGGTGTAAGCAATCTTACAGTTGATTGGTTGACTGATATTGAATGGTTTCAGTATCTGGATACAGCTTGTCTAGGTGTTTAAATTCCTTCAAAGTCCTAGAGATAACAATGGACACCTATTTTTCTGATATTTGGAGCTATAAAAATATGTACCTATTTTAGAGATAAGCATGGACACCTATTTTTATGAGTTTTGGAGGTATAAAAATAAGTACCCATTTGAGAGATAAGCATGGACACCTATTTTTACGAGACTTGCAGCTATAAAAATAGGCACTTTTATCAAATTTCTTGGATTTGAAATTTTAAATTAGGTGTCCATTCTTATCTCTAAAATGGGTACCTATTTTTATAGCTCCAAAACTCATAAAAATAGGTGTCCATGCTTATCCCTCAACTGGGTACCTATTTTTATAGCTCCAAATCTCATAAAAATAGGTGTCCATGTTTATCTCTAAAATGGGTACCTATTTTTATACCTCCAAAACACATAAAAATAGGTGTCCCTACTTATGTCTCAAATGAGTACCTATTTTTATAACTCCAAATATTATAAAAATAGGTGTCCATGCTTATATCTAAAATGGGTACCTATTTTTATATCTCCAAATCTCATAAAAACAGATGTCCATGCTTATCTCTAAAATGGGTACCTATTTTTATAGCTCCAAATATCATAAAAATAGGTGTCCATGCTTATCTCTAAAATTGGTACCTATTTTTATACCTCAAAAACTCATAAAAATAGGTGTCCATGCTTATCTCTAAAATAGGTGTCCATGCTTATCTCTAAAATGGGTACCTATATTTATAGCTCCAAATCTCGTGAAAATAGGTTTCCATGTTTATCTATCAAATGGATACATATTTTTATAGCTCCAAATCTCATAAGAATAGCTCAAAAAAAAATGGTGTCCATGCTTATCTTTAAAATGGGTACCTATTTTTATAGATACAAATCTCATAAAAATAAGTCTCTGTGCTTATCTCTCAAATGGGTACCTATTTTTATAGCTCAAAATCTCATAAAAATATGTGTTCATGCTTATCTCTCGAATGGGTACCTATTTTTATACCTCCAAATCTAATAAAAATACGTACCCAGTTTAGAGATAATCCTGAAGAGCTATTTTTATGAGATTTGGAGCTATAAAAATAAGGAACCATTTCAGAGATAAGCATGGACACCTATTTTAGAGATAAGCATGGAAAACTATTTTTATAATTTTTGGAGGTATAAAAATAGGTACCCATTTTAGAGATAAGCATGCACACCTATTTTTATGAGATTTTGAGCTATAAAAATAGGTACCCATTTTAGATATAAGCATGGACACTTATTTTTATGAGATTTGGAGTTGTAAAAATAGGTACCCATATTAGAGATGAGCATGGACACCTATTTGTTTGAGATTTGGAGCTATAAAAATAGGTACCCATTTGAGAGATAAGCATGGACACCTATTTTTATGAGTTTTGGAGGTATAAAAATAGGTACCCATTTTAGAGATAAGCATGGAAGCCTATTTTTTTGAGATTTGAAGCTATAAAAATATGTACCCATTTTAGACATAAGCGTGGACACCTATTTTTATGAGTTTTAGAGGTATAAAAATAGGTACTCATTTGAGAGATAAGCATGGACACCTATTTTTATGAGACTTGCAGCAATAAAAATAGGCACTTTTGTCGACTTTCTCGTATATGAAATTTTAAAGTAGGTGTCCATGCTTATCTCTAAAATGGGTACCTATTTTTATAGATCCAAAACTCATAAAAATATGTGTCCATGCTTATCTCTCAAATGAGTATCTATTTTTATAGCTATGAATCTCATAAAAATAGGTGTCCATGCTTATCTCTAAAATGGGTACTTGTTTTTATACCTCCAAAACTCATAAAAATACGTGTCCATACTTATCTCTCAAATGGGTACCTATTTTAATAACTCCAAATCTCATTAAAATAGGTGTCCATGCTTATCTATAAAATGGGTACCTATTTTTATATCTCCAAATCTCATAAAAAAGGTGCTCATGCATATCTCTAAAATGGGTACCTATTTTTATAGCTCCAAATCTCATAAAAATATGTTTACATCCTTATCTCTAAAATGGGTACCTATTTTTGTACCTACAAAACTCATAAAAATAGGTTTCCATGCTTATCTCTAAAATAGGTCTCCATGCTTATCTCTAAAATGGGTACCTATTTTTATAGCTCCAAATTTCATAAAAATAACACTCCATGCTTATGTCTAAAATGGGTACCTATTTTTAAGAAAATTGGAGGTAGAAAAACAGGTACCCATTTTAGAGATAAGCATGGAGTCAATTTTTTATGATATTTAGAGCTATAAAAATAGGTACCCATTTTAGAGATAAGCATAGACACCTATTTTTATGAGTTTTGGAGCTATAAAAATAGGTACCCATTTTAGATATAAGCATGGTCACCTATTTTTATACACGTATTTTTATGAGATTTGGAGCTATAAAAATAGGTGCCCATTTGAGAGATAAGCATGGACACCTATTTTTATGAGATTTGGAGCTATAAAAATAGGTACTCATTTGAGAGATAAGCGTGGACACCTTTTTTTATGAGTTTTGGAGCTATAAAAATAGGTTTCCATGTTTATATCTAAAATGGGTGTCCATGCTTATCTCTCAAATGGGTACCTATTTTTATAGCTCCAAATATCATAAAAATAGGTGTCCATGATTATCTCTAAAATGGGTACCTATTTTTATAGCTCCAAATCTCATAAAAATAAGTGTCCATGTTTATCTCTCAAATGGGTACCTATTTTTATAGCTCCAAATCTCATAAAAATACGTGTGCATTCCTATCTCTAAAATGGGTACCTATTTCTATAGCTCCAAATATCATAAACGGGTACCTATTTTTATAACTCCAAATCTCATAAAAATAGGTATCCATTCTTATCTCTAAAATTGGGTACCTATTTTTATAGCTCCAAATATCATAAAAATAGGTGTTCATGCTTATCTCTCAAATGGGTACCTTTTTTAGCTCCAAATCTCATACAAATAGGTCTCCATGCTCATCTCTAAAATGCGTACCTATTTTTACACCTCCAAAACTCATAAAAATGGGTGTCTATGTAGGCACCATGCTTATCTCTAAAATGGGTACCCATTTTAGAGATAAGCCTGGAAATAGGTACCCATTTTAGAGATAAGCATGGACAGCTATTTTTATGAGATAAGCCTAGAAATAGGTACCCATTTGAGAGATAAGCATGGACACCTATTTTTATGATATTTTGAGCTATAAAAATAGGTACGCATTTGAAAGATAAGCATGGACATTTTTTTTTATGAGTTTTGGAGCTATAAAAATAGGTTTCCATGTTTATATCTAAAATGGGTGTCCATGCTTATCTCTCAAATGGATACCTATTTTTATAGCTCCAAATATCATAAAAATAGGTGTCCATGATTATCTCCAAAATGGGTACCTATTTTTATAGCTCCAAATCTCATAAAAATAAGTGTCCATGCTTATCTCTCAAATGGATACCTATTTTTATAGCTCCAAATCTTATAAAAATACGTGTCCATTCCTATCTCTAAAATGGGTACCTATTTTTATAGCTCCAAATATCATAAACGGATACCTATTTTTATAACTCCAAATCTCATAAAAATAGGTATCCATTCTTATCTCTAAAATTGGGTACCTATTTTTATAGCTCCAAATCTCATACAAATAGGTGTCCATGCTTATCTCTCAAATGGGTACATTTTGTAGCGCCAAATCTCATACAAATAGGTCTCCATGCTCATCTCTAAAATGCGTACCTATTTTTACACCTCCAAAACTCATAAAAATAGGTGTCTATGTAGGCACCCATGCTTATCCCTAAAATGGGTACCCATTTTAGAGATAAGCATGGACACCTATTTTTATGAAATAAGCCTGGAAATAGGTACCCATTTTAGAGATAAGAATGGACACCTATTTTTATGAGATTTTGAGTTATAGAAATAGGTACCCATTTGAGATATAAGAAAGGATGCCTATTTTTATGAGATTTGGAGCTATAAAAACATGTACCCATTTGAGAGAGAAGCATGGACACCTATTTTTATTAGATTTGGAGCTACAAAAATAGGTACCCATTTGAGATATAAGCATGGGTACCTATTTTTATGATATTTGGAGCTATAAGAATGGAAACCTATTTTAGAGATAAGTATGGACACCTATTTTTATGAGATTTGGAGCTATAAAAATAGTTACCCATTTGAGAGATAAGCATGGGCACCTATTTTTATGAGATTTGGAGCTATAAAATAGTTATCCAATGGACACCTATTTTTATAGCTCCAATTCTCATAAAAATAGGTGTCCAGGCTTATCTCTGAAATGGGTACCTATTTTTATAGCTCTAAATCTCATAAAAAAAGTTGTCCATGCTTATCTCTCAAATGGGTACCTTTTTTATAGCTCTAAATCTCATAAAAGCGGGTCTCCATGCTTATCTCACTACTAAATATGGGTCAAAAGTCCCATGAAAGTTTGTAATGAAATAGGTAAAATCATTGCTTTCGTGGAAAAATAGTTTTAATTTATTGAAAAAATTCAAAATTATCCCAACGTTCGTCGCTATTACGACGAAATAGTGTGCTTTGTCTCTCTTGTGATGAAAGCATTTTTATCTTTTCTATTGCGATGAAACTATGCTAGGTTGTTATTGCGACGAAATCCCATAATGTCGAAAGGCAAACGTTGTTATTGCGAAAAAATAGTATGTTAGTTTGCTATTGCAACGAAATCCCATAATGCCGAAAGGAAAATGTCGCTATTACGACGAAATCCCATATTGTTGCTATTGCGACGAACACCGAACTATGATTTTTCTTTTTCTTTTTTTAACAGTCATTTTAACTTTTGTTGATTTGAAATTTGACCGTTGTGCATTTTTGTTGGAACCACGACCCTCATTGATTTATAAATACATGTTTTTAAGTCATTTTTTCATAATCATTTGCTAGAGTTGCAACAATATTTCTATTGCTTTTTTGTTCTACGATTTGAAGAGTCTGATACTGGTTTGACACATCGAATTTTTGTTCTCAGTCGTTTTTGAGGTTAGTTTGACTGCAATGCACTAGTCTTTTTTTTGTTGCGCCATTTATGTTCCCACTAGGGCTTCAATGCAATGGAGCAAATGTTTATATAGTTTGGTATTTTGTGACAAAATGTGATTTTATAAATTGTCATTTGTGTTAAAATGTAATTTTTTAAATGGTGGTTTTAAAATGTTAATATCATGACCATCATCGTAGATTTCAAGTACACAATCTAATTAGATTTAACTAACCCCCTCAATATAGATAACCAATGAGACCACAATGGTGTATCCTTTCAAAGTTTAATACTCATTTGATTTTTATTTTACTATTTTTTAAATGTGTCCATATGGATAGTATTGATATCCCAATTGTGTCAACCAAGGTCAATCACACTTGAATTTTTTTAGCGATGGAAAACCATCCTCATCATCAACCTAGATATTGAATGTCAAAATGTGACATATACATAGTGGGCCATCACAACCAACTTAACCCATACAATATTTTGTTATAAAACATAACCCTTGCACATTGGAATATGGGACATAATAATTGTACATTGAATGTACTATTTTGACATAATCTGACATAAATTAACGTTTCAATGTGAAATAACTATGTTCTCAACCTTATTTATATCAAAATTCGATATAGGCTTGCAATCTCACAAAATATTAGAATGTGAAATTTTTGGACATCATCTCCATATTAAAATCGTTCATAATTTTGAATTGAAACTCTTCACTGTAGTCTACCATTTTCAACCAATCACAAAAATGTTATCATAATATATCACCATGCTCATCCATAGTCAACACAATCAACCATGGTCAATTCAACATAACCCTATAGTAATTGAACTTTACAATGAGACATCAACACTTAAGAACATCACAATCCAACACAACCCAAATTAGATATTTCACTTTCAACATAGACCTTAAATCATGTTACAATATTATGATGTATGTACTTAATCATGAACGAAACTATTTGATATAAGTCAATGAATGTGTGTCTTTATCTGACATAAAATACTATAATAATTGCAATCCAACATGAACATTGAGGAAGGTTATAATTCGACATAGTCATTTATGACTGTATAAATATAACACCAACTAAACAAAGATAATACTACAACATGAAATATCCATTTCAACTTATGGTTGTTGCAACATAATGGGATATTGAAGTCTTCCTCTTTGTTTGACAAGGAATAAAAGTCCCCAACCATAGGACACCCTAAATTAGCATCACTACGTGACATACCTATGTTGTTAACATAATCCAACCTAATTTGACATAGTCCAACCTCATGTGTGCTAATTTGACTTAGTTAGTAGGTCTAAATTGACATAATTAATACCTGATTTGACATAATCCAATGTGCATGTACTAATCTAACCTATGTACTAATTTGACATCATTTGAAAAAAGGTATTCAATGTACTAATTTGACATAATCATTGTTGAATTTAATAGTTAATATTGTGGTGGGTAATTGAAAAAAATGTCACTACGTGGCATACCTAAGTTAATAGTTAATATTGTGGTGGGTAATTATAAATAATTCACCACAACTAAGTACTAATGTTTTTAATTAATAATATTATTAATTAATTATAAACATTTATTATCAAATGTAATGCTCGTAGTGTGTTAATCCCCTAGACATATATTGTGATTATTATTTGTGTTGTTATGTTGTACTAAGTGCATGGACTATGGACTATGGGCATTAAAAATATTATTTTATTATTATTATGTATTTATTTTTAGACGTACGTTATATATTTATTAATGAGTTTTTTTTGTTGTTATAGGCTATCAGAATGCCAAATAAATTTTCTCAGAAGGAAAACACTAGGAGGTATGTTAAGGCTATGGTAGCATTAGAGGCGAAGGGTGTTGGAAAGTCTTATTTCCCTTGCAATGATTGCAGAGGTTTGCAAAATAGAATAATTTTATGAACGTGAGCTGAAAAACATTGTAAGAAGAAGGGGCTTGCTGAAGGGGGGTATGAATATCATCCCTTGGTAAGATGTTGTTCATTACATATTGTACTTCTTGTAATAGTACTCATAGTGTATTCACAATTTTTTTTATCATTTTAAATATATGTGTTGTATATTATACACTAATTTTATTGCATGTTTGTAAATGTAAAGACAATGCCCCCAAGATGTCGACTGCGAGAGAGCTATTTTCCACATAATAGTAGAAATACTACTTTACAAGACAACAAGCATGGAGATCATGCTAATGAATATCGAGTTCTTAATGATCCTATGGACAAAGATGATGTTATTGATATTGATGGTGAAGATGAGACAAATATATTGTTGCAAGACACATCTTCTCCATTGGATGAGGACAACCTCCATAATTTTCATGATGTTCCTCTTCTCGAGAAGTCCCAAGAACCTCTTTATGAAGGCTCAACAACCAATATTCTATCTGCTATATTGTTGTTGGTGCAATTGAAGGTTTTGAATGGTTTATCAAACATTTGTTTCACACAACTCCTAAGGTATGTGAAGTTGATTATTTTCCTCTATTTTTAAAATTAATTAATCTTTAAATTAGGGATATGAAATATTTATGACTTATATTGTTTACATTTCATTTTTTGTCAATGTTGTAGATTGTTGGGTCAATTTTTATTACCACCATCAAATAATTTACCACACACAAGTCAAGAGGTATTCTTGATTATGAAAGAAATTGGAGTGGAGTATCAATCTATTGATGCATGTCCTAATGATCAGATTATATATTATGGACAATATGCATCAGAAAACAAATGCCCACTATGTGAAATTAGTAGATATCAAACTGATCAATTAACAAAAGAGGTCCCTTGCAAAGTTATTCATTATATTCCCATTATTACACGTTTCCAACGACTATTCAGGTGCAAAAGTATAGCACAATTTATAGATTACCATGCAAAGAACAGAAGTGAAGATCGTGTTCTTCGACTGCCTGCAGATGGATTTGCATTGAAGAACATTGAAGAAAAATGGCCAATTTTTAATGATGAACCTCATAATGTTAGACTTTTATTGGTAGCTGATGGTTTCAATCCATTTGGTGAGCTTCATTATACGTACTCAGTGTGGCATGTTTTTGTCATAAACAATAACCTACCTCCTTGGATGACCATTAAGAGAGAGCACACAATGTTGGCAATGATTATTCTAGGTATTTTTTTGAAAGCTATAATTATATTATTTCATAAATTTATTTGTTTAATTATTGCATGAGAACACCTTTCATATATTTGGATGGATAACTAAATAGCAATATTGTATGTTTATTTATCAATTAGGTAAGTACCAAGTGAAATATATGAATGTATATATTGAGCCTGTTATCGATGAGCTATTGACGTTATGGGCTAGAATCACTATCTATGACATCTCTAGACTCAATAGAGCAGAAACAATTTCAGTTCCATGGAATACTTGCATGGACAATTCATGACACTCCTGGGTTAACACATTTTTGTGGTATGTAACTTTATGTTGCACGTCGTTAAAATTATATGTTTTTAAGCTAAAAAACATGGATTTTTTAATTAATAATCTTTTGGTTCTATGGCATTAATACATATATCTCGCAGGTCTTCAAACAAAGGGAAAACTTGCATGTCCAGTATGTGGTCCTAGGATAAAATCTCGTCGTTCAAGAAGTTTAGCAAAGGAGGTGTTCGATGAGTACAGTCACTTCCTCCCTAAGAACCATAGGTACCGAACTATCAAAAAAACTAAATTCAATGGTAAATAAGAGAATGTAAAGAAACCACAAAGAATGACACCTCACTATGGAAGTTGAAATATAACAGAAATCGTCGAGGTATGCAAATTGTATATGCAGCATACAGTATGTACTTCACATAATATTATGATTTTTATATTTTATTGAATTTTCTCTATAATGGGTGTCATGAATTATTGTTAATGTGTTTTTGTTTTTGTTTAATGAATGTATTTAAGGCATGAATGGTATTCCATGAGGAATGAAGAGTTATCCCATACAATTCAGTAGGTTTCCTTACTACGAGCACCTACAAATAGCTCATTTGTTTGATACAATGCATATCGGGAAGAATGTAACAGAAATGATATGGCCTACATTAGATGGAAGGTCAGGCAAAGATAAAATTCAAAAAAAATTGTAGTGACATTGTAGAAGCCAATCACGCATTACAAATTGTAATTATTTCCAATGCTCCAAATGGGAACCAGAATATTAATCTTCCATGGTGTTGTGCCCTGGCTCAGCAACCTTTAAAAAAAGCATATTTCATCAAACAAAATCCTATTTTGTTTTGATGAAATGCTAGAATTTCTCATTGCAAAATCTGAGGAATCACCAGCTACTAAATTAGGGGATATTCCAAGAGCTACTGGATCATTGAAATTCCACATTTTTTAAAAAAACAACCTTTGCAAACTATACATTAGTTGACAAAATCACCATTATCAAGTTATTATTTTGGGTGGATTTACATTAACAATCAAGAGATGAGTATTAATAATTTCCATTTTTTTATCATAACCTAATCTTGAAGTCTTATCCAAACATTTATCACTTGATTTTTCTATTTGATTTCATTATTATAGTTGTTGATGAGGTTCCGAATTTGGATGATTGATCATAGTATGGTTTGGCATGTTATCATAGGTTTTGTTTGAATATTAATTAACGGGTATATGTTATCAGTTTATTGAAAACTAGATAAGGCCTAGAATATCAAAAGCTTAATGATTTAGGCAAACGCGTCTTATCCTAGGTATATCCTTTAACATCCGAATCATATTTGCTCATGTTATTAATGTTTAGTGTTGATGGTTATAATGTGCCCCATACTATGAGGATTTGATTTTGGGTTTCATGGTTATGACATGTTATATTTAAAGCTTGTATTCTAACCTTTGAGTCTTGCATAATCCAAGCGCAAATATTAATCCAGAACTTATATAATATGATATGTATTGTGACTTATATTATTGCATGCAAAGGGTCGAAGTTGACTTGATGGTTATGCTACGTTCCCTATGTAATTTATTTGCCACCTTCGAAGGTAATGTTGTTATACTTTAAGGTCTGAGCATCAACGTTCAAAGGTTTTAATCCTTACTATTGTTTCAACCCATGCCATCACCTCCAAAGTCGATCCACCTGCTGTAAGGTTGATTTGCTATCATTTCACTTGTACTCGAATCTGCCCATCACATTCAATGGTTAGTACGTAACCAACGAGGTGGATCCATGCTCGCTCAACACCTGTAGTCTATGCAATGAGTGGTTTTACGTCAATAACTCGGGATAAATGATGGCAAGATTAGTTCAATATGGAGTTGTTTGCCATCATTTCTTATTTCGATTGCCTTGTAGTGTTATCATTCTCCTTCATGCCGAAGTATCAGGGTTATGGGCCGAGGTTGCTCATGTCGCAGTTGGTTTATGAACGCATAGGGTTCTGTTGCTCAGTTTTTCTCCTCGGGCTGCACCCTGAGTGCTCACTCTCAAGTTCGTTGTCATTTTTCGATCTCTGGTATATTTTCCAAGTGAGGTTTCATGCATGTGCACAGTTAGTTATGGCACCGATGGTGAGAGTTGAGCCCTGTGAGATGAAGCTTCTTGATTCAAAACCTGACCTTTTAACCAAGGTCGAAGCTGTCGGGTGGTTGCTGTTTATCAGTAAGTTCTCGGATTCGAACCCTAAGGTTACGAGGGTGTTTGCTCTGTCTTTGGCTAATTTTCAAGTTAAGGTAGGTGATCTTCAATTTCGAGTGGACGAGCGATTGTTTGCGCTTGCTACTGGTTTTCCACTGATAGGAGAATGATGGTTTAAGTACCAACGAATGGATATAACTAAATGGAGACAATTACTAAAGAATCCATGTCAAGACGTATTGTTTCGAACTGGTGTGGCCCAGAAATACTTTAAGAAGGAGTGGCGCCCGGTCTTGGACTTAATCCACAGGTACGTGACCTGTGAAGGTCGCCTCTCTTCGGCCTACGTTTACCATCTTTGGTTGATGTCTGTATTTATCGGTTTTCGTCTGAATTTACCTTATTACCTAGTTCAGAGTCTATCTAAAATGTCCTATGCAATTAAAAAGGGTCTGAAACATATTAGTCACATTATTTTTCACCACAGTTTGGTGAGGATGCTATTAGAGAGGGAATTGTCAAAGTTAACCAGGTCATGGGATGAGTTTATTGAATCTAATGGCTTCTCACCCTTTTGTCACTGTCAATTCGACTGTCCGAAAGAATGTTTGAGGCACTAGGAACCCAATCGAGTTTCGGCTCCCTCTGTGTGTAAGTCTGTGTCAAACCCTACTGGCCGTATGAGCCTCGATGTTTGTAATAACTCTATTCCTCCTCCTGTCAGCAGTCCCGGTACTCCTGTGCCCTTTAAACGCATGAAGAAGTATTCAGGTTTGTCTCCTATAACCTTGAAGCGAAATACTGATACCTACAATCGGGAAGGCAATAGGCTGAAGGCCAAGGTTTGTGGTAGGTCCACAAGGAGCAAAGCTAAGGGTAGTGTTGTGAAACCTCCCATAAGCAAGAATGTTGATGTTGAAATAGTTGTTATAGATGATGATGAGAAGAACCTTGTTTCTCCTGATGTTGGTCATGACATTGAGGATAAGTTTATCCCGAACCCTGTAGAATACAATCCTCCTGCATTTGACAAGGATATTCGGGTCGATCCTATTGTTGATCTTCCAGGTAAGGGAAAGATTGTAGAGACAAGCTTTCCAAGTTCTTATCAAGCTGGGGATATGATTCACCCAATGTTCATTACCTACTTGTTGGATAAGATACGCAGGATGGAAGGAAGAGTTACTGAGATGGTAGCTCATCGTGATATTATGGAGGCTGAGAATCTTAAGTTGAATGAGAAGGTATTTTCAAACAACAAGTCTTTGCTGCGGCTTAAAAAGCATAAGAATTGGTTGATCCATAGAATCCTCAAATTGCAGAATGAAAATAATAAGAATGAGAAAGTATGGGAGCTTAATGCTCAAATTACTCTTATGCAATTTAAGGGTTCATCGCCGAATCCATCAAGTGGTGTGAACATTCAGGTTTTTAACACTCCTATGAATTTATAATGGGTTAAAATGCACCTACTATTGGTTTCAATTTTGAAGTTATGATAGATTGATAATCAAGTCATTTCCTTACAGGTATTTGGTTTATATTAATTCATTTATTATTTAGTTTATTTTATTTCCTTTTTGTGTTGCGTTTAATTATATTTCTTTTGTGCGGTATCGCAGGTAATGTTTTGGATCTTCTCTCTCAAATTTTGTTGATTGTCTATGGTCTGGATGATCCCTAAAAATTGGGAAAAAATCGATTGGCGAAGATTGTTTTCTAGGTGTCACAATGTAGTTAGTGTCTTTGTCGATTTTATGATTTTGTGCTATGTACTGAGTCTATCCAATTTCAAAACATTTAATGTATATTAAAAATGACATGTTTCACTTGTCATTTTTAACGAAATTGGATATGATTTTGATTTTATGGTTTCCGGTTGTTTAGAACCATTTCTCTATGAATTGGTTATTTAAAGAGACATTGGGTATTGGGAATGGGGTCGATAGTTTGGGGAAAGAAGGACAAAAGACCATTGTTTGATGTTCCTGTGACTTATGGCAGTTTGATGTTAGCAGCTACAGTATTTTAAACTGGTGATACTTATATATGTTTACAGTATTTTTACTTCGTATATGTGTTTATTGTATCGATTGGTCTTGTTAATTTCCCATATTATTAATGTTTGTCATGATCTCTTTAATGATATTACGCAAATATGTTATGTATAATTGTCGACTTATGCTGACTTCGATTTGTTGATGTATGTCATGTTGTAAAATTGATGATTGACATCATTTCATATGTGATGTATGTGTCTATTGTATGATCTTGTTTGATTTCTGAATTTCTTTTTGAACACTTTCAAGATTATCAATGCAGTAGTCTCATTGGCAGATTTGATTTCAGGTTAATATGTTTAATGCTCCTGATCAGGATAGGACTTAGAGTAGAGTAGTAGTTTCCTTTTAATTATTTTTCTGGAAACCTATTTGAATCAGATCTTTATCGTTATATTAGATTCAGATTTTTTTTTTTTGTAGTAATGTACAAGTGTTTATAATATATCTCTGTAGAATATCAACTCCGTTAATATTCAGTTTATTTTTATTCCTGTATTTTAAATTAACCTTTTCAAGTAGATTCAATTTAACAGATTGCTCTTGTAATATATAACATTAATTAACTTGTGTAGTCATAGGTATAGATCTGATTAAAAAACTGTAGTCTTAGTCTTAATCCTCTCCTGTAGCGGGGAATAACTTTAGGAAAGGAAACGGGGCCTTATTCCCATCAAGAACAGCTATTTAAACGACTGAGAGCATCTCAAAAACTCTTGGATCGGGTTGTTCCTCGGTTGAATCTTGTGCCAATTTCGGCCCGTCAACAATGGCGCTAGAAGGAGGGCCAGCTTAAGCAAATGGCTGATGGAAACAATCCTGTTAACAAAATCAATCAGCCTATCACCCCTCAAATATAGTCATCATCACAGCCACGTACTCTCTGGTCATCACGATTGAGTGAGGCCCCACTAAATGACTCTGTTCGAAACCTTATCTCCCAATTCAACTCGAGCAGTACTCCCCAAACTGAAGAACTTGACCAGTTCGAACAAGCCATAAACGAATCTCGTAGGATTTTAACTAGGGCTTATTCAAATCTCATCGGATGCCAACCCACTGAATTACCTCTCCTGCAGATCACACGTCCTCTTACTCATCGTACTAAACCTGCGACGGAAGAACAGGAGCAACCTGTAGGTACCTTTCCTGATCTTCAAATACAACATTTTTTTACCGGTGCCAATCAACCTTCATCTTCTTCAGGACCACCTGTTTCAGGAGGGTCTGGTCAACCACCATCACCGCCTCATTCACCCCCTCGCATTTCTCAAACACCACCTTCACCACCTCCAACTCCAAGGAACATGGCAGGTGTGAACCCCCCAAACCCTAATGCTAACATGCCATGGTTATCTCAGGATGCGGTGGCTGTCCCAGGCGATCAACATCCTTTACCCAAGCATCCTGAGAAATTGTTGCCTAATTTCAACCCAGAGCTGAAAGAATCGGCTGAAGACCATGTCAAGAAATTTATGTTAGCGGTTCGGCTCTTGGATGTTGAACATGAAGATGTAGTCTGTCGATTTTTCCCTTATACATTTGAGGGTAAAGCTTTGACATGGTATTTTTCACTTATGGATGGTTCTATAACCAGTTGGAACGAATTCGATCTTGCTTTCATGAACAAGTTTGGAGACGACAAGACTCCAGCTGCCTTGGTACTAGAATTGTCTAGAATTCACATGGAAACCAAGGAAAAGGTAAAATATTTCAACCAGCGATTCCTAACTCTAAGAAACAAAATTCCTGCTACTTCCAGGCCAGCTGAGGATGTCACTATTGAGTTTTACACTTTAGCTTTGCCTGTGTCAATGGCTATGTTTGTCAGAAGAGCAGCCAAACTTACCCTTGCTGAAAACTTTGAAGAAGCAATTAAGGTTGAAAAAGACATGTCTGCCATAAAGACCAATCGTGGAGTAGACATAGATTCTGCATCTTCTTCTCGTAAGACGATTGAGCATGCCTCTAAAACCACAACTCTTGAGAAAAAAGGCCAGGATTCATTAGACTTAGACAGCCTCCAAATATTTATTAAAAAACTGTCTAATGAAATCATTGATTTAAAGAAAGGTACTTCTGAAAATACTCCTAATAGAGAACCACCTAGACAACCTTTCAGAAGGCCATTCCCGAATACAGCTGCAAAACAGACTCCTCCCCCTGAAGCTAATAGTGTTGATGAAATTAATAGTTTCCTCAAATTATTAGTTTCTGGTCTAGAAACATTAGCTGAAAATGATACTCAATCTTCAGGACAGAGTTTTGAAGATACCCAAGAAAAAGATAATGACACGGAAGATAAACCTCCTCAAGTGATCAGCCATTTTTGGGACACCACAGAATTGACTGATGACGAAGATGTGGGTGTTGTCAATGTAAATTAGCATCAATACAACACTAGAATTAAGAAAGGTCATCCCTCAGGGGAACCTTCTACAACTGCTACAGATAATAGTTCAGCTGTCAAAACAACGAATCAACCTGCAAATATTAAATATGCACCTTCCCTTGATTTAGAATACGATCTGATTGAAGATTTAAAGAAAATTAGAGCCAACATCTCTATCTATGAACTCCTTAAGTTACCTGTAATTAGAGATAAAATGATGCAAGGGGTATCTCCAAGTAAAAGTGGCAAAACTCCTTCAAATCAAAACAGTTTTGCTAATACTAAAGATAATTCAACAAAATCTTCAGTCAATGCATCATCTATAGGCAAGAAATCTGATTCTTCAACTCCTCCCTTTTTACTTACGTTTGAAATCTGCAATCGTAAAGTGCACAACTATATGATAGACTCAGGGGCTTCCAAGAATGTTATTCCATACTCAGTGTGCAAAAAACTTAATGCAGTCCCTGTGCCATGTGATACACGCATTGTGCAGCTTGACCGTTCAAACGTGAAAGTAATAGGAAAGTTAAAAGAGGTGTTGATAAGGTTAGCTTCAAATCCTCAAGTCCATTTTATCATTGATATAATTGTTGCAGATATCCCTGAAGCATATGGCCTATTTCTCAGTAGAGATTGGTCTAAGAAACTGAAGGGATATTTTGCGACTGACTGGTCACACTTATGGATATCTCATAATGGCCACCTGAACAAGATCAGAATTGATCAAGAGCGCTATATGAAGCATACGGTCACTGAATTGGATGACTCGAATGAACCAGTCTTATTTACCGATACCATTATGGGAAATTATATGGTAGAATCTTTCTTTGGGAACCTTGGAGCTGAAACTTCATCAAGCACAAGTGCAGAACAGCAATCTGAAATTTGCCATTTTATGCAAGTTACAGATGAAATCCCAGTTCCAAACGGGGTACATTTAGATCTGAATAATGGTCTCTGGTCTCTATACTTTGATGGATCTAAGTCAAAAGAAGGGGCTGGTGCAGGTTTCTTGCTGATAGATCCCTATGTGAAAAGGTATTTCATTGCTTGCAAGTTAGAATTCGATTGCACCAATAACATTGTTGAATATGAAGCCTTGATTCAAGGACTGAAAAAAGCAATTGACCTGGGAGCCAAAGATTTGGTGGTGTTATGGGACTCTGAGATAATCGTCAAACAGGTACGTAACACTATTCATTGCATTGCTGGGCATATGAGAAATTATCAGTCAGAGGTATGGAATCTATTACTATCATTTGAAGCCTTTAACATAAGTTTTATTCCTCGTTATTTAAATCAGGAAGCAGATCTTTTAGTTAACATTGCTTCAAGGTTAATTCCATCTGAAGGGATGCTTACTGATTCTTTCTCGGTTGAATTGCTTTTCAAACCTTCCATACCTGACAACATCGCAAATTGGAGAGTCTTCGACAACGACGAGAAGTTGATCGATTTTCTGACTTTGAATGATACTTTTAAAGATGTGATCATTGATGAAATGACCCACGATGAAGATCTATATAATTCTATGGTAATTCATAAGCCTTGTTCAGTTCAAGAATCTCTCAATCAGTTTAGTACTCTCCCCAGATCAGTAATCCAACTTGAGAAATTATATGACTTGAAGGATAAATTTAAAGCTGCAAGAAACTGTAAAACCAACAGCTCCATTATGCAATCTGAAATTGTAAATCTAGGCACTGAACACAACCCTCAATGTGTAAATCTGGGTAGTATGTGTACTCCCCACGAAAAAACATCCTTCATATGACTTTTTAATGAGTTTAAAGACATTTTTGCATGGACGTATGAGGATCTTCAAACATTTGATCCTAATATAATGCAACATGTCATTCCCATGAAACAAGAGGCTAAACCTTTCCAACAGAAATTGAGGAAAATGCATCCCAGCCTAGAACCAAGTGTCAAGAAGGAGCTGAATAAACTCCTTGCCGCAAGAATAATTTTCCCAGTACGGCATGCCCAGTGGGTAGCAAATCTTGTTCCCGTAAGAAAGAAAAATGGTGATATCAGGTTGTGCGTCAATTTTCGAAATCTGAATAAGGTTTCAGAAAAGGACAATTATCCTATTCCTCCAATGGAGAAAATCTTACAACAGGTCTCTGGAGCTGAGATGTTTTCACTTTTAGATGGATTTTTAGGGTACAACCAAGTGTTAGTATCCAAATTTGACCAGTTGAAAACAACCTTTAGGACTCCTTGGGGAACTTATTCCTATAGAAAAATGCCATTTGGTTTAATTAATGCCGGAGCAACATTTCAAAGGGCAATGGATATCGCATTTAGAGGTCTAATCGGTAAGTTTGTCGTTATTTATCTTGATGATATTACTGTCTTTTCAAAAAACAGAACTGATCATTTAACTCATCTCAGGAGAGTTTTTGAGCGTTGCAGGAAATATGGGATTTCTCTGAATCGTAAGAAATCCATCTTTTCAGTTACAGAAGGTAAGTTACCGGGTTTCGTTGTTTATAAACAAGGTATCAATATTGACCCAGAACGTACCTATGCTATATCACAGATTTCAATGCCTCACTCAAAGAAATCTATGCAGTCATTTCTTGGGAAGATAAATTTTGTTTCTAGATTTATTCCTGTGTTCACTGAAATTGTTAGGCCGCTTCAGAAAATGATTAAGAAAGATGCCGAATTTAAATGGTCTGCTGAAGAGAAGCAATATTTTCATGGTATCTTGAAAGTTATTTCTAAAGCTCCTACCTTAACAAGCCCAGATTTCTCTAAGCCGTTTATTTTGTACACGTTTGCTTCTAAATCTTCATATGCTGCTGTTCTAACATAGAAAAATCAGGAAAATAATGAAGCTCCCATTGCTTTTACGAGTTCTGGTTTGAATGGTGCAGAACTGAATTTCCCAGAAGTGGACAAACAAGCGTTCACTATTTTTAAGTCTGTCAAACATTTCCGGCCCTATTTGCTGAAGTCTAATACCAAGGTCATTGTGCCATATTCCGCAATCAGAAATCTTTTGGTACAAAAGGACCTGGGTGAAAAGCGAGCCCATTGGGTTACAACACTTCAGGAATATGACCTGGAAATCAAGCCTTTAAAGATTGTCAGGGGACAAGGACTCTGTAAGCTGGCAGTTGGATCTTCAGACAGTTCCGAATCTGATCTGCACTTCTTTGGCGAACCTTCTTTGTTTGAAAGGGAAGTTTTTTCGATCTCCACTCCTCCTGATTCTTGGTATAATGATATTAAGTTTTTTCTATTGCATGGGAATGCTCCTGAACATTTAGACCCACGTAATAAAAGGTCTTTGAGATTGAGATCTGCCCCTTATCAGCTGATTGATAACATTTTGTTTAGAAATAATTTCGAAGGAGTCCTCCTTCGTTGTTTAGAAAGAAATGAGGCTGATAATGTGTTATCTCAACTACACGCAGGACCAGCCGGGGGACACTTTGGTGGAGAAACCACTGCACATAAAGTACTCAAAGATGGTTACTACTGGCCTACATTGTTCAAAGATGCATATGCCTTTTCCAGGAAGTGTCAGGAGTGTCAGAGAGCGGGAGGCAGGCTGAAGAAAGCAGCGTTACCTCTCGAGCCGGTTATTATCGAAGTCCCATTTCAGCAATGGGGTCTGGATATTGTTGGCCCAATAACACCAGCTTCTTCACATTAGCATAAGTACATTTTGACAGCCACAGATTATTTCACTAGATGGGTTGAATCCATCCCCTTGCAATTGGTTAACTCGGAACAGGTGATATCATTCCTTGATTCTTTCATTATCACCATATTTGGTGTTCCTGAATCTTTGATTTTTGACAATACAACTTATTTTTCTTCTGTTAAATTAACTGAGTATGCATTGGAAAAGGGTATAAAGTTAAAATATTCAGCTAATTATTATCCCCAGGGTAACGGGTTAGCTGAAATTTCTAGTAAAAATTTAATCAAGACTCTGAAACGTACAGTGGTAAATCATCATAGGAATTGGCACAACGCCTTATCGAATGCCTTGTGGGCTGACATAGTGACTCCCAAAGCTGCCATAGGAAACTCTCCCTTTTTCCTAGTATACGGCAAGGAAGCTATTTTGCCTCCTCATTTATTTTTACCCTCTTTACAGCTCTCCCAGTCAGTGGAGGAGACACCATGTTCTGCCATGGAGCATCGAATTAACACCTTGCATAAACTGGAGGAAGATAGAGAGTTGGCTAGGAAAAAGTTTGATAAACACCAACAGACCATGAAGCGCTGGTTTGATCTCAGAAAATCAGCCAGTCGGGATTTGGAAGTAGGTGACCTAGTTCTGAAATGGGACAAGGAGCACGAAGACAAAGGAAAACATACAAATTTCCAATGCCTGTGGCTGGGACCATTTATTATTACATAAAAACTTGGTCCTGGCACTTTCAGGTTTCATACATTGGAGGGTGAGATTGACACCCTTCCAGTGAATGGTCACCTGATTAAGAAATATTTTTGCTGATCCCCCTCAAGGGATTATCCTGTATGTACCTTGTGTGGTGTGCTTGGTTGGTAGATTTTGTTTTGGTTTATTTTTTATTTGTTTCTTTTAAATATTTTCTCATTTTCATTTGTTGTTTGATTTGTGTATTTCTAAGTCTGATCAATTCATCAAACTTCAAACTGATGACTTCTTTCAAGTTCTGTAATTGATGTGTAAATCATGCACAAAGATCTTACTGTCCTAAAAACTGTCACACTATTTTACTTCTTGAATAGGGAATAGTTTTTCATTGCTCTAGATTTTACCAGAAATTCTTAAACCATGTTAATATTAATTAACAATATGAGTCTTGGCAAATATTTTTCCAAAAGGATTAGGGCAGGAAATGGCAAGGTTATCTTTTAAATCTTTTACACCATCCCTTCTCGTAAAGATAATAAGGTCTTCTTCCCCATCTGTTAAGATAATCTCTCTGTAGATTAATTATTACTACATTCTGGCCATGGTTGGATATGAACATTCTCTAAAATAGTCTGAAGGACAGAGGGTCTCATAATGAGCCAGCCTGCTCAGGATCATAGGTTTGCATTCAGTAACATTGTCGTCTCTAGTCACCAAGCCTGGACAATGGCCCTTGGAAAAACACTGAGGGATAAAAGGTCTCATTACGAGCCGGTTTATTTATTGTGATGTAGACTGGTGACTGACATGGTTGCTATCTAGTTACCAAGCCAGAACCATGACCTTCAGAAATATGATATAAAAAAAAAGAGAGAGAAAATGATGGTGACAGTTCAACCTAACCAGAATTGTATATCTCTAAACTAGCAGATGGGATACTGGCATTCCTTGGGTTTTGAAGCAACCCTGTCGAGGCTATAGACGCCTGCTGGAAGCAGGGCCATGCTTATGGTATTGGGGTTTTATTCTTAAAACCAAGCCATTTATTGTTTTACTTCTTTTGGACTATTTTTTGTTAAAAACTCGATCTTTATCAAATAAATAATTAGAACTGTAAATTTCTGGTAATTTTTAGAACTGTGAAATGCTTGGACCTGTTGAAGATGTTAAAATATCGATGTCTGTATAATAGCTTATATGAAGGATTTAATTTCTTTGTTTGCATGGTTTCAGGTTAAGAAGCAGAGATAACTGTTTCGCCCAGTCAGTCGTCATCTGTTGTGCCCTGGCTCAACAGCCTTTAAAAAAAGCATATTTCATCAAACAAAATCCTATTTTGTTTTGATGGAATGCTAGAATTTCTCATTGCAAAATCCGAGGAATCACCAGCTACTGAAATAGGGGATATTCCAAGAGCTACTGAATCATTGAAATTCCACATTTTTTTAAAAAACAACCTTTGCGAACTATACATTAGTTGACAAAATCACCATTATCAAGTTATTATTTTGGGTGGATTTACATTAACAATCAAGGGATGAGTATTAATAATTTCCATTTTTTATCATAACCTAATCTTGAAGTCTTATCCAAACATTTATCACTTGATTTTGCTATTTGATTTCATTATTATAGTTGTTGATGAGGTTCCGAATTTGGATGATTGATCATAGTATGGTTTGGCATGTTATCATAGGTTTTGTTTGAATATTAATTAACGGGTATATGTTATCAGTTTATTGAAAACTAGATAAGGCCTAGAATATCAAAAGCTTAATGATTTAGGCAAACGCGTCTTATCCTAGGTATATCCTTTAACATCTGAATCATATTTGCTCATGTTATTAATGTTTAGTGTTGATGGTTATAATGTGCCCCATACTATGAGGATTTGATTTTGGGTTTCATGGTTATGACACATTCTAGTTAAAGCTTGTATTCTAACCTTTGAGTCTTGAATAATCCAAGCGCAAATATTAATCCAGACCTTATATAATATGATATGTATTGTGACTTATATTATTGCATGCAATGGGTCGAGGTTGACTTGATGGTTATGCTATGTTCCCTATGTAATTTATTTGCCACCTTCGAAGGTAATGCTGTTATACTTTAAGGTCTGAGCATCAACGTTCAAAGGTTTTAATCCTTACTATTGTTTCGACCCATGCCATCGCCTCCAAAGTCGATCCACCTGCTGTAAGGTTGATTTGCTATCATTTCGCTTGTACTCGAATCTTCCCATCACATTCAGTGGTTAGTACGTAACCAATGAGGTGGCTCCATGCTTGCTCAACACATGTAGTCTATACAATGAGTGGTCTTACGTCAATAACTTGGGATAAATGATGGCAAGATCAGTTCAATATGGATTTTTTTGCCGTCATTTCTTATTTCGATTGCCTTGTAGTGTTATCATTCTCCTTCATGCCGAAGTCTCAGGGTTATGGGCCGAGGCTGCTCATGTCGCAGTTGGTTTATGAACGCATAGGGTTCCGTTGCTCAGTTTTTCTCCTCGATCTGCACCCTGAGTGCTCACTCTCAAGTTCGCTGTCGTTTTTTTATCTCTGGTATCTTTTCCAAGTGAGGTTTTGTGCATGTGCACAGTTAGTTATGGCACCGGTGGTGAGAGTTGAGCCCTGTGAGATGAAGCTTCTTGATTCAAACCCTGACCATTTAACCAAGGTCGAAGCTGTCGGGTGGTTGTCGTTTATCAGTAAGTTCTTGGATTCAAACCCTGAGGTTACAAGGGTGTTTGCTCTGTCTTTGGTCGATTTTCAGGTTAAGGTAGGTGACATTCAGTTTCGAGTGGATGAGCGATCGGTTGCACTTGCTACTGGTTTGCCACTGATAGGTGAACGATGGTTTAAGTACCAGCGAATGGATATAACTGAATGGAGGCAATTACTAAAGAATCCCTGTCAAGACGTATCGTTTCGAACTGGTGTGGCCCGGAAATACTTTAAGAAGGAGTGGCGCCCGGTCTTGGACTTAATCCACAGGTACGTGACCTGTGAAGGTCGCCTCTCTTCGGCCTACGTTTACCATCTTTGGTTGATGTCTGTATTTATCGGTTTCCCTCTGAATTTACCTTATTACCTAGTTCAAAGTCTGTCTAAAATGTCCTCTGCAATTAAAAAGGATCTGAAACATATTATTCACAGTATTTTTCACCACGGTTTGGTGAGGATGCTATTAGAGAGGGAATTGTCAAAGTTAAGCAGGTCATGGGATGAGTTTATTGATTCTAATGGCTTCTCACCCTTTTGTCACTGTCAATTCGACTGTCCGAAAGAATGTTTGAGGCACCAGGAACCCAATCGAGTTTCGGCTCCCCCTGTGTGTAAGTCTGTGTCAAACCCTACTGGCCGTATGAGCCCCGACGTTTGTAATAACTCTATTCCTCCTCCTGTCAGCAGTCCCGGTACTCCTGTGCCCTTTAAACGCATGAAGAAGTATTTGGGTTTGTCTCTTGTAACCCCGAAGTGAAATACTGATACCTGCAATCGGGAAGGCAATAGGCCGAAGGCCAAGGTTTGTGGTAGGTTCACAAGGAGCAAAGCTAAGGGTAGTGTTGTGAAACCTCCCATAAGCAAGAATGTTGATGTTGAAACAGTCGTTATAGATGATGATGAGCAAAACCCTATTTCGCCTGATGTTGGTCGTGACATTGAGGATGAGTTTATCCCGAACCCTGTAGAAGACAGTCCTCCTGCATTTGACAAGGATATTCGGGTCGATCCTGTTGTTGATCTTCCATGTAAGGGAAAGACTGTAGAGACAAGCTTGCCAAGTTCTTATCAAGCTGGGGATATGATTCACCCAATGTTCGTTACCTGCTTGTTGGATAAGATACGCAGGATGGAAGGAAGAGTTACTGAGATGGTAGCTCATCGTGATATTATGGAGGCCGAGAATCTTAAGTTGAATGAGAAGGTAGTTTCAGACAACAAGTCTTTGCTGCGGCTTAAAAATCATAAGAATCGGTTGATCCGTTGAATCCTCAAATTGTAGAATGAAAATAATAAGAATGAGGAGAAAGTACGGGAGCATATTGCTCAAATTACTCTTATACAATTTAAGGGTCCGTCGCCGAATCCATCAAGTGGTGTGAACATTCAGGTTTTTAATGCTCCTATGAATTTATAATGGGTTGAAGTGCACATACTATTGGTTTAAGTTTTGAAGTTATGATAGATTGATAATCAAGTCATTTCCTTACAGGTATTTGGTTTGTATTAATTCATTTATTATTTAGTTTATTTTATTTCCTTTTTGTGTGTGTTTAATTATATTTCTTTTGTGTGCAGTATCGCAGGTAATGTTTTGGATCTTCTCTCTCGAATTTTGTTGATTGTCTACGGTCTGGATGATCCCTACAAATCGGGAACAAATCGATTGGCGAAGATTGTTTTCCAGGTGTCACAATGTAGTTAGTGTCTTTTTCGATTTTATGATTTTGTGCTATGTACTGAGTCTATCCAATTTCAAAACATTTAATGTATATTAAAAATGACATGTTTCACTTGTCATTTTTAACGAAATTGGATATGATTTCGATTTTATGGTTTCCGGTTGTTTAGAGCCATTTCTCTATGAGTTGGTTATTTAAAGAGACCTTGGGTATTGGGAATGGGGTCGCTAGTTTGGGGAAAGAAGCACACAAGACAGCTGTTTGATGTTCCTGTGACTTATGGCAGTTTGCTGTCAGCAGCTACAGTATTTTAAACTGGTGATACTTATATATGTTTACAATATTTTTACTTCATATATGTGTTTATTGTATCGATTGGTCTTGTTATTTTCCCATATTATTAATGTTTGTCATGATCTCTTTAATGATATTATGCAAATATGTTATGTATAATTGTCGACTTATGCTGACTTCGATTTGCTGATGTATGTCATGTTGTAAAATTGATGATTGACATCATTTCATATGTGATGTATGTGTCTATTGTATGATCTTGTTTGATTTCTGAATTTCTTTTTGAACGCTTTCAAGATTATCAATGCAGTAGTCTCAATGGTAGATTTGATTTCAGGTTAATATGTTTAACACTCCTGATCAGGATAGGACTTAGAGTAGAGTAGTAGTTTCCTTTTAATTATTTTTCTCGAAACCCATTTGAATCAGATCTTTATCGTTATATTACGTTCAGATTTTTTTTTTGTAGTAATGTACAAGTGTTTATAATATATCTCTGTAGAATATCAACTCCGTTAATATTCAGTTTATTTTTATTCGTGTATTTTAAATTAACCTTTTCAAGTAGATTCAATTTAACAGATTCCTCTTGTAATATATAACATTAATTAACTTGTGTAGTCATAGGTATAGATCTGATTAACAAACTGTAGTCTTAGTCTTAATCCTCTCCTGTAGCGGGGAATAACTTTAGGAAAGGCAACAGGGCCTTATTCCCGTCAGGAACATCTATTTAAACGACTGAGAGCATCTCAAAAAATCTTGGATCGGGTTTTTCCTTGGTTGACTCTTGTGCCAATTTGGGCTCGTCAACACATGGTTATTGGCGGAGTAACAAAGCAATGCTATAAAACAGGTCATTCAAAAAATAAGGTTTCCGACAAGGTTTTCGTCAAACATAAAAACTAACTTAACCCAAAAAGGTGATTTTGGCGGTGTTAAAACTCATGACTGGCATACATTCATTAAGGTAATTATTTACGTATATATCTTCCATTAAGTAAATATTGTTAGTAATCGTTCTCTCCTATTTGGTAACATTAGATAATCATTTGATTTTTGCCACAATACATTTTACCTCTAGCTCTCTCAGCCTAGCTTTAATGCAAACATAAAACAAGTTATATATGATCTTGGTAAATACATGAGGTAAGTAACAATTTTATATGCATGAAAAATGTTCGACGCTCTTTTGGTTGCATTGCTTATTGGCATATTTTGTTTTATAGCTAGGAACTTTATTATATATTATATGCCTCAATTTGGTTAATCATTCATGTTATTTTCTTGCATCTTTTGTAGGTGGATTTCATCTAAATAAATCCATAAAGAAGATATTAGGTGTTCGAAGAGATAAATTCCTTGTCTAATGTGTGAAACGTAGAAGTTTTACCTCGAGCATTTTTCAATGCACAAGAACACTATCTCATACACCAAGTTGAGGAGATTAAAAGGTCAATGTGGATGGTGGAAAGCAATTTTAAGTCATTGAAGGATTTTTTTATACAAAGAGCACACCCCAAGGGTTCTATGGTGGAGGGATATATGATATATCAATCCATGGTGTACATTACTAAGTATCTTCCAAATTTAGCAAAAAATATCAATCTGCCTCGCATTTGGCATGTCAACTCCATCAACAAATTTGAAGGGGAGATCCTTTCGGGGAAATGTAGAAAGAGGAAAGTGAAAGGTAATTGAATGGTTTACATTTTATTTATTATACAATTAATTTTTCAATTTATGTAATATTTATTATTCCATCGGCATTTTAAGGTAAACTTAATTTCCTTTAATGATAGCTAATTTACAATTCTTAATTGTTTTTTTATATAGTTGGTCGCATGTGGGATGCAATACATTCATACATTGCAAATAATATTTATTGGATGGAGGAATGGATTGAATGATTCAAAGAATACTACGATACCTTAACATGGGAAGGGGTTAGTATAATGATTAAAACAATGCATCGTCATCGAGAGGAATATCCCGAACTTACGCAAAGGGAAATTGATTTAGCATGCAGTTTAAAAGATAAAAAGGTAAGTATATTTATCATGCTTACTTTTTTCATTGTTTCACATTGTATCGAAATATTTCTCATTTATTTCTTCTTATATATTTATTTACCGAGTCGGGAATGATGTAGTAATACATCACAATGCTATGTGGTTCAATGGTCATAAATTTCGCTTCAAAAATTTGGATGACAAGAGGAAAACATTTGATTATGTAATAATTGCAGTTTTTCAAGTCACTAATGTTTCCTCTAGAAGTGAGAGACATCCAGAAGTATCTAAAAATAGGTACTATGGTTATTTGGAAGATATATTTGAGTGTGACTTTAATTCCTTTAAAGCAGTTCTGTTTGAGGTGAAATGGTACAGGCTACGAATGAATGAACATGATCCCAAAAGAAAAATTATTAAGCATTCCAATGGATTTACCATGGTTAATACAAGGGCACCTGAACCAGGTACAGACCCTTATGTTCTTCCAAGTCAATGTGAGCAAGTCTTTTAATCAGAGGTTCTAGGTAAATCAGGTTTTTCATTCATTATTAGATACGATCCAAGAGGAAGACCGGTCAAGTATGATGCAGTGTAGGAAGAATAAAATGTTCAAGAAGAAGGTGATGCAGATTAGGAGCAATTGGACACCGAAGTAGATGTGTCAGATGAAGAATCTGATCAAGAACTTGACCATCCAAATGATGTAGCAGACAATGAAATTGACATTGATGAAATTGATGATGAATATCTAACCGAAAATGCCTTTGATCATTACACTGATATGAGTTATCTTTTCAACGATAGCCATTCAGAACCGGATGACGATACATATGTTGAGTTAGACGAAGAAGAATCCAAATGAAATTGTAGCAATGTTGGAATCTAGGATGTATGTGAGAACATATTTTTGCATAATGTATTATTTTTATGACTATTTAGTTATGTTTAAACCATTGTTATCATCATCATCGTCTTCACCATCATCATAATCTTTGTCATCATCATCATCTTCATCATGATCACCATCTTCACCACCACCAACAACATCATCATCATCTTCATCATCCTCATCCTCACCATCATCATCTTAGCCATCATCATCATCATCACATTCCTTGTCATCATCGTCATCATCATCTTCGTCATCACCATCATCACAATATCCGTCATCATCATCTTCTTCTTCATGATCATCATCTTCACCGCAACCACCACCATCATCATCATCTTCATCATCCTCATCCTCATCATCATCCTCATCCTCATCATCATCATATTCATCATCATCATCATCATTATCATCATAATCCTCATCATAATTATCGTCATCATCATCTTCATCATGATCATCATCTTCACCACCAACACCACCATCATCATCATCTTCATCATCCTCATCCTCACCATCATCATCATAATCCTCATCATCATCATAACCCTCTTCCTCATCAACATCATCATCACCGTCATCATCATCATCATCGTCGTCGTCGTTGTCGCCGTCATCACCATCTTCATCATCATCACCACCATCATCATCTTCATCATCACAACCACAATCATCAGCATCATCATCGTCATCATTATCATCATCATCGTTGTCATCACCATCTTCGTCATCATCCTCATCTTCATCATCAACTTCATCATTATCCTCATCATCATCGTCATCATCGTCATCATCATCATACGCACTATGATAATCATCTTCATCTGTTGATGTATTTGTAACTTCGAAATGTATTCATCTATGTATATTATGTATTGTAACCCAATGTTTATTCCAGGATGTATCTATAATGTAATTGAGTCATATTGTCATGCCCCTATGTTTCTATCGGGAGGATCAATTATGTAAACAAGTCATGTCAAGTCATAGTGGGTAACCCTCCAATTGTATAAGGGTTAAATTCCCCGCAATTTTGGGGCACTAGGGTTATTAGACTCTCCTAGTAGAGGTCAGCCCTGGTAGGGTTTTAGTCATGTCGGGATTAGTATAAATAGAGAACTGGAGTCTCTATTTATCACACAACTTATACGCACTCAAGTGTAGCGCATAGTTGAGGAAGGAGAAGACACTGGGGCTAGACAAGAAGAAGATTACTGTTGTTGGGAGATCACTTACTATTTTGGGGCTTTTACTATTTTGGTGTTGATTATATCTTTGAGGAAGTTGTGAGGTTTTCTCCTTTATGGTTTCCCTGAGGAAAAACAATGTGTTCATTGTCTCTTGTGTTTTATTGTTGTACTTGTTATTCTCTCAGTTAAATATCCTAATAATGCTAGCTTAAAGTTGAAAAACTAACATGGTATCAAAGCTAACTTGAGAAGAATACACTGTGCAGCTACGGGAACTAGGGATTCCTAGTTTTTGGATATTCCTCCATAGATTTTCAGCAAAATTAAGGTGGAATAACTCTCCTCCTTAGGGCGCATCTTTCTATCGAAGCAGAATCCAATTCTGAGGATTTTCAGTTTTGGACCCGACACTACTGCTGAAAATTAGGGCTTTTCACAGAAGAGGAATTTTTCAGTGAGCCTAGGCCTAGATTGATCTCCTCCCCAAAATTTAAGTTAGAGACAAAATTCAAATCATTTGGGTGGATAGAACTCCAGAAAAGCAAAACCCTAATTTGCTCCTGAACTAGCTCTACAAGATTTCAGCTCAAGTTTCAAATCCGACATCTTGAACCTGGTAAGATCTAAAATATTTTGTATTTCCATTTGAGGTTCTCAGATAATATGTCTCATCATACCAATCTTGATGAAAATCTTGAGGGAGCGGATAACTTCCGAGCCTGGAAGTATAGGATCTCCATGGTCCTAGAAGAGAATGAATTAGACTCCTACATCCATGAGGAGGTTCCAGTTCCAGAGGGAGATGAGGCAAAGTCCTTACATAACAAGAAGATGGTTATGGCAAAGAGGATGATTGTTGATTCTATCAAGGATCACCTTATCCCACAGGTGTCCTCTCTCAAGACACCTAAAGCTATGTTTGATGCCCTAACCAAGTTGTTTGAAGGGAAGAACATAAACCGAAAGATGACTCTGAGGAATCAACTAAAGAATGTGAAAATTCAGCATGCAGAGACTATCCATTCCTACTTCACAAGGGTTTCTCAGATCAAGGAACAATTATAAGTTGTTGATGAAGAAGTGGAAAATGCAAAGATTGTGATGACTACTTTGAATGGCCTTCCTAGGTCATGAGATTATTTCATCCAAGGAATCTGTGCAAGAAAGAAGTTAGTCAAGTTCAGCAGACTATGGGAAGAATGCTCTCAAGAAGAAGCTCGGATAGCAGCCCGAGAAGAGAAGATGGGAAGTGAATATCAAGCCCTCACAGTTCACTCCAATAAGGGAAGAAGAAATCCTCATTACTCCAAAGGTAAGAAACTCATTCTAACAATAGAAAGGACCTATCTAGATTGAGATGTTATACACGTGATGAAAAAGGACACTTTGCAAAATACTGTCCTAAGAGAAAGAACCACTCTCATAAGAAGAAGGGGAACAAAATAAGACATCATGCTCATGCTGCAGAGGATGATGAACCATCCAAGAAGAGATCCAGATATGAAAGTGAAGATTCTTCAATCAAGGATGAATATGTTTTGATTTCCACTCTCACAGGTAACATTACTCATGGAAGTGATGATTGGCTCATAGATAGTGGGGCTTCCAAACATATGATTGGATTCAAGGAATCCTTTGTGAGACTGTCAGAACATGAATCACCTCACAAGGTGAAACTAGGAGATGACTACCAATATCCAATAAAAGGTAGTGGGGAATCTTCATATAAACTAGACTCTGGTAAGTCTCTAACAATGAAGGAAGTATTGCTTGTACCATGACTCAAGAAGAACCTTCTCTCCATATCAGCATCAGATGCAAAAGGAATGTGGGTTGCATTCATAGGTTGTCAAGTCATTGTGTGGCCTAGAGAAAATACTATTGATGATGCGGTAGTAATTGGAGAACAAGAAGGAGGATTGTACAAATTGAAGGGCCATCCAGAACAAGCAATGGTCCATGATACAGTAGAGCCAAGTGAACTTTGGCATAGAAGGCTCGCACATGTGCATTACAGAGCACTACCTATTGAAAGAAAAGCTGTTGAAGGTCTTCCATAAATCCTAGCAAAACATGATGGGGTCTGCAAAGGATGTGCGAAGGGAAAGAACACAAAGAAGACATTTCCAAGTAGCGAAAGCAAAGCAAAAGGAATCTTGGAAATCATCCACTCTGATGTATGCGATCCTATGTCATCAAGCTCACTAAGCGGGTATGCATATTATGTTTCTTTTATTGATGATTTTTCTAGGAAGACATGGGTTTACTTCATGAAGAACAAAGACGAAGTATTCAGCAAATTCAAGGAATTCAAAGCCTTGATCAAGAACCATACTGAAAATAATATCAAGACTTTTCGATCAGACAATGGCAGAGAATTCACTTCAAATGAATTCAAGAGGCTATGCAAAGACTCAGAGATTAAGAGGGAGTTGTCCACTCCTTATAATCCACAACATAATGGGGTTGCGGAAAGGAAGAATAGAACTATCATGGAAGATGCAAGAGCAATGCTTCATGATCAAGATCTTCCTATGGATATTTGTGTTGAAGCTTCTAGAACATCGGTGTATGTACAGAACCGTACTGCACATAGAGTACTCGAAAACAAGACTCCTGAAGAAGTCTTCTCCGACAAGAAACCAGAAGTTAGCCATCTCAGAATATTCGGTTTTCCTGTGTACATACACATCCCAAAGGAGAAAAGGACAAAATTAGATCCTTCAGGAAAGAAGGGTATATTCATGGGATACTCTGAAAGCTCAAAGGCTTACAGAATCTATTTCCCAGGATACAAGAATATTGAAATCAGTAGGGATGTGTCATTTGATGAAGACACAACTTACAACAAATCCAGAAAGATACCTGCTGAAGAACCTAAAGAAGCAGAAGCAGAAGCACCTAGAATTCATGATACAAACATGAATGAAGAAGCTCTAGAAGAAGATCGATAATTTGAAGAACCATAAAGACCTGTAGATCCACCTCTGGAGAAGAATCCTCATAAGAGGAAAGCTGCTTGGGTATGAGAACTTATCCAAGGTGCAGAAAGATATGGGGCTCTAGAAGAGAATCACAGAGAAAGAAAGAGGACCAGATCCTACTCCGGGTATGTAGCTTTACTATGTGATTTCATTGATAAAGAACCTTCCAATTATGAAGAAGCGGTAGAACAGAAAGAATGGAAGGATGCTATGATCGAAGAATATCAATCGATCATGAAGAATGATGTTTGGGATGTTGTTCCAAGACTATAACGGAAGTCAATTGTAACTTCAAAATGGATCTATAAGATCAAGCATGCTGCAAATGGTAGCATTGAAAAGTATAAAGAAATATTTGTGGCTCGGGGTTTCTCTCATAAATAAGGAATAGAATATGAAGAAACCTTTGCAACTGTAGCCAGATACACTTCCATCAGATCGGTACTTGCTCTGGCTGTAGTGATGAAATGGAAGATACACCAGATGGATGTCAAGACTGCTTTCTTGAATGGTGTAGTGGAAGAGGAAGTGTATGTAGAACAACCACTCGGTTTTGAGACACATGACAGAGAGTCTCATGTATGCAGATTGAAGAAATCCCTATACGGTTTGAAACATGCACCCAAGACCTGGTATGGAAGAATTGATAGCTTTCTATCCAGTTTCGACTTTACCAAGAGTAAAGCAGATTCCAACCTTTACTACAAGGTTGAAGATGGCAACCCAGTGATGCTTCTACTATATGTAGATGATCTATTTGTGACAGGTACAGATGGTTTGATTGTTGATACGAAGAGAAAGCTTGCTGCTGAGTTCGAGATGAAGGAATTGGGTATGATGCATTACTTTCTAGGTATGGAGGTGTGGCAGAGTATGGATGGAATATTACTTGGACAAAGGAAGTATGCAGTAGAGATCCTGAAGAGGTTTGGGATGATGGACTGCAAAACTATGGCCATACCTATGGCATCAAACCTGAAGTGATTGAGTGATGCTACGATGTATCGTCAGATGATTGGGTCATTGATGTACCTAACGGACATGAGACCAGACATTTGCTTTGTTGTGAACACCTTGAGCTAGTTCTTGAAAAATCCAAGAAATGTTCACTTGATTGCTGCAAAGCATATTCTGAGGTACCTGAAGGGTACAATTGATTATGGGATCAAGTACGATGCGAATCAAAAGATTAACCTAGAGGGTTATGTTGATTTAGATTGGGCAGGCAGTGCCATCGATAGGAAGAGCACTTCAAAATGTTGCTTCAGTATGGGATCTGGTGTGATATCTTGTTTTAGTAGGAAGCAATCCTGTGTGGCACTGAGTACAGCCGAAGAAGAGTATGTCACAGCTTGTTCAGCAATTTGTGAGGCAGTATGGCTGCGGAAGCTACTGTCTAATTTATTTGATCTCCAGTTGGATGCTACTTGTATACATTGTGAAAACCAAATTTGTGTGAATTTGTCAGAGAATCTAGTGTTCCATGACAAGTCGAAGCATATCGAGATCAAGTACCACTAAATCAGGGATATGGTGAAGAAGGGAGCAGTGAAGCTTTAGTATGTTGCGACGGAGGAATAGATAGCTGATGTTTTAATGAAGCCATTGGCTAGAGTGAAGTTCAAGTACTTCAGGGAGAAGCTTGGTGTTCTCTAGCTTGAGGTTTCCTCCAAGGGAAATTGATGAGTCCCATAGCCATTCTGACATGGTGAGAGGATTGGTTCCTTCTATGACGGATATGAGTGCTGAGATCCATAGCCATTCTAACAAGCAAGTCAGATGTAAGGGCTGAGCTATTATGTCATGGTGAGAGGATTGGTTCCTTCCATGACAGATATGAGTGCTAAGCCATTCTGATATGACTGTAGGATTGGTTCCTACATGATTTGATATAAGGGCTATTGCCATTCTTGGAATGGAGCTTCCTGGTGAGGTACTAGGAAAACTCAGTTTATGACTGAGGGTCGTTCTGATATGACCGTGAGATGTGTTCTCACATGATCAGATATGAGTGCATGGCCATTCTAATGTGATAGAGGGATGTGTTCCCACTTGATCAGATGTAAGGGTTGAAGCCATTCTGTCATGGCTAAAGGATTAAGTTCCTCTCATGTCAGATATGAGTGCTAAGCCATTCTGACTTATTGTCAGATATAAGAGCTACCGCCATTCTTTGAATGGAGCTACCTGGTGAGGTACCAGGGATCCTCATTCTAGGACTGAGAGCCATTCTGATGTGACTGAGGGATGTGTTCCCACGTGATCAAATGTAAGTGCAGTGGCCTTTCCACATATGATAGTAGTTTGGGTTCCTATCATGTTGGTGGTTGTAAGTGCTGAGCCTTTTCACATATGATAGTAGTTTGGGTTCCTATCATGCTGGTGATTGTAAGTGTTTTTCCTTTTCACAGATGGTAGTAGTTTGAGTTCCTACCATGCTGGTGATTGTAAGTGCTGAGCCTTTCCACAGATGGTATTAGTTTAAGTTCCTAGCATGCTGGTGGATGTGAGTGTTGTGCCTTTCCACAGATGATAGTAGTTTGGGTTCCTATCATGATGGTGGTTGTAAGTGCTGAGCCATTTCATAGATGATAGTAGTTTGAGTTCCTATCATGCTGGTGAATGTGAGTGCCGAGCCTTTCTGATATGATTATGGGATTGGTTCCTACATGATCAGATGTGAGTGTTGGGCATGCCTTTCTGACGAGTAGGTCAGATGTAAGTGCTGGGCGGGCCATTTTGACTTAGTGTCAGATATAAGCGCTGAAGAAAGACCTACATGGAGGCTAGGACTACAACCAACATTAAAAAGGGTTGTCTCTGTAGAACTTCCTGTGATGAGAAGAATCATGAGATAGCACCCGTGATGATGATTGCCAGTGATGATCCAGATCAAGTGATGATCGAGATCCAATGATGATGATCTAGCAGTGATGATCTAGATCAAGTGATGATGCCTAGTGATGATCCAGATCCAGTGATGACCAGTGATGATCCAGATCCAGTGATGATCCAGATCCAGTGATGATGTCCCATGATGATCCAGATCAAGAGATGATCCAGATTCGAATATTGGTAATGACTTGAAGATGAATATGAGTTGAAGACTCAGAAGACTTCAGATGCAGATTACGAGATGATCCAGTTGATGCAGAGAACAAGACCAGTGCTGAAAATTGTGTTGAAAGAATACCTTCCTAGTTAAGAGGAAGTGTTGATGTATTTGTAACTTTAGAATGTATTCATCTATGTATCTTATGTATTGTAACCCGATGTTTATTCTGGGATGTATCTATAATGTAATTGAGTCATATTGTCATGCCCCGATGTTCCGATCAGGAGGATCAATTATGTAAACAATTCATGTCAAGTCATAGTGGGTAACCCTTCGATTGTCTAAGGGTTAAAGTCCCCACAGTTCTAGGGCACTAGGGTTATTAGACTCTCCTAGTAGAGGTTGGCCCTGGTAGGGTTTTAGTCATGTCAGGATTAGTATAAATAGAGAACTGGAGTCTCTATTTATCACACAACTTATACACACTCAAGTGTAGCACATAGTTGAGGAAGGAGAAGACACTGGGGCTAGACAAGAAGAATATTACTGCTATTGGGAGATCACTTACTGTTTTTGGGCTTTTACTATTTTGGTGCTGATTCTATCTCTGAGGAAGTTGCGTGGTTTTCTCCTTTATGGCTTCCCTGAGGAAAAACACTGTGTTCATTGTCTCTTGTGTTTGATTGTTGTACTTGTTATTCTCTCAGATAAAGATCCTAATAATGCTAGCTTAAAGTTGAAAAACTAACATCATCATCATCATCATCATCATCATCCTCATCATGTATGATGATGATGATCGTAATTGATATCTACTTTATATATTTTGATTTAATTACTGTTATTTACATTTTCCTGTATGTTGTCATATTCTATAACACATTTTTTTTAGATAGATTTTGTTGGATTGTGGGGAATTGAGAGGGATGTGATGGGGGGGAAGGGACATAAGAGCTTCCACCTTGACGTGGTTGGCCCTGTTCAGTAAAGACTATTAAATTATTCTCAAAACAAAGAGAAGCTCAGTAATGAAATGCATAGTTATGATATTGATGATGATGATGATCATTTTCATGATCATTATCATCATCGTCGTCAAATTCATCATCATCATCATCATCATCATCATCATCATCGTCGTCGTCGTCGTCATCTTCATCATCATCATCTTCATCATCTTCATCATCGTCACCATCATCATCATCGTCATCATCATCGTCATCATCATCATCTTGATCATATTCATCATTATCATCATCTTCATTGTCATCATCATCATCACCATCGTCATCGTCATCATCATCGTCATCTTCATTATCATAATCAACTCCATCGTCGTTGTCTTCATCATCATCTTCAATATCGTCGCCATCATCGCAATCATCATCATCGTCATGATCATCATGTTCATCATCATCATCACCATCATCACCATCTTCATCATCATCACCATCATCATCTTCCTCATATTCATCTTCATCGTCATCATCTTCTTTATCTTCATCATCATCATCATCATGATTAATATCGTTGCCATCATCATCATCTTCTTCTTCATCATCATCATCATCATCATCATCATTGTCATCATTTTCATCATCATCATCATCGTCGTCGTCGTCACAATCTTAATCATCATCATCATCATCTTCATCATCTTCATCATCATCTTCTTCATCATCATCATCGTCTTCATTGTCATCATCATCATCACCATCATCATCATCATCGTCATCATCATCATCATCATCATCATCATCATCATCATCACCATCATCATCATCATCATCGGCATCGACATCACCATCATCATCATCATCATCTTCATCATCGTCACCATTATCAGCATCATCATCGTCGTCGTCGTCATTGTCATTGTCTTCGTCATGATCATCTTCATTATCATCATCATCATCATCAACTTCATCATCGTCGTCTTCATCATGATCTTCAATATCGTCACCATCATCATCATCATCATCATCATCATCATCATCTTCATCATGATTGTCATCGTCATCATCATCTTCATCATCATGATCATCATCATCTTCCTCATCTTCATCTTCATCCTCATCATCATGATCATCATGATGAATATCGTTGCCATCATCATCATACTCCTCCTCCTCCTCATCATCATCATCATCTTCATCATTGTCATCATCATCATCATTGTTGTTGTTGTCTTCATCATCATCATCTTCATCATCATCATCATCATCATCATCATCATCATCATCATCAACTTCATCATCACCATCTTCATCATCATCATCTTCAATATCGTCGCCATCATCATCATCATCATCATCATCACCTTCATCATGATCATCATCATCATCACCATCATCATCATCTTCTTCTTCTTCTTCCTCATCTTCATCATCATGATCAATATCGTCGCCGTCATCATGATCATCATCGTCACCACCATCTTCATCGTGATCAATATCGTCATCATCATCATGATCATCATCTTCATCATGATCATCATGATCATCACCAGCTTCATCATGATCATCATCATCTTCTTCATCTTCATCATCATGATCATCATGATGAATATCGTCGCCATCATCATCATCATCATCATCGTCATCATGATACCACTAATTAGTACTAGGTCTAATATGGAACTTCTAACATAGTTATGATGGTGATGATGATGACAACCACGATGACGATCATCATCATCGTCTTCATTGTCCTCAATTCCTCATCATCATAATAAAAAATAATCATCATCATCATCATCATCATTATCATCATCATCATCTTCATCATCATCGTCGTCGTCATCACAATCTTCATCATCATTAGCGTCATCGTCATCTTCATCATCATCATCATCGTCATCACAATCTTCATCATCATCATCATCATCATCTTCATCATCATCATCATCATCATCCTAATCATCATCTTCATTGTCATCATCATCATCACCATCATCATGATCATGATAATTGTCACCATCAGCATCATCATTATCATCCTCATCATCATGATCATCATCATCACCATCATCATCATCATCATCGGCATCGACATCACCATCATCATCATCTTCTTCATCATCGTCACCATCATCATCATCGTCGTCATCTTCATCGTCGTCTTCATCATCTTCGTCATCATCATCATCATCAACTTCATCATCATCATCTTCATCATCACCTTCAATATCGTCGCCATCATCAAGATCATCATTGTCATCATGATCATCATCTTCATCATGATCATCATCATCACCATCTTCATCATCATCATCATCAACATCTTCATCATCATGATCAATATCTTATGTCAATGATCACATTGTATAATCAAAGTACCATAAACAACAAATCGAAATATAATGAAGCATCCTTAATAAAATTAAAATTAAATATATAAAAAATAAAATATAAAATAAAACAAAAACAAAACAAAAATATATAAAATAAAATATAATATACTAAAACAAAAAAAATAAAAATAAAACAAACAACAAAGAATACATATCGCGAAACCATGAACCAACACAATATACAAGCAACAAAGAACAACGAATCTCCGCGAAACTGACATCCAAACCCCGGAGGTCATGCAAACGAGGTCACACAGAGGATTCTTTGTGAGGTACTATTGGAGGTCATGCAGAGGAGGTCTCGACAGGTGCTGCCGAAGGTCACTCAAAGGAGGTCAAGACAGGTGCTGTCGAAGGTCACGTAGAGGAGGCCTTGCAGAGGTAGAGGAGGGTTTGCAGCGGTCAGGGTTTGCAGAGGTCATGCAGAGGCTGACAAGCTGACAGAATGCCCCGAAATCGGTGAGTACCTTATATCTTTGCTCAAATAATTTTGATTTGGTATTAAAAAAACAACTTCTCTATGTAGAAGAAATATTTATTTAGCATGGATTTATACTGGTATGGAAAAGCTGAAAAGACTGTGCTCATGATATAGTTTAAAAGCTGAACTTCTCTTCCCCTGAATTTCCCTTTGGCTAATTCTTTCCGCGGGCAGTTGGTATCCTTTTTGCAGATGCCTCGGCATGCCCATTTGTTAACCAAATCCTATAGGGAGATAATTATATGCCTTGGGATGATAGAGAGTATTGACGTGTAAAACAAACTAGTGAGTGAGAAGGTTGCCCATGAAGGGAAAGATATATTTCATGTATCAACTGGATCAACTGCTAGTGGATCAGAAATCAGCTTGAAAGAGCAGTTCCATTACAAGTATCAGTTTCACACATGCAATAAACGGTTTCACCAGGTTAATCTTTTGAATTCACGATTCAATCTTTATATTTTTGAGTTCTTTAATAAGAACCCATTCCCATCTTCGGCCTGCTAGTCTCTTTCATTTTAATAGTTAGAGTTGTCTGTCTTGGTAGCAAATTGAAGCTAAGTTTCATTTTGGTCTTTTAAAGAAAGTATCCCTAGGCAGATCAATTTATCTCTGGGATAGGCGGTTCATTCTGCATAAACAAATTATTCATTTGTCCAATCGACTCTCCTCAACATAATCAATTGAATTCTCGGCTGGATTGATTATTCCATAAAAATTAATTAATGGTGACCCTTGTTATGTTGGTTATGGCAACAATGCAAAAAAATATGTTGTAGCATGTGTTCAAAAAAAAGAACTCGCGTAATTATGTCAGACATTAAAGAAACTCGTGAGCTAAATATATCTATACATACATATTCTGTCTTAATTTCCATTTGGTTATACAAGTATATATGCTCTATTTAAATTGCCCATTCTCTACAGTCATTCAATATATGTACAAGATGGTGAAATTAATTGACACCAAAATAAAAAAGACTAAAATACATACCGAGAAATAAAATCTCATTTAGTCTGGGCTATTCCAGCAATTTATACAGGGAACCAACTGCGATTCCAACAATTTATTAATCATAACCAAAGTAGCAAAAGGAAAAGGAAACATCCTCAGTGCAGAGTGTTCAATCACATAACCATCAATTAATGAATCCACACCATTAGACAACAACCCATGCTGGAGATCGATCCTCCTCTACTATTTTTTTGTTTTCTTTCTAAAGGCGCTTGCCTCTCCTACTGCCACCATTAGAGGAAATTTGAGGTCTAAAATGGGCATCCTAAAGAAAATAATAAAATAATAGTTAAAATAATAAAATAATAGTTATTAATTTTGAAAGAAGAATGAAAAAAAACTACTTTTTGTGTTCATATTTTCGACATATCTCCCTATGTTTTTACTCAAATTCTGAGCGGGAGAGCTCATTGGATGCAAAATTTCATTCCACATCCAATGATTACCTACACTGCATACTTTTGAAGGACCCCGCCACCCCAAAAAGATAAATACCTGAAAAACATGTGATGATGACATCATCATCACATTTTTTCAGGTATTTCTCTTTTTGGGGTGGCGGGCTCCATCAAAAGTATGCAGTGTGGGTACTTGTTGGATGCAAAATTAAATTCTGCATCCAACGATCTCTCCCGCTTGAAATTTGAGTAAAAACACAGGGAGATATATCGAAAATACGAATAAAAAAAGTAGTTTTCTTTTATGACAAATATTTCAATTCAACCATTATGGTTTACTCATTTTATTGAAATTCTATAGGTTCTTGAATTCCAGCTAACAAAATTTATTGTTGGCATGTTTTCTTATAAGGCACATTTTGGACCCAAAATTTCCTCTAATGATAGTTGTTGTTTGCTTCATGGGCTATCATGGATTTTAAAGGAACCCTCAATGCAAATGAACTCTATGCATTAATATCCGGCACATCTCCAAGAAGGGAAGCTCCCGGTGCACTATTGAAGGAAAAAAATGGATAGGGGCTGCCCTTGATGTTGGCATAACCCTACTTTTCATTGATTAAGCTAACCTTTGGTCTGAAGGATTTGGGATTTTTTGTTCGATAAAGCAGGAATGCCCCCTCCGAGACTTTATCACTGTGTGAGTTCAGGGTCATTGCTGCAAGTTTCCCGTTGCATTGCATTTGTCAAATGCTTAGTCTATACGGCATAAACACACCAACATTAAAGAAAGACATGACATAAGAGGTATTTAGCGCTAAGAACACTGATATTCATTAATTAATATATGTGCCAGCATGTACAGAGGAGAATTGAAAGCTAGTCGCGTCCTTTCAAGTGTTTAATCTTCCAGTTGTTTCTATTCTTATATTTTGACAGCCAAAGTATTCAAACAAGCAAAAAATAACTTCTGGAAAATATATGTTGTTGGTGCAATTTGGAAATTGTTGGGTTAGGTTCGAGTTGCTTCCTAATCTAGGGATTTTATAATAAAAAACCTGAAAGAAGAGATTGATGCATTTAGGGGGGAGATGATCTGTCGGTTCCTTTCTTGGTTTTATTTTTGAAACCGTTGTTGATTTGTTTTATGCATGTGTTTATATAACATCATATATTTGTTGTATTAGAATATTTACAATGGTCATCATTTGCATTATGTTTTCTTCGATACAGGACTCAAACTACACAGGGTATTTGGATGGCAATGGCAGCTAATATTGAACCCTATGCACTAGTAATGGATCTGGAGGGTGCTAATGGGAAATAAGGAGGAGAGGTGATTTTGTTTCTCCATTCCAATAATAAATTTTATGCTTTGACATTAGTTTTGCCATCAAGTTTTAATTTGTTTTTTTTTCTCACAGAAAATTTGTTTGTAGTATAGTCGAGTAGGAATTGCGTAGGGACATTTTCAAACTTGTTTATAGAATATTGTTTGGTAATGCGGGCTATACAACTTCTTAGCATTGGGCCACAAGCCCTATTGTACATGCTTGTAATGGTTATTATGATATTGAATTACTACATATAGGGGCATTCCATGCTTGGGGTTTCTCTACATTCATTTCTTTCCCTTACTTTTTCTTCCGCACTTGTTTAACTTTAATCAATTAAGATCGTACTCCATGCTTGTTTAAGTTTAGCTTCAATTATAGTAGTGGTACACTTAATGACATTACAAGATTAGATTACTCCTATGCTGATTTCTTTTGTTCCATCTCAGGATTTGAATTGTGATCATTAAGCTCTAACTGAAGCTAGTACTATGAGTGCATTTCATTAAAGACTAATTCATGGAATGCTTTTATTTAATTTAGTATATGGTCCTTTTCATCTTGTTCCATCTTGCGTGTGATTTGGGAATGCACCTATTTGAACTTTTGATAGCATTTTTTACAATGCAATTTTATCCATCTAAGAGACTAGGATTATTTTTAGACTTTCCAATATAGGAAAACTATGTTCATTGACTTCATTGTTCATATATACTTATCGCTTAAGTTTTCTAAAGAGACAAAATAATCAAAATTTTGGAATCACTCTTCCAAAGTTACCATTTTTTTTATGTTTCATCTATGGATCCTTAATTTTATTTGTGAAATCACAACTTTGTGATTTATATATGTGACTATCTACTGGTATTTTCAAAATATAGGATAGGATGATAAATATTTATAGGAAGATCAATATATTCCCATAGGATTTGGATTGAACAATATCATGTCCATTTTCCTCCCAATCAAAGGTCTCCTTTATTGTCAGCCAAAAAAATGTATGTTGTGCTCTAGGCAACTGCCCCTAACTATCCAAGGGAATGAAGGCATTCTTTGCCCTTAACCATTTTTATTGTATGTAGTTGTACATACTTGGTTGGTGTACATTGGGAGGATCACAATGGGACGTGGAATGGATGACTTTGTCTCTAAATATTACTTAAGTCCAGTTTAAATTTTCTTGTCGGCTTTCTACAACCATTCAGTTGTTCCCCTGAATTCCTCCTCTGTATTACTGCATTGAACACTCCTTTATGTAGCCTCCCAAGTGTCATCAAGGGATTGCTCATTATAGGTGATATGTACCAAGTCCCCATGTGAAAAGACAATGAGATACCAAGTCCCCATGTGAAAATCCAAAGAGTTTGTTGTTGAATTCTCATTCTAAAAAATACAAGCATGACAATGAAATCAATAACAGACACTAAAATAAGAATATACCACGTTAAAAAGTTCAGAGATCTTATGGCATCTAATGCCAACATAACTGTTGTCTAAACCATAAATTAAACCCTATCTAAAGTACAAATTGTTGATTGTTGATATTGAATATGGTTGATCTTGGTCTAGTGTTTTTGCAACAAAATTTAGAGAAAAGATGCACCTTGGGTAAATTTTGAATCAAAACAACATATTTTTTTATTGTAGTTTAGTCAGTGTCAGCATACCAAGAGCCTGGGTCCACAATTATTGGTTTTATTTTTTAGTTAGTCATGGACAAATAGCCATTGGCCATAAGTGCAAAAGCAATTGTTGTAGATTGTAATGGTAGGTTTACAACCACCAAAGTTGTTCAAGGTGCACCATCATTGGCCTTGGTGTAGAATCATTGGTGGGGGTTCATTGTCAACCTTGTGTTCAAAAGTTTCGTGGTTTGTGTTGGAAAAACTAGATTGGTTCTCATAACATTGGTCCATAGGTGTACATAGTCAATGGCACGGGTTCTCAATTGTAGATCGTAGAGTTTATAATTGCAAGCATGTAGGTACAAATCATTCACACACAGATGTACGTCAAAGTCACCAATTCAGATCACAAAAATCATCATGGTTCATAGTTCACGAGCATGTGCTTCGACTCATCGAAGCAATTAAAGTTACAAGGATGGGATTATTGTAGCTTGTGTGTGTGTAGTGCCTAACATGAAGTGGGTTCACAGCCACTAGTGTGGTGTTCTTAGCCACTATCATGAGTTCATGATCACTAGTCGGTCATCCTTCACCTTGACTTAAAAATATTCAGCCTTTTATGCTATCCTAGATTGGGCTTGTGATTTCTCTAATCAGAGATCATCTAGAATAAAATTAGGCATATTGGCCATGTTAACATATTCTTATTTTATGGGCACAATTGAATTGCTTGAGACTAAGTTTGTTGGAAAGAAATACAGGTTAAGCAGTGTATCCATTTTTTATAGTCATCTAGGACTCTAAACCTACATTTAAGTACTAAATATAGGAAAACATATATCTATTCACAATCACACAGAACTATAACAATATCGAATCATACCATGTTAAAAGTTAAACAATAAGAGATGGTAAAATATAAATATAAGTATAAATATCCATTTAAATTTTGTAACATAGGTAACCATGAACAAAAGTGTGATACACTCTATCATAAAAATTGTCCTTGTAGCATTCATGGAAATAATAGAAATGACATATAATCAAACATTTCCGTGATGATGGTGATGATGATGATAGCATTCATCAGTTTCACATTTCTTGTTTCTAGTAATGTAGGATGGGTATGTGCCAGTGTCCATATTCAATGCGTTCAATGTACCACCTAGATTCAATGAACTGTTGGACACACAAGCACACAAAGTATGGATGGAAACCCCATTCCTAGGTGCACTCTATGGGATGTGCTCGCCTCTTTTCTCCCGGCTAATAAATAGGTTTTGGGAATGGATTTTAATATTGGTGAATGGATTAGGGATAGAGAACACAATCTGCTTTTGTTAATTCTGGAACAGAAAAGTAGTCTTGGTGTAGGTGTAAAGCCTCATTTCAGGATTTTAATCTTAATTGGGAGAAGAATGGATTGCATTGCAACGGATGGTTCATTTTATGCAACATGTACCAAGGAAAAGAGAGGGTACATAACAGATTGGACAGAACTATGGCCCAATGAGAGTGGAGGCCAGATTGGCCATATTTTTAAGGTAAGTCACAAAATATACATGTGGTTTTAATTATAGTTGGTTCTAAGTTCTAACCATCACCCTATAACCACTTATATCTCCAAACTTTTTTTGGATGCGTTGACTTTTGTTTCCATTGTTGTTAGTGCATTGAATTCTCTAGGCATGCATTCACCTTCATTTTGAGTAAAATCCAAATCTAGAAATTTGGCATTAAAAGTCTGATTTATGCTTTAAATTATTATTGTTCTTGTTTGAGCCTAAAGATTCTCTTTCATGGCGTCAACTTCAGGAAGAGTTGTTTCAAGATAGGATAGTTTTACTTTTAAAGCTTCTTAAAGGGTGTTTTTAGGTTTTCCCATATAACTTGAAAAAGACACATGAAATGCACCAAATTGATTGTAGCCATGATTTTTTTTTTCAAATTCAGGCATGGATGATGTTGTCTTTCCCATTAAACCACAACCCCATTGATAAAATCAGATGAATTTTTTGTATAAACCACTATGGAATCCCCATTCAACTCATCCATAATGGTTTTCATGTTTTATTTGATTTGGACTATAATTAATTTCTTTTGATGGGATTCTGAAACACCTGCTAAGTGTTTATACAATGAACTTGGATGAATGCTTAATGATAAGAATGCAGATGTCCTTGGATTACCATTTCATTGCGGAACAAGAAGTGGGATTTCCATGCAAGCATAAATACCATTCATAATGCATCAAAATTTGGCTTCAAATAAATAAGGTGATTCAAGAACTTGTATTGTATGAAATATTACTGCTTATTCTAGTCAAATGCATTCCTAGAACCTCCTTAAGACTATTGTACATGCTTAAAAAACCACCCAGAAATTGTCAAATCTTGTTTTGCTACTGTCTATCATTGTTTTAGGTATTTTTTGACCCTTAGGCATGCCCAGATTCTACCTTAATTCTTTTTAAGTGGGTCCAACATGCCCAAAATTGCCAATAAATGCTCAAAAAGTGCTAGAAAATCTATTTTTATTGTGCCTATGACTCAAAGAGTGATAGAAAATTTGTTTTTATCGTGCCTCTATTTTGGGATGATGAAATGTCACCCCTATCCTACCCAATATGTTGACAATTCAAAGAAATGTCCCCACTGTAATTTTTTTATGGGTTTGCATCGGAAACAAGGGGTTCCAATACAGGAAGGTCAGCAATTTGATATATGTGGCACCGTGGATGAATTTAGGCAATCAATTGGTATGTATATGTTCTGGATACTAGGAATGGATATTTATGTTTCACATGTACGTCGTAAACAAATTCCTTCATATGTGTTCCTGGAAGGAGTTAGACTAATGTTTTCTTGAATAACTACAAACCAAATTGGGAAGACATCTCCTCCTCGAGGAAGAGAGTCTTCACCAAAGAGTTGTAATGGGAACCTTGGGGATGATATTCTTGAAGCATTTAATGCTAATTCTGCTGAGAAAGCAAATAAAAGGAAAAATGATATGACAACTGACATGGGAAAGGCAAAAAAATGAGTTGTTGTGATTCCAAATTATGTCAAGTCTACATATCTATTTGTTTCTGATGTTAGCAATAGGTTTGGGTTGGCATCTCAAGAAATTTCTTCTGAAGAGGATGATCTGTCAAACTCACCTGCTGGAGAAGTTGTTGTTGCTAAACCTATGGAGGTTGGAGAGAAGCCAAGCAAAGGTTATGTCAAGAATGACGACCAACTGGAGCAAATATATTCATTTGGCTTGCTGGCGATTAAGTCCTCTATAAATGTGGAAATGATCTTGTAGTCTCATGCAGGAGTAAAATCAGAAACTATTAATGCATCAATGTAGGTGTCTCATATCACACATGGAGGAGTATACAATGGGGTTCGAGAGAATTTTATATCTTCCTATTCACACTTTGATAGTTAATTTTATAATTTGAGAGCCAAAGGAAAAATAGGTTTTTTTGCAATAAGATGATGATGTTATAGGAAGTTGATAACATTGCACTTTACCCTACACCCTATGGGAGTGTATTTTAGATTTAGTGTCTACTATGCATGAGGACAATATCCTTCAATAAGTAATTTTCATGACTAGTTTTGGTATTGCCTCATCCCTAATTTGGGAATATTGGCTTTAGGAGCATTGAAAAGTATGTTTTGTCTATTATCTATGAAGCCATTAATGTACATAGAGGGAAAGTTACATGAGTTTTCAAATGATATCCAAGAAATTAGAGTAGCTATCCTGACATACGAAGTCATATGAGGCATTTGAACTGGCTTGGGCATGAATAGTTAGCTGAGCTAGGTAGCAGCAAGATCAACAGTCGTAATTTATTTGGGGGGGTTCTATCATACAAACAATCCAATTTTTATGAAGAAATGACAGTCCATTTTTAGGGCCTTTTGGTTGGGTCACCAAATTCACCATATGCTTCATAACCATGACAAACAAGGTGTGGGTTCAGGGACTTCTCCTATGGGTATCATGATCTCATTACAAACACAAATGACCATAGAATGGGTCATTTGGACTCTACACTTATTCATACCACTAAGGAGACTTTTCTAGGGTATTAGGGTGTAGATTGTGGTACCGGGGAACCAAAGAAACAACTAGGAACCATAGAAATATCTTAGGGGTACTTAAACACTCTAGATGATGTATAGGGATTTTGGAAGTGTCCCAAGGGCTCTAAGGGAAGGCATCATCAAGGCTGTTATCGCCCCCTTTGTCATTGATGACAACAACTCATGATCCACCTATGAGAATGCTCCCCTTTTGTCTTCATCTCTCCCTTTGTATTCATCTCTTCCCCTTTGGAATCAATGGAAAAGGTTGTCCATATACCTGTAAGCTTGGATTTCCATGTGGAATCCATCATCCCTGCTCTGATCAACCTATCTTATATGTAATTGCTCGGTCTTCTTCAACCATACTTGCTTCTTGTCATTTTTCCTTTCAGAAAATGCCCAGCCCACTCTCAAAACAAGAGATTGTTTAGACTAATACAATACTTTCTACTCCATGGTACTGACAACATACTACAAGAAAGCAGAACAACAACATATCTGTCTATAAATTAACATTAAAGAGAGACTTGGAATTTCTAATAACTACTTAAAAGTTAAAATTATGTCAGTTAGGACAAATTGGAAGCAGACATTGAGTTTCAATTAGACTTGAGAAAACTGAAACTGGAAGGAAAACTGCTCAAAATTGAACGTGAATCACTCACCCACTCCACGTTATTTTATAAAAGAAGAAAGTTGTGGTTACAGTGCATGAAGACACCTCTACTATTGCACCTTACTTAACTATATCCAACTCTATTTCTCTTCAGATAATTGTGCCTTTATGCAAAAGGGTGTAACAAGAATATGTTTTTCACTTTTGTTCAACCAAATACATGGGGAAACCCAAGAAAATAAACATTGAACAAATTTAATTGAAGTGAAGGATGCTTCCAGCTCCAAGGTTAGATGTGCTATCTTAGTTTCTATTTTTATGTCAAATCACTTAACAAGATATGCTCACTATTATGTTGAATTAACATACCTAACTGGCACTAGAAACTACTCAATCACCATGAGAACATAAGTTGAAAGTTAGATCTACAAGTACACATAGTTTGGACAGGAAGGTACACTTCATGTATACATAAGAATGAAGTTATGCATACATACTGATAACTTATCATAACCTGGTAAAAAATAGTCCTTAAAACATTTCTCTTGTTAGAAGCTAGGGAATGTGCCATCAATTGCAAATCCTAACTAGTAATCATGGCCTAGTGAGGTATCATACCAAGTTACTCGTAGCCAATCCAAATATTCATTGAAGAAGTTAGCATCAACACCATCAAGTCCACCCTTGAGCTTTCTCTAAATTCTCCATAGACAAGTTCTCCAAGTCTCTTTTCGGGTTACTTTGTCACAAACCTTAGGTCCTTATCACCCAAGGACTTAAAATTGAGTACTTCAAGTCTCCCATAGGTTTTTCCCCACACAAATTTTAGCACTTCAAGTCTCCTATATGTTTTGCCCCACATAAACCTTAGTGCCTTCCTTTTTTGTATCAAAACAAATACAAAGACCCAAAACATGTTCATCAACAAGATACAATTATTTAATGCACTCTCTTCTATAATTCTTCTTGTCCATCCTAGTATTTACATCCCACAAACCCTAGATCTTCTCCTCTTGCATAATGCAAGCACCAAGACCTCTAGACATTGTTACTATTAAATGTTAATAGTACATCAACCTAAGATCCAAGTATTCTTCAAGATAAGCTTCACACCAAGCTTTAAGATGCCTCTACTATTGCACTTCATGTTCATTCCATAGGGTTTACATCACACAAACTCTAGGTCTTCTTCTTTGGAATCACACAAGTGCTAAGATCTAAGCTTATCCGTAGGACTGGAATTCATCTTTGTGTTTCCTCTAGGGATTGGATCACAAATCCTACGTCTTGCTCCCTAAAAGACTTAGGATTTGTGATCTAATCCCTAGACAAAACATTTACAAAGATAGATTAAAGATTACTTTAAATAGTGAGTAATGAAAACAACTCTTTGCACCCTTTATATAGAATAGGTGAGGGAGTCTAACATAAAACATGGTGGTCTAGGTCCACGCAAGTATCTCCAAACCTAGGTCAACAATGCAACACAGGATGGTGTGCTTTATAATAAAAGGATGACAAGTGTCACACTAGAGTTATACCCAACTCCAAGGTGGTGTGCTTGTCTAGCATGATGCCCATTGGGCCTAAAGCCTCTCCTCCATGATGGTGCACTATCCAACAAACTGTTAGTCCCACAATCCTTTTTACATGGTAGTTTGTTCCCCAAGTGATCGTATGCAAGGTGTTGCTTGTTTAACTTTGTGCTACATTTCCTCTTATTTCCAATGCTGCTCAACATGTGTGCCAGCCACTGCCAAGGTAGTTGCTTGCTCCAATTCTTTTCAGTTACACACAATTGCTACAAGCTAAAACGACCTTCTTTAACAAGAAAAAATTGGTAGAGATGGATTTTGTTTGGATATGGTAGGTTGTTTTTGTTTAGACTCGAGTATGGAACTAATGTGTTAATGTTGTGTTTCTTTTCCTTCGGATACAAGGATACCTTTTATTTTTAGAATATATGAATCTTCTGTTTTCTTTAATGTAAGTTAATGTGTTGCACTGCCTTCTTTGTTTAGTTTCTTGGACTAAATTGCTCTATCTCACATTTTAAAATTTAAGCAAATTATTTTGTGATTTTGTATATGTGGGTTGTTAGATTACAAAGTTAAAGGATCTTGAATCAAGAGTGATGGAGTATCCTTTTAACCTGGAAGAAGCAGGAAATTTGGAGAGAGTACTTGATTATGCAAAGGTTAGTTTTTCCCACTCTCTTTTTTGTTTCACCAAAGAATTCAAATATTGTTGCTATTATAATTAAAATGTTATCACCATTGAGAGCTTAAATGATCAACATTGTGAGTATACCGATGATTCTTTCTTGTGGGATTTGTGTTCATGGGTGTGAATTCATTCTTGGTTAGCATTTTTAGCTACCAGATTACTTGTCTCACATAAAATGCTATCATGTTAATTTAATTTATATATTGTTTGCAGAGATATTGCAAGTCTTTTATCTGTTCGTACATTCTCTTATGTGCTAATATTGTACCAGAGTATGTTTTCTGTATTTAATTTTATAGAACTCTTGGAAACATTGGTCATGCTTTTTCCAATATCATGTTTTTTCGTAATGTATGAGACTAAATGAAATATAGTGCATTAAAATTGTGTTTTCAAAGGTAACAATCATGGTTTTTTTTACAAAAGATGGTGCCACAGTTGTAAGAAATAACCAGGATGGTGAGTTTGAGTACAAGGCCCCCAAAACAGATTTGTTTGCCTCACTTTTTCTTGCATCCACCATAGATCTCCTTCCATTGATTTTAAGAGGGGTGTTACCACCTAAGTTGTACTTAGTGGTTTTTTATCAAGTGAGCCTGGTGAACCGAACAAGGATAACTTGTTCGGACTTCAGAAGACCTTTGGAAGTGCTTGTTGTACTATATCACATGTTCATACCCTATGGGGGGATTGTAATAAATGTTCTAGCATGATAGTGTCTGTAAAAGACTCGGTCTCTTAGACTTTATTTTTCAATCCGATCAGCCTAGGGTGTTTTTTCCCTTGGTTATTATTGGTTGTTGAATAAACGACTGATAATTTCTGAGTTTTTCACTCCATACCTCCAAAGTTAGGGTGGTCGGCTTGGAATTTAGGCCTATTGAGGTTATTAGAGTCTATGTGTCAATGTATAAAATTGCTAGACATAATGGTCGAGTCATATGAACATGTCTAAGTCCCCCTAGGTTTTTTCAATTTTTCAAATATTTGGTTTTTTTAGTGTTTTTTATTAAAATTTAATTTTTCCAAAACTTAGGCTATTTTTTAATAGTTTAATTAGAAAAAATGATTTTGTAATAAAAGTGGGCCAAATAATCATTTCCAGTCATGTAGGTGCTCATTTTCAAGCTAAGAGCACCATGTAAACCCATGGACCCACTACTTCCTAGTTTTGAGTGATTTTCCATCACTCGGGTCAGAAAGCCCCAAAAATAAATTATTGATTATTTTAATTAATAAATTGATGAATAATGGAGCAAATCCAAAATCATAGATCAGTGGATTCTCAGCCGATTTGATTGAAATCAGTCAGATATGAACCAGATTGACTGGATCTGACAAATCCTTGACTGAAAGAGGTGATCAAATCAGATCCAGAGTTGGTCTTCAACATTCTTTATGGGGAATTGCACCCTCTCTCTCTCCTCCACATGTGTGGACTCTCCTGGATGCTCTATGGACTGATGTGTTGGTTTATGGGTTGATGTGTCAGCTCAATCATCCCCCCGGTAGACAAGTAGGCTCAGTTTAACTTCAGATCTGCATTGATTGACTCTCCATTATCTGATTTGATGTGTCTCCTTGGGATTTGCACCCCCCCTGGGCTGGATATCTTGTTTTTTGTATAAATCCAAGCATAAGCCTCCTCTTCCAAGCTAGTTAGAGTTGGATTGATGGGCTTGATATTTTAATACTGTTATAATCTTTTGATTGTTGAAATAAATAAGCTTTGGAGGCCAAATGGTGTAATGCTCTCATATGTGTGGATTAAGTATTGTCTTTATACGGCTATTGATGTTGCTGGCTCTTCTCTCAATTTATGCATCTGAACCCTATCTGGCTTGAACGATTCAGCTGAATCAATAGGAGTATAGTTGGGAAAGTAAGGTTACTTGTTTTTCTTATATCTCATAGCATATATCTTAGAAGATCTAGATTATACATCTTTAATAAGTTTATTGGCATGTAATTCTTGTCTCTTTTTCATATATATATCTAGATCTCATGAGGTTTCGAGTAGGATTGTGTGTTTAGCTTTCAGGTAGCAAGGATTGGATGAGCTGTGGATCTAGTTTGAATCCAATGTACATCCAAAATATTTGTAAATACATTTCCCCTCTGTATTCCACTAACAAGTTTTCATTGCAGATCTGCTTCAGCAACAAGCACTTATCTTCTCCTTTTCCTCCTTCAAAATCAATTCTTTTTACCTGGTTACTTTGTTCACAACTTTGATATTGTTTAGATATATTACCTTAAAGTAAATTTAACATAGATATATCTCCTCAAATCCCATAATCTATATCTTATTCTTAAAATGTTTCATAGCATTCTAAATCTAGCTTTAGGGAAATCATCCTTTTTGCATGGAATTTTAAAGAGAATTTGTAGCTTGCATGCATTAGATTTCTGTTTTCTGTTATAAAATATAAATCTAGCAATCATTGCACATCATATTGGCTTTCTAAAATGCAAGCCAATATCCCAAGGAAATCTTGCTTTCCTTGGTTCCCTTTTTACCTTTTTTTAACTAGTTTTAACTTAGCTTTTTTTTTGTTAAAAGTAAGCTGACCCAAAGGTACTATGAGAGTGATTTTGGGCATATTTCAGTCTAATAATATTTCTAGTTTTTAGCAGGTATAACAGAAAAGAGAAGGAGATTCTGTTCGAAAGTGACTTTTGGGCCTTATGAATCCCCCCAGGGGTCTCCCTTTTTGACTGAAATCTTTAATTTTTGCACTTGTAAGCTCTTGGTTTCATTATATATAAGAATCAAGAGGCATCATATTGGTTTTTTGATATTGTAACCGCTGGGAATAAAAATAATTCTAAATAGGTTCTTTCGATCCCATTCCCCATCCCCCCTGGGGGGATTTGCGTCAGTGTCATTTTTTTCTTTTCGTTCATCTTTTTCAATCTAGCGTAGCATTAATATGCAGGGTAGTATACTTTGATTTAAAATCATTCCCATATTCCATTTCTATTGGTTTCAAAGTAACGTTAATACTTACCCCACAAGCCTCCTTTTGAGTTGAAAGGTGAAGAAAGGTTTGTGGTAGTCTAATTAGAAAATTGTGGTTTGTTTATATTTTTATGTTTCATTTGCCATCATCATTTGTTTCAGTAACCATAATAAAATAAACCCCTCCTTGATTCTTCGATTGAGGTCCACTGGGACTGAAAGAGGTTCTTGGAGGGTTTTCTTTTTAACAAGAACATCCATCTCAAAATTTACTAAAATTGACAAGACTCTGGTGTGTATGCTCTGCACTTGGCTACGGTTCATCCCATCAGTCAAGATGTATCAAAAGCACTTGAGTGAATAGTATAATTAGGATTCACTCTCCCAAATTGACAAACCATCAAGTGAAAATCCAACACCTAGATCAAACCATTACGGTGGCAAAATACCCAAAGGAAGCGGGAGCTTCTGAAAAGTGACCTCAGGGCGCTGATCTCTGTCACACCCTAACGGGTACGTTATGAACAATAGCCCTAGAGACTCCATTCATCCCACATATTCCTTGAGGGTAGCCATGAAGGTTTAGTTTTAGACATACTCCAAGTACTCTCGGGTATATCTAGAGTCCACCCCTTCACCTAATTTTAATCAACTCATATTTCACATTAATTTAAAACGTACCAAGAGGCAATTGAAAAACATTTACGCCAAGCACATGCAGGTACATTGATTTTCTTTTGACTCCATTTTAAGGCACTAGTTATTTTCTTACTATATATATATATATATATATATATATATATTGTGTCTCAGCATTGTGCTTTCATGCGCTCATTTTGTATCTTGTCATCTATGGTTGTTTATGGTTAAATTTCAAACTCCTAAGTAATTCATTCAGTTTAACAGCACCATACTAAGTAATTAGCCTTAGTAACTTAATAGGTTCTACCCCCCTTGGCTTCGTTAGGAGTTGAGCCTAAACGGAGGAGTCAAGAACAAGGTGACAGCCTTGACTCGAGACTTTCCCCCAAGGATAGATCGAGTGGCTTGAATATTTCAGCCACGTGACCTAGGTGTGTGAAAGGCGGCAACACTCTTTTGGCGTTGTTGCCGGGGATAAATATTTTTATTCCTGAGTACGACTTTTGTTTTATTCCTTTTTCTTTTTCTTTGTTTGATGAATTCTTAGAGTATATCTTTAATTTTCATCTGGTGACTCCACTGACTTTTTTCAAGTTTTTTATTTTTACAAAGAAAAGCAAAAAATAATTTTTGTGAAAAGATTTATAAATGCTTATTTTTCGGTTTCACATGGCGACTCCATCGAAGGGATAAAACCATGTTATCTCATAAACTTGTGAAGTTTTGTTGTGTGTAGATGAGCCCATGCGACATGTTAAAACCTTTAAAGCTCATCACTTGACAGTTCCACCTTTTCAGTACAAAGTTTAATCGTTATATCAAATGCATACTATTAATTTTTGATATGGATGAATTAAAGGAGAAATATGGTGCCTAGTTAACTGTAATGTTTCAGCCTATCGATTTCTCAAACATCCCAGGTTTTCCTAACTGTTGTAATGGTTTGGGGGATGCATATAACTGTTTTCCAACATTTCATGGAAATTATGGTGATTCGTCCATCTAGCATGTCAAATCTTTCCTTCAGTTGATTGTTGACTCCAATATTCTTCATGAAGACAATATGATGGAAATGTTTGCTAGTACTTTTCAGGGCGAGGCTTGTTGTTGGTTCTATCAGGGCCTTCCTAATAAATGTATAACTTCTTTTCCAAGCTTCCTTTGGATGTTTTTAGGGCAGTGGCATGATGGTAGGGGTAGTATGAATGGTTTGAAAAAGTTCCTTAAAAAGATCTGTACCTTCTACCTATCTGGGATAGAGTATCACATGGAAACATATGATAGACATTTTTCCATGATATAAAGTATTGAAGACTTGGAATCACTTCTTGAACATTTAAGTGAAGAGGAGGTTCATGATACTCCCATCAAAAAGTATCCTAGTAGTTATTTAAGTAAGGAAGCAATTAAGCAGCTTATTAAGGAGTATGAGGTATCTCCCAATAGACAGCAAGATTATGAAGAAGGGAAAATCCAGGATGATCCTATTGAAGAGCTTCAGGAGGAGCCCATGATGGAACATATTGTTGAAGACTCTCCTCATGTCGCCATAGCTGAAAACATTGAAGATTTGAGGTATTCTCAAGTGTGTTGTAATGCTGATATTTTTCCAGAAATCCCTCTAGAGAAACCCACTAAGCAACACATCCCAAGTGGTCCCATTGAATATGTCCCAAAAATTTCCTTGTTTGAAGATAATATTGAAGATCCTCTTCATGATATCATAACAGAATCCTATAAAGAAACCTATGATAAGATCAGTACAGTGTGTGGTGACACTAGACCTTGTTCTCTGCATGTTGATGAAGGTTTGGAAAGTTTATTGCCTTGTAACATTTTATCTGAAGAAGATTGTTATGAATAGAAGGAAGACATGGATAGGCAGGAGCATGATGCCATGGATGAAGAGTCCCCCACATATGACATGGATGGGAGTGATGACTATTGGAATTTCATAGATAATCCAACTTGTGAAAATCTTATGGAGAATCCCATCCATGATATGTCCAACAATGGGAGTCTCTATTCAAAAATTTGTGGAAGTCCAATCTACGATATGTCCATAGAGGGGAGCACGGATCTAGATTCTTGGGGAAACCTTAGTATGGAAGAGGAGCATTCAGAATTTTCACGTGATCATTCAGAGTCATACCATGCAGATCCGCACAAGGGTATCAGTAATGAAGACACTGAGAAACAGTATTGTGAAAATTCAGATATGATGCAGTCAGTGGAATATCAGTCTCAGCCATCTTTTTCACATATAGAGGTTCCTTATTATTTGGAGCTACTTGGGGTTTGTGCAACAAGTTATCATTTGATACGCCCCGGTGATCAGTATGATGATGTAGTCATTCTGCCTCATCATTATGATTGGTATATGAGTCCTATCTAGTCATGGATAGAAGCAACCTGCATGAGCACATACAAGTTGGGGAATAATTTTTATGACATTATTCATGCCTATGATCTCCCATCCATCCCGCCCATTCTGAATCATCACGCAGATTTGCAATTTCTGAATAAGGTATCCTTACTTTGGCTGGTAACCAAAGACAAGGAAAAAAAATTATGTTAATAAAATGCTTAGGAGGTTACATTGGATTTCTGATTACACTTAACCCTTTTTATATCATGCTTAGAGTAGGAAAATAAGCTCCTTGAAAGAGAGCATTTACTTTCTGCATTTCTACTTCATACTTAGCTATAATAAAACTTTGCTTCTTTTAGTTAGTTACATTTATTTTATTTAAATAAATCAGCTTAATGGTTCATTTGGTTTTTTATAAAACTTGTGCTACTGAGGTTTTTCTTGTCAAGTTGAGATGTTTTTATAGGGTATATAAACCAGAGATTTTGGTGTTCTCGTATCCTCTCCTTGCCTTATAGACTAGATCAAGCACACGTCCCATAGTTGGAGCCAGAATGTTACCACCTAAGTTGTACTTAGTGGTTTTTTATCAAGTGAGCCTGGTGAACCGGACAAGGATAATTTGTTTGAACTTCAGAAGACCTTTGGAAGTACTTCTGAGAAGTGCTTGTTGTACTATATCACATGTTCATACCCCATGGGGGAATTGTAATCAATGTTCTAGCATGATAGTGTTTATAAAAGACTCGGTCTCTTAGACTTTATTTGTCAATCCGATCAGCCCAGGGTGTTTTTTCCCTTGGTTATTATTGGTTGTTGAATAAACGACTAATAATTTCTAATTTTTTCACTCCATACCTCCAAAGTTGGGGTGGTCGGCTTGGCATTTAGGCCTATTAAGGTTATTAGAGTCTATGTGTCTATGTATAAACATGCTAGACATCATGGTCGAGTCATATGAACGTGTCTAAGTCCCCCTAGGTTTTTTTAATTTTTCAAATTTTTGGTTGTTTTAATGTTTTTTATTAAAATTTAATTCTTCCAAAACTTAGGCTATTTTTTAATAATTTAATTGGAAAAATTGATTTTGTAATAAAAGTGGGCCAAATAATCAATTTCAGTCATGTAGGTGCTCATTTTCAAGCTAAGAGCACCATGTAAACCCATGGACCCACTATTTCCTAGTTTTGAGTGATTTTCCATCACTCGGGTCAGAAAGCCCCAAAAATCAATTAATGATTATTTTAATTAATAAATTGATGAATAATGGAGCAAATCCAAAATCATAGATCAGTGGATTCTCAGTCAATTTGATTGAAATCAGTCAGATCTGAACCAGATTGACTGGATATGACAAATCCTTGACTGAAGGAGGTGATCAAATCAGATCCAGAGTTGATCTTCAACAGTCCTTATGGGGAATTGTGCCCTCTCTCTCTCCTCCACACGTGTGGACTCTCTTGGATGCTCTGTGGACTGATGTGTCTATTTATGGGTTGATGTGTCAGCTCAATCAGCCCCCGGGTTAACAAGTAGGCTTAGTTCAACTTCAGATCTGCATTGATTGACTCTCCATCAACTGATTTGATCTGTCTCCTTGGGATTTGTGCCCCGCTTGGGCTAGATCTCTTATATTTTGTATAAATCCAAGCATAAGCCTCCTCTTCCAAGCTAGTTAGAGTTGGATTGAAGGGATTTCTATTGTAATACTGTTGTAATCTTTTGATTGTTGAAATAAAGAAGCTTTGGATTCCAAATGGTGTAGTGCTCTCATATGTGTGGATTAAGCATTGTCTTACGGCTATTGATGTTGCCGGCTCTTCTCTCAATTTATGCATCTGAACCATGTCTGGCTTGAACGATTCAACTGAATCAATAGGAGTATAGTTGGGCAAGTAAGGTTACTTGTATTTCTTATATCTCATAGCATATATCTTAGAATATCTAGATTATACATGTTTAATAAGTTTATTGGCATGTAATTCTTGTCTCTTTTTCATATATATATATATATATATATCCATATCTCATGAGGTTTCAAGCAGGATTGTGTGTTTAGCTTTCAGGTAGCAAGGATTGAATGAGCTGTGGATCTAGTTTGACTTCACAGTACATCCAAAATATTTATGAAGACATTTCCCCTCTGTATTCCACTAACAAGTTTCCATTGCAGATCTGCTTCAGCAATAAGCACTTCTTTTCTCCTTTACCTCCTTCAAATCAATTTTTTTAACTTGATTACTTTGTTCACAGCTTTGATATTGTTTAGATATATTAAATTAAAGTAAATTTAACATATAGATATCTCCTCAAAGCCCATAATCTATATCTTGTTCTTAAAAGGTTTCGTAAGCATTCTAGATCTAGCGTTAGGGAAATCGTCATTTTTGCATGGAATTTTAAAGGGAATTTGTAGCTTGCATGCATTAGATTTATCTTTTTTTGTTATAAAAGATAAATCTAGCAATCATTGCACATCATATTGGCTTTTAAAAGGCAAGACAAGATCTCAAGGAAAGCTTGCTTTCCTTGCTTCCCTTTTTACCTTTTTTAACTAGTTTTAACTTAGCTTTTTTTTGGTAAAAAGTAAGTTGAACCAAAGATACTTTCAGAGTGATTTTGGGAATATTTTATTCTAATATGCTTGCTGGTTTTTAGCAGGTATAACATAGAAGAGGAGGAGATACTGTTCGAAAGTGACTTTTGGGCCTTCTAAATCCCCCCGGGGGTCTCCCTTTTTGACTGAAATCTTTAATTTTTGCACTTTGTAAGCTCTTGGTTTCATTCTGTATAGGAATAAAGAAGAATCATATTATTTTTCTGATATTTTAACCACTGGTAATAAAAATAATTCTAAATAGGCTCTTTCGAGCTCATTCCCCATCCCCCCTGGGGGGATTTGCGTCCGTGTCATTTTTTGCTTTTCGTTCATCTTTTTCAATCTAGCATAGAATTAATCTGCAGGGTAGTATAATTTGATTTAAAACCATTTCCATATTCAATTTCTATTGGTTTCAAAGTAACTTTAATACTTACCCCACGAGCCTCCTTTTGAGCCGAAAGGAGAAGAAAGGTTCGTGGTAGTCTAATTAGAAAATTGTGGTTTGCTTATATTTTTATGTTTCATTTGCTATCATCATTTTCTTTATTAACCATAATAAAATCAACCCCTCCTTGATTCCTCGATTGAGGTCCACTTGGACCGAAAGAGGTTCCTGGAGGGTTTTCATTTTAACAAGAACATCCATCTCAAAATTTACTAAAATTGACAAGACTCCGATGTGTATGCTCTGCACTTGCCTGCGGTTCGTCTGATCAGTCAAACTGTATCAAAAGAACTTGAGTGACTAGTATAATTATGATTCACTCTCTTAAATTGACAAACCATCAGGTGAAAATCCAACACCTAGATCAAACCATTACAGTGGAAAAATACCCAAAGGAAGCGGGAACTTCTGAAAAGTGACCTCGGGGCGCCGATCTCTATCACACCCTAATGGGTGCATTATGAACAATAGCCCCAGAGACTCCATTCAACCCACATATTCCTTGCGGGTAGCCATGAAGGTTTAGTTTTGGACATACTTCAAGTAATCTCGAGTATATCTGGAGTCCACCCCTTCACCTAATTTTAATTAACTCATATTTCACATTAACTTAAAACGTACCAAGAGGCAATTGCAAAACATTCACTCCAAGCACATGCAAGTACATTGATTTTCTTTTGACTCCATTTTAAGGCACTGGTTACTTTCTTTCTATATATATATTGTGTCTCAGCATTGTGCTTTCATGCACTCATTTTGTATCTTGTCATCTATGGTTGTTTATGGTTAAATTTCAATCTCCTAAGTAATTCATTCAGTTTAACAACACCATACTAAGTAATTAGCTTAGTAACTTAATAGGGTCTACCCCCCTTGGCTTTGTTAGGAGTTGAGCCTAAACGGAGGAGTCAAGAACAAGGTGACAACCTTGACTCGAGACTTGCCCCCAAGGACACACTGAGTGGCTTGAATATTTCTACTATGTGACCCAAGTGTGTGAAAGGTGACAACAAGGGAAAAACAAGTGTTTATTGACATCAAATAATCATTTCTATATGTTGTTTTCAAATTCCTAGGTATGACTTAAATTTTCAACGTGTAATCAGTTTTTTTTTATATATGTTCAAAGGTTTGAAAAATGCATAATGTTTGCCTCTTATTGCTGATTTTTAATGGGAGATTGAGTGATTTTCTAGGTCTGTTTTTGTTACCCTTGTTCTTTTGTTTTTTATTTTTCTCCCTAGGTTTAATATTGTTGTTGTAGTAGCTGCGTGAGGCACATCCTCTCAAATTGGCCCCAGAATAATTATCTGAAAGGAAAGTTTACACAAAAAGAAAAAGAATTCGGCCCCAATTAAGAAGACAAGTCAGCCTAGTTGAAAATTTAAAATGTTAACAACTTAAAGTATAAATAGAAGGCACCTCCTCTCATTTTTATCATCAAGCATTCAAGCAAGTTCGCTCAAGTGAAGGAAGAAGTTCGCTACTGCTATTAGGATACTATTTTGGGGGTTCTACACTTTAGAGAAGTTTCTCATTGTATTCTTGGTGTTTATGCTACTACTATCTTGTTGTACATTGATTTTGGAAATATGCCTAACCTCATGACAGGACAAATTACTAACATTTGAATTGTAATCTCTTCTATGGAAAGGAGATGGCAATTGGGATTAGTCACTGAAAATACAACCTTGCCAGAATGCATATCAATCTATGTAGAGGTCCTGAATAAATGAAATATAAAACACTTAAACATCATAATAAGATAATAGATACCACACAAGAACAAACCCCAATATTTTGAAGTTGGGGTAACAACATCAATTACTGCTTGCAAAAGAAATCACTCTACAAGCCATGCCTATTATAGTACTACATCCAACATGCTAAATACAATGACATGCTGGAGTATATATACTCTCTCATGATTATTCCTAGGGACCTATGCCAACTACCCCTCATTATTACATTTATTAACCACCACAACCTAGTGGGCCTTAGCCATTAATTACTGAGTTTAAACACGAACAACTTAGTGGGCCTTATTCCATGAAGATGGCCACAATACATTAGTTATCCTTAAATCAAGAATGAAAGGGAAGGAAGTGGAGTGGTTATTGGCTAAGCCATAGAGGTTGTTGGGCCTTCTTGAGTGTTCTATAGGTTGCTAATTGTTTGGAAAATTGCGTTATTTGTGGATATACACCCCCATTGAGGGATTTTGAATGACATAATGACTTCCCTCTCTTGAATTTAGAATTTGATTTTATGGTGATGTTTGATGACTAAAGTAATGTCCAGGTAAATCTTTTTGCAAAAACAAACCGTTATGCCACTTTGAGCAAGATTGGTTTTTCTTGCAATGATCCTTATATGCATGAAGTTAATGTTTATGTGAATGGAAATGTTCTAAATTTTTGAAAGAGTTAAACATTTAATTTCTAAGAAAAATTCAGCAATGGGTACATGTTATCATTAGACAAGCTTGTCCTTGAAGAAGAGCATGCCATATTAAATGGTGAGTTGAGAAAATACATTAGTCAACATGAGGAGGAGACTTCGGTTACGTGGTTTGTGACCACTTCCACCTACTCATAATGAGGAGACTTCTACTCCCATTGCTTGTAGATCATGGAAAAAGAAATTAGAAGTTTCCTGTGGGAAGAAGATATTTTAGTACTTGTGTTTTTCTAGTTTTAAATTATATTGCAATTGAAGTTTGATTTTTAAAGTTGAACCTACATATGAAAATCACTACTACATATAGTTGAACCTACCTTTGAAAATCATTGCTACATATAGAATGACAAACAAACCACTTCCAGTTCAGCATTCACCATATGTCTATGTCATTCTTCAACCACTAAAGGTTGGAATCTTTGAAATCAAATATAGCCCATATGAATGACATTTATTATGTATTTTTTAATTGGTATGTCTTCATTGCTTACTTGTATATGCTACTATGCGCTTACTCGATGGCATGTGTGCTGGCCTACAGGCATGCAGTTGTACATGCATATAAAATGTTTAATGAAAAATAGTATGATTTATAAAAATAGATGAATCTATAGTAGTATGAACAAAGAACCTTTGCATGATAATTGTTTACCTTGGTTATAGGTATCAATTTGCACATTTTTCGATATTAATTTAAAGATATTTGTATGTTTTTTGTTGTATATGTTTTGGTTAAATGTTCCCCATGTGTGGTATATTTTACAACTCTTTGTCATTGGTGAAAATGTAGCATATATTGTATTGAAGCAACGAACAAACCTAGCTCAAGTTCCAACGAACTTCCTATACTAGCGACGGACATTTGCGTTGCTAGTATAGCAAGTTCATTGAAACTTGAGCTAGGTATCTTCGTCGCTACACCATCGTTCTTTAAAAAAAATATTACTTCCAATCTCTATAGCGACGATTGCATCGTCGCTACACAAACGAAGTAGCGTCGCAACATCGTTTTTTTTTTTAAATATATATATCTTGTCGTCGCTATAGTGATGCACTGTTCATCGCTACACCAACATAGGCATTGTCTCTAGACCCACGGCTCCAAATTTTTTGTAAGGGGGATCTTCCCTATTGCGACGGTTGTCCGACGTTTGTCACTAAAAAATCGTCACTATTGTGACGATGTTTCGTCACAAAAAAAATATTCGAGTCGTAAGAGCGTCAAAACACCGTGAAATGGAAACCCTATATTTGTCGCAATAGTGACATAGGCCATTCGTCGCAAGAACAACAAAGTTTGAAAAACGTTGATATAGCGACAAAAATTTTCCCACGAAAAGAAGGGGCCATCTTTGTCGTTATAGCAATGAGCAAGTGCTGCAATTACAACAGTTTCTCATGGGACAAATGTCCACATGTATTGGTGTTTTTAAAATGGGTACCTATATTTATAGCTCTAAATCTCATAAAAATAGGTGTCCATGCTTATCTTTAAAATGGGTACCTATTTTTATATCTCGAAATCTCATAAAAGTAGGATTCCATGCTTATCTCTCAAATGGGTACCTATTTTTATAGCTTCAAATCTCATAGAAATAGGTGTTCATGCTTATCTCTCAAATGGGTACATATTTTTATACTTTCAAAACTCATAAAAAAAAGGTGTCCATGATTATCTCTAAAATGGGTATCTATTTTTATATCTCCAAACCTCATAAACATAGATGTCCATGCTTATCTCTAAAATGGGTACCTATTTTTATAGCTCCAAACCTTATAAAACAAGTGTCTATGCTTATCTCTAAAATTGGGACCTATTTTTATAGCTCCAAATCTAATAAAGCTAGGTGTCTATGTTTATCTCACAAATAGGTACATATTTTTATTGCTCCAAATCTCATAAAAATAGGTCTCCATGATTATCTCTAAAATGGGTACCTATTTTTATAACTCCAAATCTCATAAAAATAGATGTCAATGCTATAAAAATAGGTGTCCATACTTATCTCTCAAATGGGTACCTAATTTTATAGATCCAAATATCATAAAAAATAGGTATCATGCTTATCTTTCAAATGGGTACTTATTTTTGTAGCCCTCAATCTCATAAAAATAAGTGTTCATGCGTATCTATCAAATGGGTAGCTATTTTTATACCTCAAAATCTCATAAAAATAGGTGGTCATGCTTATATCTCAAATGGACGCCTATTTTTATAGCCCCAAAACTCATAAAAATAGTTGTCTATGCTTACCTCTAAAATAGGTGTCCAGGCTTATCTCTAAAATAGGTATCCAGGATTATCTCTCGAATGGGTACCTATTTGTATAGCTCTAAATGTCATAAAAATAGGTGTCCATGCTTATCTCTAAAAATGGTACCTATTTTTGTCACTCCAAATCTCATAAAAATAGGTGTCCATGCTTATCTCTAAAATGGGTACCTAGGTACCCATGTTTATCTCACAAATGGGTACCTATTTTTAGAGCTCCAAATTTCATAAAAATAGGTGTCCACGATTATCTCTAAAATAGATACCCATTTTAGAGATAAGCATGGACACCCATTTTATGAGATTTGGAGCTATAAAAATAGGTACCAATTTTATGGACACCTATTTTTATGAGATTTGAAGCTATTAAAATAAGTACCCATTTGAGAGATAAGACATGACACCTATTTTTATGTGTTTTGGAGCTATAAAAATAAGTCTCCATTTGAGAGATAAGCATGGGCACCTATTTTTATGAGAGTTGGAGCTATAAAAATAGGTACCCGTTTTAGAGATAAACATGGACACCTATTTTTATGAGTTTTGGAGGTTTAAAAATATATTCTTACTTGAGAGATAACCATGGACACATATTTTTATAAGATTTGGAGCCATAAAAATAAGTACTCATTTAAGAGAAAAGCATGGACACCTATTTTTGTAAGATTTGGAGTTACAAAATTAAGTACCCATTTGAGAAAAAAGCATGGACACCTGTTTTTCTGAGATTTACAGCTATAAAAATAGGTGTCCATTTGAGAGATAAGCATTGGACACCTATTTTTATGAGATTTGGAGCTATAAAAATAGTTACTCATTTTAGCGATAAGCATGGACACCTTATTTGTATGATATTTGCAGCTATAAAAATAAGTGCTCATTTTAGAGATAAGCATGGACACCAATTTTTATGAGATTTGGAGAGATAAAAATAGGTGTCCATGGTTATCTCTCAAGTGGGTACCTAATTTTATAGCTCCAAATCTCATAAAAATAGGTTTCCATGCTTATCTCTAAAATGGGTACCTATTTTTATAGTTCCAAAACTCATAATATAGGTATCCATTTGAGAAATAAGCATGGACAGCTATTTTTATGAGATTTGGTGAGATAAAAATAGGTGTCAATGCTTATGTCTCAAATGGGTACATATTTTTATAGCTCCAAATTTCATAAAAATAAGTGTATAAAAATAAGTTCCCACAGTTATCTCTAAAAATGGGTACCTATTTTATAGCCTCAAATTTGATAAAAATAGGTTTCCATGCTTATCTCTCAAATGGGTGTATAGACATCTAGTTTTATGAGATTTGGAGCTAAAAAAATAGATACTCATTTTAGAGATAAGCATGGACACCTATTTTTATGAGATTTGGAGCTATAAAAATAAGTACCCATTTGAGAGATAAGCATGGAGACAAATTTGCATGAGATTAGGAGCTATGAAAATATGTATTTATTTTAGAGATAAGCATAGATAACTATTTTTATGAAATTTGGAGCTATAAAATAGGTACCATTTTTCCATACTTATCTCTCAAATGGGTATTTATTTTTATAACTCCATAGGTGTCCATGTTTATCTCTCAAATGAGAAACTATTTTTATAGCTCCAAATATCATAAAAATAGATGTCCATGCTGATCTCTAAAATTGATACCTATTTTTATAGCTCCAAATCTCTTAAAAATAGGTGTCCATGAATATCTCTTTAATGGGTACCTATTTGTATAGCTCTAAATTTCATAAAAATAGATGTTCATGCTTATCTCTAAAACTGGTACTTATTTTTATAGCTCCAAACTCATAAAAATAGGTATCCATTCTTGTCTCTAAAATTGGTACCTATTTTTATAGCTCCAAATATCATAACAATAGGTGTCCATGCTTATCTCTTAAATGGGTCGCTATTTTTATAGCTACAAATCTCATAAAAATAGGTGTCCATGCTTATCTCTCAAATTGGTACTTATTTTTATATCACTAAAACTCATAAAAATAGGTGTCCATGCTCATCTCTAAAATGGGTACCTCTATTTTTATAGCTCCAAATTTCATAAAAAAAGGTGTCAATGCTTATCTCTAAAATGGGCACCTATTTTTATAGCTCCAAAACTCATAGAAATAGTTGTTCATACTTATCTTTAAAATTGGTACCTATATTTATATCTCCAAATCTCATCAAAAATAGGTGCTCATCATTATCTCTAAATTGGGTACCTATTTTTATAGCTCTAAATCTTATAAAAATAGGTGTCCATCCTTATCTCTAAAATGGGTACCTATTTTTATAGCTCCAAACCTCATAGAAATAGGTATCTATGCTCATCTCTAAAATGGGTACCTATATTTATATCTCCAAATCTAATAAAAAATGGGTGATCATCCTTATCTATAAATTTGGTACCTATTTTTATAACTGCAAATCTCATAAAATTAGGTGTCCATGCTTGTCTCTAAAATGAGTACCTATTTTTATAGCTCCAAATCTCATAAAATTAAGGGTTCAAGCTTATCTCTAAAACTGGTACTTATTTTTATAGCTCCAAATCTCATAATACAGGTACCCATTTGAGATATAATCTCGGACACCTATTTTTATGACATTTGGAGCTAATTTTTCCCACGTTTAAGGTTGGTCAAACCAATGTTGAAAATATCCGCTTTTATCGACTTTCTCAGAATTGAGTTCTGAAAGTAGATTTAGGTACTCATTTTAGATATAACCATGGACACCTATTTTTATGATTTTTGGAGCTATAAAAACAGATACCCATTTCAGAGATAATGAAAAACACCTATTTTATATATAAATAGATGTCCATACTTATCTCTAAAATGGGTACCTATTTTTATACCTCCAAATCTCATAAAACTACATACCCATTTGGAGTTATAAAAATAGGTACGCATTTTAGGGATAAACATGAACACTTAATTTTATGAGTTCTGAAGGTATACAAATAGGTACCCATTTTTTATTTAAGCATCGATGCCTATTTTTATGAGTTTGGAGGTATAAAAATAGGTACACATTTGACAAATAAGCATGGACACCTATTTTTATAAGATTTGGAACTATTAAAATAGGTACCCATTTGAGAGATAAGCATGGACACATTTTTTATCTCTCCAAATCTCATAAAAATGGTATACATGCTTATCTCTAAAATGGGTACCTATTTGAGAAATAAACATGGATACCTATTTTTATGAGAATTTGAGCTATAAAAATAGGTACCCATTTGAGAGATAAGCATGAACACCTATTTCTATTAGAATTGGAGCTATAAAAATATGTACCCATTTTAGATATAAGCATGGACACCTATTTTTATGAGATTTGGAGCTCATAAAAACAGGTACTCGTTTCAGAGATAAACATGGACACCTATTTTTATGAGATTTGGAGCTATAAAAAGAGGTACCTATTTTAAAGATAAGCATGGTAACTATTTTTATGAGATTTTGAGCTATAAAAATACGTATCCATTTTAGAGATAAGCATAGACATCTATTTTTATGAGATTTGGAGCTATAAAAATAGGCACCCATTTTAGAGATAAGCATAGACACTTATTTTTATGAGATTTTGAGATATTAAAGTAGGCACCCATTTTGGAGATAAGTTTGAACACCTATTTTCATGAGATTTGGAGTTATAAAAGTAGTAACTCATTTTGGGGATAAACATGGACAGCTATATTTATGAGATCTATAGCTATAAAAATAGGTACTCATTTTATAGATATACACAGACACATATTTTTATGAGATTTGGAGCTATAAATATAGATACCCATGTTAGAGATAAGCATAGACAACTACTTTTATGAAATTCTGTAGCTATAGAAAATAGCTACTCATTTGAGAGATAAGCATGTACACCTATTTTTTACGAGATTTGGAACTATAAAAATAAGTACCCATTTGAGATATAAGCGTGGACACCTATTGTTATGAGATTTGGATCCACAAAAATAGCTATCCATCTGAGAGATAAGCATGTACACCTATTTTTATGACATTTGAAGCTATTAAAATAGGTATTTGGAGCTATTAAAATAGGTACCCGTTTTAAAAATAAGCATGGACACCTATTTTTATTAGATTCAAAACTATAAAAATATGTACCCATTTTAGAGATAAGCATGGATAGCCATTTTAGAGATATGCATAGGCCCCTATTTTTATGAGATTTGAAGCTATAAAAATTGGTATCCAATTGATACATAAGCATAAACATCTATTTTTATGAGATTTGGAGCTATAAAAATAGTTAGTCATTAAATAAATAAGCATGGACACCTGTTTTTATGAGTTTTGGAGTTATTAAAATATGTACCCATTTTAGAGATTAGCCTCGATACCTATTTTAATGACATTTTGAACTATAAAAATAGGTAACAACTTTATGACATTTGAAGATATAAAAATAGGCACCCTATGTCCATGTTAATCTCTAAAATGGGTACCTATTTTTATACCTTCAAAACTCATAAAAATAGGTGTCCGTGCTTATCTTTAAAATGGGTACTTATTTTTAAATATTCAAATATCATAAAAATAGGTGTTCATGATTACCCCTAAAATGGGTATCTATTTTTATAGCTCCTATTTTTATGAGATTTGGATCTATAAAATTAGATATCCATTTGACAAAAGTGGGTACACATTTGAGATATAAGCATGGACACCTAAAGGATTTAGAGTCATTATCTCATAAAAATAAGTGTCTATGCTTATCTCTTAAATGGGTACCTATTTTTATAGCTCCAAATCTCCTAAAAATAGGTGTCCATGCTTATATTTAAATTGAGTACTTATTTGTATAACTTCAAATCTCATAAAAATAAGTGTCTATGCTTATGTCTAAATTGGGTACCTATTTTGATAGCTCAAAACCTTATAAAAATAGGTACCTCCAAATCTAATAAAAATAGGTGTCCATGCTTATCTCTCAAGTGGGTACATATTTTTATGGCTTCAAATCTCATAAAAATAGGTGTCCATGCTTATCTCTCAAATCGACATCTGTTTTTATAGCTCCAAATCCAATAAAATAGGTGTCCATGTGCTTATCTCTAAAATGGATACCTATTTTTATAGCTCCAAATCTAATAAAAATATGTGTCCATGCTTATCTCTAAAATAGGTTTCCAAGCTGATCTCTCAAATGGTTACCTATTTTTATAGCTCAAAATCTCATAAAAATATGTGTCCACGCTTATCTCTCAAATGTGTACCTATTTTTATAGCTCCAAATCTCATAAAATTAAGTGTCGACGCTTATCTATAAAATAGATGTCTGGGATTATCTCTTAAAATGGGTACCAATACTTATATTTCAAATGGGTACTTAACAATAGGTATCCATGCTTATTTCTAAAGTGGGTACATATTCTTATAGCTCCAATTATCATAAAAATAGGTGTCTGTGCTTATCTCTGAAATAGGTACATATTTTGGAAATATAAACATATGTACTGATTTAAGAGATAAGCATGAACACCTATTTTTATATGATTTTGAGCTATAAAAATAGGTAACCCTTTTAGAGATAAGCATGGACACCCATTTTTATGAGATTTCGAGTCATAAAAATACGTACTCATTTGAGAGATAAAAATCGGTACCTAGGTACCCATTTTAGACATAAGCATGGATTACTATTTTTATGAGATTTGAAGCTATAAAAATAGGTACAAATTTGAGAGATAAGCAGGGAAATCTATTTTTATCAGATTTTGAGCTATAAAAATAGGTACCCTTTTTAAAGATAAGAATGGACACTTATTTTTATTAGATTTGGAGGTATAAAAATATGTACCAATTTTAGACATAAGCATGGACACCTATTTTTATGAGATTTGAAGCTATAAAAATAGGTACCCATTTTAGAAATAAGCATGGCGACTTATTTTTATGAAATTTGGAGTTATAAAAATAAGTTCTAATTTTAGAGATAAGCATTGAGGCTTAGTTTTATGATATTTGGAGTTATATAAATAGGTACCTATTTTAGAGATAATCATGGACACCTATTTTAAAAATAATCTATCTCTAAAATGGGTGTCCAGACTTATCTCTAAAATGGGTAACTATTTTTATAGCTCCAAATCTCATCAAAATAGGTGTCCATGCTTATCTCTCAAACGGGTACCTATTTTTATACCTCCAAAAATCATAAACATATGTGCCCATGCTTATTTATCTGATGGGTACATATTTTTATAGTTCCAAATCTCATAAAAATAGGTTTCCATGCTTATCTCTAAAATGGGTACCTATTTTTATAGCTCCAAAATCTCATAAAAATAGGTGTACATGCTTATATATAAAATTGATGTTGAGGCTTATCTCTCAAATGGGTACCTAAATCTACTTTAAAATTGCAATTCTAAAAAAGTCGCCAAAAGTGCATTTTTTCAACCTTGATTTGACCAACCCTCAACTAGCGCCAAAATAGCTCCAAATCACATAAAAAATGAGTCCAGAGTTATCTCTAAAATGGGTAAATAGATACCTAGATAGCTTCAAATCCATTAGGTGCCCATTTGAGAGATAAGGGCTTCAAATATAATAAAGATGGGTTTCCATGCTTATCTGTAAAATGGGTACCTATTTTTATACCTCCAAAACTCATAAAAATAGGTGTTCATGCTTATCTCTAAGATGAATACCTATTTTTATAGCTCGAAATATCATAAAAATGGGTGTCCATGCTTATCTCAAAAATAGGTACCTATTTTTATATCTCCAAATCTTATAAAAATAGGTGTCCATGCTTCTCTCTAAAATGGGTACATATTTGTTTAGCTGCAAATCTCATAAAAGTAGGTGTCTATGCTCATCTCTCAAATGCGTACTTTTTATAGCTCCAAATCGCATAAAAATGGGTTTCCAGAATTATCTATGAATTGGGTACCTATTTTTATATCTCAAAATCCCATAAAAATAAGTTTCCATGCTTATCTCTAAAATCGGTACCGATTTTTATAGCTCAAAAAATCCAAGAAATAGTTGTCCATGCTTATCGGTAAACTAGGTACCTATTTTTATAGCTCTAAATTTCATAAAAATAGATACCTATTTTATCTCTCAAATGGGTACGCATTTTCATAGCTCCACATCTCATAAAAATAGGTATCCATGCTTATCTCTCAAATAGGTACATTTTTTTATAGCTCCAAATCTCATCAAAATAGGTGTTCATGCGTATCTCTTAAATGGGTACTTATATTTATAGCTCCAAAACTCATAAAAATAAATTTTCATGCTTATCTCTAAATTGGGTACCTATTTTTAGGATATTTGGAGCTATAAAATAAGGTCACTTGTAAGAATGGACAATCATTTTTAGGAGATTTGGAACTACAAAAATAGGTACCGAGTTGAGAGATAAGCATGGATGCTTATTTTTGTGATAAGGGCTTGAAATCCTTTAGGTGTCTATGCTTATCTCTAAAATAGTTCTCGATTCTTATCTCTCAAATGGGTAACCATTTTTATCAAATTGGTGCATAATTTTATAGCTCCAAATCTCATAAAAATAGGTGTCCATGCTGATAGGTACCAATTTAAGAGATCAGCTGAACACATATTTTTATGAGTTTTGAAGGTATAAAAATAGGTACCCATTTTAGAGATAAGCATAGTAGTTATTTTATTAGATTTGGAGCTATACAGATATGTACCCATTTTAGAGATAAGAATGGACACCTATTTTTATGAGATTAGGAGCTATAAAAATCGGTAACCGTTTGAGACATAAGCATGGACACCCATTTTATAGATAGACATGGACATTTATTTTTATGACATTTGGAGCTATAAAAGTAGGCACCCATTTGAGACATAAGCATGGACACCTGTTTTTATGAGATTTGGGCTATAAAAATAGGTACTTATTTAAGAGATAAGCATTGACACATATTTTTATGAGATTTGGAGCTATAAAAATAGGTACCTATTTTAGAAAAAAGCATGGACACCTATTTTTATGAGTTTTTGAGCTATAATAATAAGTACCAATTTTATAGATAAGCATACACACCTATTTTTATGAGATTCTGATTTTACAGAGAATCGTGGATACATATTTTCAGGAGATTTGGAGCTATAAAAATAGGTACCCATTTTTATGAGAGATAAGCATGGACACCTATTTTTATGAGATTTGGAGCTATAAAAATAGGTATCCATTTGAGAAATATGCATGGAAACCTATTTTTATGAGATTTAGAGCTATAAAAATAGGTACCCAATTTAAACATAAGGATGAGCACCTATTTTTTATGAGATTTGGAGATATAAATATAGGTACCCATTTTAGAGATAAGCATGGACACCTATTTCTATAAGTTTTGGAGCTATAAAAATAGGTACAAATTTTAGAGATAAGCATGGACACCTATTTTTATTAAATTTGGAGCTATAAAAATAGGTACGTATTTTAGAGATAAGCATGGACACCTATTTTTATGAGATTTGTAGCTATAAAAATAGCTACCCATTTGACAGATAAACATGGACACCTATTTTTATGAGATTTAGAGCTATAAAAATAGGTGCCCATTTTAGAAACAAGAATGGATACATATTTTCATGATATTTAGAGCTATAAAAATATATACTCATTTTAGAGATAAACATGGACATCTATTTTTATGAAATTCGGAGCTATACAAATAGGTACCCATTAGAGAGTTATTCATTGACACCTATTTTTAAGAAATTTGAAGCTATAAAAATAGATATCCATTTTAGATATAACCATGGACACATATTTTAATGATATTTGGAGCTAATAGATTCTCATTTGAGAGATAAGCATGGACACTTATGGAGCTATAAAAATAGGTACCCATTTGAGAGATAAGCATGGAAAAAGGGTACCTATTTTAATAGCTCCAAATCTCATAAAATATTTGTCTATGCTTATCTTGAAAATGGGTACCTATTTTCATAGCTCCAAATCTCATACAAATTTGTCTCCATGCTTATCTCTCAAATGGGTACATATTTTTATAGCTCCAAATCTCATAAAATAGGCGTCCATGCTTATCGTTAAAATGGGTACCTATTTTTATAGCTCAAAATCTCATAAAATAGGTGTCCATGCTTATTTCTAAAATGGGTATCTATTTTTATAACTTCAAATGTCATAAAACTAGGTGTCCGTGCTTATTTCTAAAATGGGTACCTATTTTTATAACTCCAAATCTCTTAAAACTAGCCACCATGCTTACGTCTAAAATGGGTACATAATTTTATAGCTCTGAATCTCATAAAAATTGGTGTCCATGCTTATCTCTAAAATGGGTACTGATTTTTATATCTCCAAGTATCATAAAAATAATTGTCCATGCTTATCTCTCAAATAGATACATATTTTTATAGCTCAAAATCTCATAAAAATAGGTACCAATTTTAGAGATAAGAATGGACACCTATTTGGATGAAATTTGGAGCTATAAAGATAGGTACCCATTTGAGAGATAAGCATGGACACCTATTTTTATGAGACTTGGACTTATTCATGGACACCTATTTTTATGAGATTTGGAGCTATAAAAATAGGTACCCATTTTAGACATAAGCATGGACACCTATTTGTATGAGGTTTGGAGTTATAAAAAATGGGTACCCATTTGAGAGATAAGCATGGACACTTATTTTTTAGAGATTTGTAGGTATAAAAATAAGTACACATTTGAGAGATAAGCATTGACACCTATTTTTATGAGAATTGGAGCTATAAAAATAATTACCCACTTTAGAGATAAGCATGGACACATATTTTTATGAGATTTGGAGCTATAAAAATAGGTGCCCATTTGAGAGATAAGCATGAACGCATATTTTTATGAGATTTGGAGCTATAAAAATAGGTACTCATTTGAGATATAAGTGTTATCACTCCAGGAAACTCCTCTAGGTTGCAGCTCGATGATGCCTGGTAACTTGAATATTTTTATGGTTTTTCTAACTGGATCAAGTCAAGTGACCTATAAGACCTCACACTCTCAAGACATGCATGAAACTCAATGGCAAGGATAAGGCTTATAACTACCACTGTTTAGAGGTTTGATAATATGGTGCAGAGATGGAGAACTTATCATGCTGAAAAATTCATACATAAAACAGTTATATATAAATGGCTAATCATAACAAGAAAAGTACTTGCAATTCAAATCATCAACATGCAAATACGATGACAGCTATCAGACATCAAATAACATCAATAAACCTGAACAACACATTCAAGCATAAGCACAAAATAGACAAGAAATGGAAGCTGAAAATATGATAGCAAAAGAGCTTGTATTATGTCACGAGCAATATGAGAAGCTTGATAATAGTAATGGTCTACAAGTCCCCGAAGTCGAACATTTTCTATAACATAAGTCTCAATTTTTGTATCCTTTACAAAAATATTTAGATCCTGAAAAATTAGATCTGATTTACTAAAAATAGACTAAATAATTGTTTTTTGCAGAATTAGGTCAAAAACCCTAATTTAACTACTAGTTTAACTGACTCTAACAATTGTTCACTCTTTAAACCTTTTGATGACTGCAGTAAATACTGGAGAAAAACTGTAACTAGTCTTCTGATGAATCAGCCACTGTTGGTTAAAATAGGTAGGGTTTTGTGACCCTCTCCTCTTTGATGTATCCCCAAAACTGGAACAGACCTCCTTTGATGGTGCACTTCAGCAACTTTCAGCTTTTACACTTCATCCCTAAACTAGGTATATTTACCAAAACTGGTCCTTTATGCAAAAATTGATTTCTGCACCTCTTTCTTCTTTCGGTGGTTAAGTCAAAATTTTAGGTCTGTTAGCTATCGAAAGCGCTACTTTAGGAAGCTTATGAACCGCTTTAGCGTCTGCCTAAGCCACCGAAAGCCCTATTTTTGCAAAAAAATTAGGCAACCTCCCAAATTCATCCTTTTCAGTTTTGTTGTTGATATTTTGGTCTTTCTTCAGCTTTCCCAATGTTTGGAAAGTCAGCAGCCTCTTGGATTCCCTCTGGATTATGAAAGCTTACTGCTAAGTTCAGCTAGCATTTCTAGTGTAAAACAAGAGCTAAGGTTTGATCTGAAATTCTTTAACTACAACCTGATCACCCTGTACAACTTTATTCCTAACCTTCTGGTACTTCTTCAACCTGCATAAGATTTGAGACATCATGGGCTACCTCTGGATCCTGAAAGCTTGCTGTCGCCTTTGCTAGGGTTTTCAACGTAAGTTGAGTTTGAGGGCTAATGTTTGCATTTTTCCTCTGTAATCTCATCAATCTGATCATTCTATAAAGTCTGGTGTTTTCCTTCATCAGCCTCAGATTCCTTCTTTTCAATAAGACATACACTCCTCTCATCTCCAGAACAGAATTGTGCAACTGCTTATTCCTCTTGGTCAAAATGTCGTTATTCCTCTTTATCTCCTTCTCCAAAAACTCTAGTTCATGTATCTCCTCTAGCAATTTGATTACTCTTTGAGACCTAGGTTTTTTTAAGTAGGTCTCTGATATTTGTTCATCCTACTCTTTCCGATGTGTTGGTGAAGTAAAATCTTCATTTTTCTACTGTAACTTGCCCTGTTTGGTCAACTTTTGCCCTAAAAATTTGGTCAAACTGCTGAAAACGGGGGCTCATAGATGCATTTGGTTCTCCACATTTGTGACACCTATGTATAACTTGAAAGAGGTTTTTTTATATTGGTTTGTTGTGAGAAAACACCTCTCTCAGTTTTTTGAAATTCATTTTCATTTTCTAGATATCTGTATTTCAAAAACACGTGTAAAAGAGGGAAATTCTGAGATCAGAACATTAGGGCTCAAAGATGGATTTGATTCTCCCAATATGAAATACCTGTACAAAATATGAGATATTTTATTGTTCTTTGACACGTTAGGAGCAAAAACCTCTGAACATTTTGAAAAATGATTCGCCAATCGCTCAAAATCACCATTTTAAAATGATGTATTTTCATAGTAAAACACCAATTTTGGTGGCTTAGAGCGCCCTGAAATTTCAGTCTTAGCTGCCAAATGTCTGCTTTCAGTGGCTTAGGGACTATTTTGAAACCATGCTTAGCCACGGAAACTTGTTTTTTGAGTTTTTTGAATGGGTCCTCCTCCCTGCACCTGTAAAATTGAAATTCAAACCCTAGGGAAGGATACTACAATGCTGGATCCAGAGAGGGCTAGGCTCAGTGAGAATGCATCCAGATAAATGTGGAGTGTACTAGAAGTATGGTTCTGATTCTGAGGGGATAACTACTTGGTAAGTTCTTGAGTGAGATGATGATAGCCTCTGTTGATATCAATGAGACAGATCACTCAGTAATCATTTTAACTTTGAATTTGGCATTCAGTGGAGGTTTACTGCAGTCATGGGAAATATGGAGGGCAGGATAGGTTTTAGATTTTCATCAGTCTTTTGAGATCAAAAACAACTTATTAGCCATCAACTTATGCTTTACTATAATTCCCTAGACTTTTAGGTCGTTAATCATGCTAAATTATGACAGGCCTCATGCAGACAACCTTTTTCACTTTTCATCATTTTCGGTGGTTAAGAGACTTTAGGGTTTAGTTCGACAGCTGTTGAAAGCTGGGATTTCGGTGGATAATGAAATGCCAACATGTTCACCCAAGCCAGTGAAATGTTCTTTCTTCCACAATGTATCTCATTTTCTTTCGGTGGTTACGAGTATCTATGGTTGTGTTTGCCAGCTGCCGAAAGTTAGGCTTTCAGTGCCTAATGAATCACCAACACTTTCGCCTAAGCCACCGAAACTGAATTTTTCCTCAACGTATTTCATTCACTTTCGGTGGTCAACTTCTTCCAAAAAACCCTCATTAAGCTGCCGAAACCAAAGCTTTTCGGTGGCTAATGAGCTGTTGGAAAGCTTTCCTAAGCCACCGAAAGTCCTTTTACCAGAACTTTAACCAATAACATAATGAGCAAGCTTTCGGTGGATAATCATGGTCCTGCGTTAAACTGTTAGCTGCTGAAAGCTAGGCTTTTCGGTGGCTAATGAGCTCTTGAAAATATCACCTAAGCCACCGAAAGCTAAAACTTTAAAATTTATCAAATAATAGAACATAAGATATCCCAACTTTGTTAGTCACCCCAATGTCTTTCAAAATATGACTTGAAATATTCATCCTATCAAAAAATAAATTGTATGAGTGAACTTATTGAAAATAAATTTATTTTGGAAGATAACATCTGACTCTTACTCAAGGATGAGAACTTCCCTGTGAGGTCCCAAGAACCCCAAACCAAAATGTCTTTCCTGAAATAAAATATTTAAAGATATCTTCTAGTGTTCCATTGGGCATGGAGTCATTTGTCTTTTATAACTGATCCACTGCAACCTACCTGTAGCCCGCTTTGCTTATTCATGAAAACAACTGAAAATGACCTAGATGCTCATATCAAGAGCTTATTTTCCTATCTATTCCTACTTCTAATTCTAATCAGTATAGGGTTCTTATCAAGTGACATCATGCTTCCAATGTGCTAGCACCAGAATTGAGCCCAAAGGTTGCAAAAGGCCCACTCTCAGGTAACAGCAAAACCACTTTCGAAGAGATAACTGGCCTTCTGCTCTTCCTAGAGGGATCTCTCACCAAATGTTAACAATGCCAGATATATACAAGTGAAACTGTAAATTGTTTGTAAAATTGGTTGAAAAAAAACCCAGAACCATTGGGCAATGGAGTCGAGATATACAACAAGATAATTAGAACTTAAATGCAAACGATTTCAACATAGGGGCAAGGTAGCCACTCGATCACAGTTGATTCATAATTGTCTGATGGAAAGGAAGAACATGAACAGACCATCAACACAGAGCATTGTAAGAAATGAATTTTGTATTAACTTTAGAAGAAACTTTGGTGAATACCTGAAACAACAGACGGAGCATAGCAAGTATGAATTTCAAGTTGTTATACCCTAAGTCTCAGATATGAAAGAAAATAGAATGAAAAGGAAAACTGAAATAACATTCACATAAGAAAAGAAATAACAGACTGTAAGTGCGAACAACACATGAATCCCTATATGAAAAATGTTGATCTTGGCTCTACAATTATATTAAACTTCTCTTGAAAAACACACAGAACAAAATTACAATGGTTTCAACCCCTTCTCCTTCTTCAGGAGGTATATTTATAGTATTTTGGATTTCTTAAACCGACATTCGAAAATCAAAATTTGTTACAATAGGAGGACATCTTTTAACAGCCTCTTAGGTGGCATATTGGATGCGGCTTGTATAAAACGACCAGACAATGAAACATGGAACGTGGGACGAAAGAGGCACAAGAGTACCCCACACTCTCGTCTGGTGGATGATGATTGTATAGAATCCTTTGAGAGAATCGATCATTAGGATGGGCATGCAACACCTGGAAAATCTCTCATGCACTGTCATCGTTACTTCTACTGGTGTGTTTTGAGCTTGGCTGACCCATATTAGCGGATGATTCTCCATGCATTGGGACCATGTAGAGATGCAAAAACCATGTAATAATCTTGTGCCTTAAGTTCCATCGCTTCCAAGTATGACGCCCTGGGGACCTTGGAGCACGTGGCTTTAAATTCAAACCATAACTCGAAATCATTGGCCAATTTTCAAAAATGACCTTCCCCGACAACACTTGATGCATATCCCTGAATTTGCTATGATCCAATCGGCAGTTTACTAGGAACTCCTTATAATCCTTCTGTGACAATAAAGGACCCATCTCTTCCCAAAAAAAGGGGAGCCCCCTATTCGTCAATGGTCTGAACAGCTTGACGACCTCTCGAATTTTGTGCTCATTGACCTCCATTTTGGCCTGCACTGTCTCCATTATCCTATGTTTAGCTATCACCTTTCTAGATTTAGAGACAATAGTGACCCTGTTTTGAAGACTGTGACTGCTAGAGGCCTCATCTGACAAGGAGCTCAGGAAGGTTATGGCACTTTCTGCAGTCTCCAAAGGTTTTTTGTTCACTTCAGCCCCTACTATCTGGACTTGTTTGCTGGATTCGCTCATAGAAAATTCTAGGTCTTCACTAACATTGAGATAGGTTCGAAACTTGTCGTCTTCTATGATGATCTGGTCCCATATCAGATGCTTAACACGTTGCAAGGCAAGTTTTCTGATCACTTGTTGGCTCAACTTATCATTTTGTTGAGTCAGTTCTCGGCACTTCTCCTCAACCCTTTCTCTACCTTGTTTCTCTTTTACTCTTTCCTTTTCCAATTCCTCGACCCGCTGCTTCAGTTTAACGAGCTCGGTATCTTTTAGGCCTATCTGGGACATTGCTTTGGAGATAGAGTTGGTGTCTAGTTCTTCAGCCATACCTATGGACTGAATTGCCTTCTCTGTGTTCCTGCTATGAAGCTCACTTTCCTTCATTGCTAGTCTAGCTTTTAACTCCACTTCGTTATTCCTCAGGAGCTGGACATCTGCTTCCCATTGCCTCCCCTTTTCTTCAAGCTTCAGTAGCTTAGCCTTGCAATCAGTAAGCTCGGAATTCAACGCCTCCTTCTCCTTTTCAAAGTCAGCCAATTCATCCGCTTGAGCGAGCTGGGAGCCGAGGATTCTTAACTTCTTTTTCAAAGTTTATATCTCTTTATCTCTGTCATAGAGCATTTTCTGGACCAAACTCCCTTTCTACATAGATCCCTCCATTTGTATAGCTTCCTTCTGTAAGTTGTTGAGTTAGGCTTTAAGTGCTTTAATCTCCACTCTCAAATTTCTTAAAAGATTAGAAGTTTTTACTTTACTCCCCTCTAACTTGGACAATTGTATGGTGCCTTTAAGCAGTCTGGTATTCAGTATGTCTTTAGTCTCTTTGTTCAGGTGTATGATGTCGGAAGTGGGAACCTTTGAGAGGCTTACATTGACCTTTGACGCCTTGCTCCCCACCTCCAGGGCTAAGCTAAGGGTATCAGTGGCATGATCCCTTACAGTTCTTAGTGCCACATTGGGCTGAGTCAACCGCGAGGCTTTGCGGTATAGTTCTGTTGTCTCCTCAAAGGTTTTATCAGCCCTTTCTTGGTAAGATCTCAGCCAGTCCTCTTTGGATGCATGTTTTCTTAGAGTATGCCCGTCGAATACATACTGTTGCATCTACAATTTTTTCTCCTTGGGCTCCACCTATTGTTGTACCTTTACTAAATTCTTCTTCTTTGCCTGTCCCTTTTTAGCCTGCACCAATTGCTTTCCAGGTTCTATTTTCTACTTCTTGGGCATGCTGGCAGTGTCCACTTCTTCGGTGTCCATGGACTCTGTACTACCTCTTTTTATCAAACTCGGCGAATAGCTGACCAATGATGAGTATCCCCCTCCAATCGCAACAATAGTAGCCAACTCCTTTTGGGGAGAAACTGCTCCAGGTAGCTGCGAGCCAGTGTCCTGCTTGGCGCTGGTATCCATTGGGGCAGGATTAGGGAAATCATCCCAATTCACTTTTTCTCTGAGTCCAGGCACCTCCGTGTGCTCAAAGGTTAGGCATTTGAGAGCTATTCTTCTCTTGGAGATGACCTGGTGAGGATCATAATTTATTGCTTGGTCTTGGGGAAATTCAATGCCTCTTAGCGAGTTGGACACCAGGGGCAATGCAGCCCTATTTTTTACTGTATATGGTCCTAATTTCCAAGGAAAAACCAAATGTGAACTCTTCTTGAAGTTCAAGAAGTGTTCCTCTTCAACCATAAGTTTTTGCTGGATTAATTCCAAGAAGAAAATCCTTGGGGTTAAGAAAGCTGGCTGGATGTATGGTGGATGTACGAAGCCATACAGTATTATGGTTGTCCCAAAATCTGAGAGGAACCAGTCCCCTATCTTTTTTCTTTTCTCCAATTGTAGCATCTACCTCATTTTAAGAAACACTTTAGCCAGCCTCTACTGAAAGAAGACTTCATATATTTTGGCCATCAATTGGTTCATGAATTTACAGTAATCAGTGGCCATTTCAATAGTTATTGCCAATTCTGGTACCTGCAAGTCTTCCTCATTATAGGCTATGAACATCCTCAGCAAAAAGGACTGGAATTTGAACGTTCTAGCATCGTGAAAGTTCGCTAACTGAGAACAGATGTTTTCGGATAAGAACTCATCAAACTTAAGGCAACAAGACTGACCTGACTGTCCAAGAAATTCGGGTTTGGTAGAGCAAGTATCTAAGATGAATAAAAGACTCAACAACAACTTTGGTATGTATGTGTCGGTATGTAGACCTAGGAACTGACTGGCCAAGGATATACACCATTGATTTTCTTCGTTGATCTACCTGAGGTCAATAGGGTAAGATAGGTCAATGGGTTCACCATTAGGCTTAGAACAGGTCTTCAGGAAGGCGTCTTTACTTTCATCAGTAGATTCTCTAAAACAGCGTATAATGTCTTCTTCTCGATAGTCTTGGGATATATGGACAAATGCATCGGGGATATCCAGTGTTTTGCTGATGATAGAGGCTTGAACTGGGCAGAAGATTTTAGACTTAGACCTATCCATAATAACTCCTTCGACGACAAAGAAATTCTCTGCAAACCACTCAAAAAATTCATGGCACTGGGGAGTTTGGTTGATAGAGAAAAAATGAAAGAAAGACTTACAAACACCACAGGTAACTATACCCCGGTTCTTACGATCTTCCAGTTTTCCCCTGGTGGTTTCGATAGCTTCTCCCATCAAGATGGTATCAAAAACCTCAGAGTTTGTATCTAACAAGTGCTCTACTGTTCTTTGACTTGATACCTCTGGTTCTATATCATCTCTCACCCCCACTACCTCCATTGAGACAATTTTCAAATAATACTGAGGGAGTATCAAGGGCCTACCTTGTTCTGTAGCATGGTCCCCTGGCTAGTCCGGGCTGGCGCTCTGGATGTGACTTGGATATTTTGACAGCCTCGAGGTTTCAAAAATAACAAATCTTTGCAGCTTTGTGTGGGCCCTTTTATATCTTTTTACCCAATATAACCTGCATGCATATCCCGGGCGGCTCGTACCGTAGATTTACCCTTCGCGATCTCAAACCGTAGATCTGTGGGGTTCCCATTACCACACGTGTTCTCACTTTGTGCATACGTATCTTGGCCATTGATCAGGATCAACTCCTTTCTCGATCGTCGATCTGAGTGCACCCCACCTCTCTTCATGTAGTGAGGTTTTGTTTCCTCTCGTGCTACTCTAGATCATGAAATGAATCATCGCCGTCGATCTGCCTTTGCTCACACTAGCACCATTGATCAAAACGGCCCGTACCACTTTTCGTAATCCGCCTTTTCATCTTCTTCCTTGTAAGTTTGGGACGTGAAATGGCTCTCAACTGCAAATATTATTGGGCTCCAATCTTGATCGTCGGATGCGTCTGAGTTTTAAACTATTTCGTAAGGCTGAAGAGCGGCTTTTGGTCGGGCAGGTTCACCATGAAAAATGATCTAATGTCATTGATATACCTTTTGATCATCTTCATCCATCGATCGAGACTCCCCTTTAACACATCCAACATTTCCTCTTAGCTCTGCTTCCCCGATCCAAATACTATCTCGATTTTGAGCGTTACCCTGTGTATGCCATCAGCTCCTTTCGTTGCCTTCCCAACATTTCTCGACGGGCCAGAGAACGCGAGTAACCCTCATACCCAAAATTTAATTGAGTGTTAACACAATGAAGCCATGTCAGAAACTGATCTGCTGAAGTTATCCTTGATCTTGATCCGAAAAATAAATGAAACCATAGCATGCAACAATGTAGTTTCAAAAGGTGACAGAACCAGCTATCATCTGACAAAAATATTTTGATATCTATGCTGCTCATAAGTTCCAAATAGTTAGCAATAGGGTCATAAAAGCCAACAAGAAATACCTTTTTATGTTGTTGATCTTTTCCTTCACTGATGTCAATGTTGAATGTGGACTGCTCAACCTTTGTTTGATTAAAATGCAAGCTCAACAGTTGATCTGAATCTTTTTGCTCCCCTTCACGTAATCTGAATTCATCATGATGATAGGCTGGCTTATCACAACTAACAATTTCCTCTTCCACAATAATATCTTTGTAGGATATACCAAAACTAAAAAGATCTTTATTGGACTTTTGAGCAACAGAATCGTAACAAGCATCTATCACAGCATGCACACCTTTTTTATCATATCTCTGCTGAAAAGAAGAACAAGATGAACTTTGAGTAAACAATAAGTATTCACAAATTTTAACCTCTTATTTCTCATCACTGTATTGGTTGAATATAGGAGCATCAAGATAAGATCCTAATTACAGAGATGAAGGCTCTTGTATAGGAGTATCAGCAATAAAATTTTGAAACAGATCTGGAAAAATATTACCTAGTTCCTTGTCATAATTTGAAGTAGCATGTTCATAAGGAGAAGGAATATCTTCTTGATGTTCTAGCTGGAGATTAGATAGTCCCTGAAAATCTTGTTCCTCATGGTTACTGCAACTTCCCTTGATTTTCAAATATGGAAACTGTGAGCTAGCCTTACTGATTTCAATGGTCATTTGACCAGCATAAAGATGATCATTTCCATGTGTATTTAATGAAATCAGTTCTTCATATTCACAAGAATCAAATTTAATGAAATGAGGAAAAAATTCAACTCCTTTATAATCCATTTCTAATTCATGTTGATTAAAAAGTGCATCATCTTGAAGATTCTTGAAGGGCTGCTTCATATTGTGAGGGAGAGATCCGTCTCTATTTATATCTTCAGCCTTATGATGTAATCCATATTCATCACAGCAATTAACAAATAAAAGCTCATCTAAAGAATACCTTTTGCAGTGCTCAGTGAATGCTCGGTGAAAATCCTTCAATGACGAAATACTGGAAGGAGGAAAAGAAAAATACCACTGACGTGCATCACCATATAATGAATACATGCACATATTCATACGAACATCTTCATGCTGCTGATCTAATAGATCCATGCATTTGTGAAACTTGAGGAGGTGTTCTGGAGGATTGTCTTCTTCCTCCTCTTTGAAGACAGGTAGAAAATCTCCCCATTCAAACATATTAGGTACTTGATGTGGGAAACCAGGAACTAAAGAGAATTCAAGAGGTGCAAACCTCAGATCTAACAGAGCAGCAAATGCTTTTGACATCTTAATATTTTGGAGTCACCACTGAATTCATCCTTCATGGAGTCACCAGGGATGAGATCTTCACAAGCAACAGTGGTTTAATATTCCTCAACCCTAAAAAATTTTGATGTATTTATAAATTCTTGAGATTTGAATGTTTCAGCAGAAGAAATAATAGCAAAAATATATCTTGAAATACATGATGTAGCTTCCGTTGCAGTTCTCGAGGTCTACCTTAGTGAAGCCCTAGTTCTTCTTAGGATCTCTTCTGGATCTGAAACAGGTGTTACTGGTGGCCCTTGAAGGTTTTCTCTAGAACTTGGTCTTCTTGAAGCCACCTTATTTCAATGGAGTCGCCAGATAGATGATTACAACCAAAATAGTGTCTAAAATTTACCTATCATAAAATTAGGATCTACGTCATCTCCAAGGGAAGCTGAGCTTCAGTCTCCTCTCCTCATCAATGGCCCCAATTTGTTATCACTCTAGGAAACTCCTCTAGGTTGCAGCTCAAGGATGCCTGGTAACTTAAAAAAATTTATGGTTTTTCTAACTGGATCAAGTCACGTGACCTACAGGACCTCACACTCTCAATACATGCATGAAACGCAATCAAGGATAAGGCTTCTAACTACCACTATTCATAGGTTTGATAATATGGTGTAGAGATGGAGAACTTATCATGTTGGCAGATTCATATATAAAATAGTTATATATAAATGGCTAATCATAACAAGGAAAGTACTTGCAATTCAAATCATCAACATGCAGATAGGATGATAGCTATTAGACATCAAATAACATGAATAAACTTGAACAACACATTCAAGCATAAGCACATAATAGACAAGAAATGGAAGCTGAACATATTATAGCAAAAGAGCTTATATTAGGTCATGAGCAATATGAGATGCTTGATAATAGTAATGGTATACAGGTCCCCGAAGTCGAACATTTTCTATAACAGAAGTCTCGGGCTTTATAGCCTTTACAAAAATATTCAGATCCTAAAAAATTCGATCTGATTTACTAAAAATAGACTAAATAATTGTTTTTTGCATAATTAGGTCAAAAACCCTAATTGAACTACTAGTTTAACTGACTCTAACACTTGTTCACTCTTTGAACCTTTTGATGACTGCAATGACTACTAGAGGAAAACTGTAACTGGTCTTCTGATAGATGAGCCATTGTTGGTTAAAATAGGTAGGGTTTTGTGACCCTCTCCTCTTTGATGTATCCCCAAAACTTGAACAGGCCTCCTTTGATGGTGCACTTCAGCAACTTTAAGCTTTTACAATTCATCCCTGAACTAGGTATATTTACCAAAACTAGTCCTTTATGCAAAAATTGATTTATATGCATCTTTCTGGTTTCGGTGGTTGAGTCAAAATTTCGGGTCTATTAGCTGTCGAAAGCGCTACTTTCGGTGGCTAATGAACCGCTTCAACGTTCGCTTAGGCCAACGAAGGCCCTGTTTTTGCAAAAAATTTAGAAAACCTCCCAAATTCATCCTTTTCAATTTTTCTGTTGATATTTTGGTATTTAATTATCTTTCCCAATGTTTGGAAAGTCAACAGCCTCTTGGATTGCCTCTGGATTCTGAAAGCTTACTGTTTCTTCAGCTAGGGTTTCTAGTGTAAAATGAGAGGTAGGGTTTGATATGGAATTCTTTAACTACAACCTGATCACCCTATACAACTTTATTCCTGACCTTATGGTAATTCTTCAACCTGCATAAGATTTGAAACATCATGGGATACCTCTGGATCCTGAAAGCTTGTTGTCGTCTCTACTAGGGTTTCCAGCGTAAGCGAGTTTGAGGGTTAGGGTTTCCATTTTTCTTCTGTAATCTCATCAATATGATAATTCTATAAAGTATGGTGTTGTCCTTAATCAGCCTCATATTCCTTATTTTCAATAGGACATACACTCCTCTCATCTCCAGAACAGAATTGTGCAACTGCTTATTCCTCTTGGTCAAAATGTCGTTATTCCTCTTTATCTCCCTGTCCAAAAACTCTAGTTCATGTATCTCCTCTAGTAGTTTGTTTACTCTTTGATACATAGTTTTGCTTGAGGAGGTCTCTAATATTTTTTCATCCTGCTCTTTCCCAGGTGTTGGTGAAGTAAACTCTTCATTTTATGTGGTAACCTATCCTGTTAGGTCAACTTTTGCCCTAAAAATTTGGCCAAACTGCTGAAAATAGGGGCTCACAGATGCATTTGTTTCTCCAAATTTGTGACACCTGTGTATAAACTGAAATAGGTTTTTGTATATTGGTGTATTTTGAGAAAAAAACTCTCTTAGTTTTGTTAAATGCATTTCCATTTTCCAGATATCTGTATTTCAAAAACACATGAATAAGAGGGAAATTCTGAGATCCAAAAATTATGGCTCAGAGATGGATTCGATTCTCCCAATATGAAATACTTGTAGGAAAACTGAGAGAGGTTATTGTTCTATGACATGTGAGGAACAAAAAACTCCAATATTGTTGAAAACTTATTCTCTAATCGCTCAAAATCACTGTTTTAAAATTATTTCTTTTCATAGTAAAACGCAAGTTTTGGTGGCTTAGAGCGCCCTAAAATTTCAGTCTTAGCTGCCGAAAGTATGCTTTTGGTCACTTAGAGAGTGTTTTGAAACCACACTTAGACACAGAAACCTATTTTTTGAGTTTTTTGAGTGGGTCCTCCTCCCTGCACCTGCAAAATTGAAATTCAAACCCTAGGGAAGGATACTACAATGCTGGATCCAAAGAGGGCTAGGCTCAATGAGAATGTGAGCAGATAAACGTGGAGTGTACATGAAGTATGGTGCTGATTCTGAGGGGATAACTACTTGGTAAGTGCTTGAGTGAGATGATGATAGCCTCTAGTTATATTGATGAGACATATCGCTCAGTAATCATTTTAAATTTGAACTTGGCATTCAATGGAAGTTTATTGCACTCGTGGGACATATGGAGGGCAAGATAGGGTTTAGATTTTCATCAGTATTTTGAGATCAATAACGAATTCTTACCCATCAAATTATGCTTTACTACAATTCCCTAACCTTTTAGGTGGTTAATCATGATAAATTATGACAGGCCTCATGCAGACAACCTTTTTCACTTTTCATCATTTTCGATGGTTAAGACACTTTAGGGTTTAGTTCGATAGCTTCCGAAAGCTGGGATTTCAGTTTCTGATGAAATTCCAACACATTCTCCCAAGCCACCAAAAAGTTCTTTCTTCCACAATGTATCTCATTTTATTTCAGTGGTTACGAGTATCTAGGGTTTTGTTTGCCAGCTACCGAAAACTAGGCTTTCAGTGGCTAATGAACCACCAACACTTTCTCCTAAGCCACTGAAACTGAATTTTTCCCCAACATATTTTATTCGCTTTCGATGGTCAACGTCCTCCGAAAAACCCTCGTTAAGCTACCAAAACCAAAGCTTTTCAGTGGCTAATGAGCAGTTGGAAAGCTCGCCTAAGCCACTAAAAGTCCTTTTACCATAATTTTAACCAATAACGTAATGAGCAAGATTTCGGTGGATAATTATGGTCCTGCGTTAAACTGTTAGCTACCGAAAGCTAGGATTTTTGGTGGCTAATAATATTTTTATATCTATGTTGCTCATAAGTTCCAAATAGTTAGCAACAGGGTCATAAAAGCAAACAGGAAATACCTTTTTATGTTGCTGATAGTTTCCTTCACTGATGTCAATGTTGAATGTGGACTGCTCAACCTTTGTCTCATAAAAATGCAAGCTCAACAGCTGATCTGAATCTTTCTGCTCCCCTTCACGTAATATGAATTCATCATGATGATAGACTGGCTTATCACAGCTAACAATTTCCTCTTCCACAATAAAATATTTGCAGGATATACCAAAACTAAAAATATATTTATTGGACTTTTGGTTAGAAGATTTGTAACAAGCATCTTTCACGGCATGCACACAATTTTAATCATCTCTCTGCTGAAAACAAGAACCAGATAAACTTTGAGTAAACAATAAGTATTCACAAATTTTACCCTCTTCTTCCTCATCAATGTATTGGTTGAATATAGGATCATCAAGATAACATCCTAATGACAGAGATGAAGGCTCTTGTATAGCAGTATCAACAGTAAAATTTTGAAACAGATCTGGAAAAATATTACCTAGTTCCTTGAAGAAGCATGTTCATAAGGAGAAGGAAGATCTTTCTGATGTTATAGCTTGAGATTAGTTAGTCCCTGGAAATCTTGTTCCTCATGGTTACTGCAACTTCCCTTGATTTGGAAATCTGGAAACTGTGAGCTGGCCTTACTGATTTCAATGGTCATTTGACCAGCAGAAAGATGATCATTTCCATGTGTAGTTAAAGAAATCAGTTCTTCATATTCACAACAATCAAATTTAATGAAAGTAGGAAAGCATTCAACTCCTTTATAATCCATTTCTAGTTCATGTTGATTAAAAAGTGCATCATCTTGAAGATTCTTGAGGGCTGCTGCATATTGTGAGGGAGAGATCTGTCTCTATTTAGATCTTCAGCCTTATGATGTAATTCATATTCATCACAGAAATTGCCAAATACAAGCTCATCTGAAGAATACCTTTTTCAGTGCTCAGCAAATGCTTGGTGAAAATCCTTCAATGATGAAATACTGGAAGGAGGTAAAGAAAAATACCACTGACGTGCATCACCATATAATGAATACATGCACATCTTCATACGAACATCTTCATGCTGTTGATCTAATAGATCCATGCATTCGTGAAACTTGAGGAGGTTTTCTATAGGATTGTCTTCTTCCTCCTCTTTGAAGACAGGTAAAAAATCTCCCCATTCAGACATATTAGGTACTGGATGTGGGAAACTAGGAACTGAAGAGAAGTCAAGAGGTGCAAACCTCCAAGCCAAGAGAGCAGCAAATTATTTTGACATCTTAATATTTTGTAGTCACCAGGGATGAGATCTTCACAAGCAATAGTGCTTGAAGATTCCTCAACACTAAAAGTTTCTGATGTATTTATAAATTCTTGAGATTTGAATGTTTCAGTAGAAATATCTCTTGAAAAACCTGTTGTAGCTTCCTTTGCAAATCTATAGGTCTGCCTTGGTGAAGCCCTAGCTCTTCTTAGGATCTCTTCTGGATCTGAAACAGGTGTTACTGGTGGCCCTTGAGGGTTTGCTCTGGTACTTGGTCTTCTTGAAGCCACCTTATTTCAATGGAGTCGCCATATAGATGATTACAACCAAAATAGTGTTCAAACTTTGTATATCACCAAAGTAAAATCTAATCCGTCACCCAGGGAAGTTGAGCTTCAGTCTCCTCTCCTCGGCAATGGCGCAAATTTGTTATCACTCCAGGAAACTTCTCTAGGTTGCAACTCGAGGATGCCTGGTAACTTAAATGTTTTTATGGTTTTTCTAACTGGATCAAGTCAGGTGACCTACAGGACCTCACACTCTCAAGACATGCATGAAACTCATTCAAGGATAAGGCTTCTAACTACCACTGTTCAGAGGTTTCATAAGATGGTTCAGAGATGGAGAACTTATCATGCTAAAAGATTTATACATAAAATAGTTATATATAAATGGCTAAAAATAACAAGGAAATTACTTGCAATTCAAATAATCAACATGCAGATAGGATGATAGATATCATACATCAAATAACATGAATAAACCTGAACAACACATTCAAGCATAAGCATGGAATAGACAAGAAATGGAAGCTGAAGATATGATAGCAAAAGAGCTTATATTAGGTCATGAGCAATATGAGAAGCTTGATAATAGTAATGGTCTACAGGTCCCCGAAGTCAAACATTTTCAATAACATAAGACTTAGGCTTTATAGCCTTCACAAAAATATTTAGATCTCGAGAAAATGTATCTGATTTACTAAAAATAGACAAAATAATTATTTTTTGCAGAATTAGGTCAAAAACCCTAATTGAACTACTAGTTTAACTGACTCTAACACTTGTTCAATCTTTGAACCTTTTGATGGCTGCAATGAATACTAGAGGAAAACTGTAACTGGTCTTTTAATGGATGAGCCACTGTTGATTAAAATATGTAGGGTTTTGTGACCCTCTCCTCTTTTATGTATCCCCAAAACTGGAACATACCTCCTTTGATGGTGCACTTCAGCAACTTTCAGCATTTACACTTCATCCCTAAACTAGGTATATTTACCAAAACTGGTAATTTACGCAAAAGTTTCTTTCTGTGCCTTTTTCTGCTTTCGGTGGTTAAGGAGTTAAAATTTTGGGTCTGTTAGCTGCCGAAAGCGTTGCTTTCGGTGGCTAATGAACCACTTCAGCGTCCTCCTAAGCCACGAAAAGCCCTGTTTTTGAAAAAAAATTAGGCAACCTCCCAAATTCATCCTTTTTAGCTTTTCTGTTGATATTCTGGTATTTCTTTAGCTTGCCCAATGTTTGGAAAGTCAACAGCCTCTTGGATTGCCTCTGAATTCTGAAACTTACTGTTGCTTCAGCTAGGGTTTCTAGTGTAAAACGAGAGCTAGGGTTTGATTTGGAATTCTATAACTACAGCCTGATCACCCTATACAACTTTATTCCTAACCTTATGGTACTTCTTCAACCTACATAAGATTTGAGACATCATGGGCTACCTCTGGATCCTGAAAGCTCGTTGCTTCCTGCACTAGGGTTTCCAGTGCAAGCTGAGTTTGAGGGCTAGGGTTTGCATTTTTCTTATGTAATCTCATTAATCTGATCATTCTATAAATTCTGGTGTTGTCCTTCATCAACCTTATATTCCTTATTTTCAATAGGGCATACACTCCTCTCATCCCAAGAACAGAATTGTGTAACTGCTTATTCCTCTTGGTCAAAATGTTGTTATTCCTCTTTATCTCCTTGTCCAAAAACTCTAGTTCATGTATCTACTCTAGCAGTTTGTTTACTCTTTGAGACCTAGGTTTGTTTGAGGAGGTATATGATATTTGTTCATCCTGCTCTTTCCCAGGTGTTGGTGAAGTAAACTCTTCATTTTTCTGTTGTAACCTACCCTATTAGGTGAACTTTTTCCCTAAACATTTGGCCAAACTGCTGAAAACTGGGGCTCAGAGATGCATTTGTTTCTCAAAATACACCTGTGTATAAACTGAAATATTTTTTTTATATTGGTTTGTTTTAAGAAAACACCTCTCTCAGTTTTTTTAATTTCATTTCCATTTTCCAGATATCTGTATTTCAAAAACATGTGGAAAACATGGAAATTCTGAGATCTGAAAATTAGGGCTCAGAGATGGATTTCATTCTCCCGATATGGAATACCTGTAAATAATTGGAGAGAGGTTATTCTTTTATGACATGCTAGGAACAAAAACCTCTTATATTTTTGAAAAATGATTCTCTAGTCGCTCAGAATCAGTGTTTTAAAATTATGTCTTTTCATAGTAAAACGTCAATTTCGGTGGCTTAGAGTGCCCTAAAATTTCGGTCTTAGCTGTCGAAAGTCTGCTTTCGGTAGCTTAGAGACTGTTTTGAAGCCACAGTTAGCAATGGAAACCTGTGTTTTGATTTTTTTGAATGGGTCCACCTCCCTGCACCTGCAAAATTTAAATTCAAACCCTAGGGAAGGATACTACAATGTTGGATCCAAAGAGGGCTAGGCTCAATTAGAATGCGTGCAGATAAATGTGGAGAGTACTAGAAGTATGGTCTTGATTCTAAAGGGATAACTACTTGGTAAGTGCTTGAGTGAGATGATGATAGCCTCTGGTGATATCGATGAGACAGATCGCTCAGTAATCATTTTAACTTTGAACTTGGCATTCAGTGGAGGTTTACTGCAGTCGTGGGACAGATGGAGGGCAGGATAGGGTTTAGATTTTCATCAATATTTTGAGATCAATAACGACTTCTTAGCCATCAAATTATGCTTTACTGCAATTCCTTGACCTTTTAGGTGGTTAATCATGCTAAATTATGGCAGGCCTCATGCAGACAACCTTTTTCACTTTTCATCATTTTCGGTGGTTAAGAGACTTTAGGGTTTAGTTCAATAGCTACTGAAATCTGGGATTTCGGTGGCTAATGAAATTCCAACATGTTTTCCAAAGCCACCAAAACGTTATTTCTTCCACAACGTATCTCATTTGCTTTCGGTGGTTACGGGTATCTAGGATTTTGTTTGCTAGCTTCCGAAAGCTAGGCTTTCAGTGGCTAATGAACCACCAACACTTTTTCCTAAGCCATCGAAACTGAATTTTTCCCCAACATATTTCATTCGCTTTCGGTGGTCAACGTCCTCTGAAAAACCCTCCTTGCGCTGCCGAAACCAAAGATTTTTGGTGGCTAATGAGCTGTTTGAAAGCTCGCCTAAGCCATCGAAAGTCCTTTTACCAGAATTTTAACCAATAACGTAATGAGAGAGATTTCAATGGATAATCATGGTCCTGCGTTAAACTGTTAGCTACGGAAAGCTAGGAGTTTAGGTGCCTAATGATCTCTTGAAAATCTCGCCTAAGCCACCAAAAGCTAAAACTTTAAAATTTATCAAAGAACAGAATATCAGATATCCCAACTTTGTTAGTCACTCCAATGTTTTTCATAATATAACTTGAAATCTTCATCCTATCAAAAAATAAATTGTATGAGTGAACTTATTGAAAATAAATTTATTTTGAGAGATAACAATAAGCATAGAAAAAATTGCATATTTTCAACCTTGGTTTGCCCAACCTTGATTTGGAGCTATTTTTGTCCTAGTTCAAGGTACCCATTTTAGAGATAACCATTAAGACCTATTTTTATGAGATTTGGAGCTATAAAAATAAGTACTCATTTGAGAGATAACAATGGACACCTATTTTTATGAGATTTTGAGCTATAAAAATAGGTACCCATTTGATAGATAATAATGGATACCTATTTTTATGAGATTTGGAGCTATAACCATTTTAGAGATAATCATGGACACCTTTTTTTGAGATTTGGAGCTATTAAAATAGGTACCCATTTTAGAGATAAGCATGGACACCTATTTTTATGAGATTTGAAGCTATAAAAATAAGTACCTATTTGAGATATAAGCTTGGACACCTATTTTTATAAGATAGGGAGCTATAAAAATAGGTACTCATTTGAGAGATAAGCATGGACACCTATTTTATGTTATATGGAAATATAAAACTAGGTACCCATTTTAGAGATAAGCATGGTACATATTTCTTTGAGATTTGGAGTTATAAAAATAGGTACCTATTTTAGAGATAAGCATGGACACCTATTTTTGAAAGATTTGGAGCTATAAAAATAGGTACCCATTTGAGATATAAGCATGGAAACCTATTTTTAAGATATTTGGAGCAACAAAAATTGGTACCCATTTTAGAGATAAGCATGGACACATATTTTTATGAGGTTTGGAGCTATAAAAATAGGTACCCATTTTGAGAGATAAGGGCTCAAAATCTCATAAAAATAGGTTTCCACGCTTATATCTCAAATGGGTACTTATTTTTATAGCTTCAAATCTCATATAGCTCCAAATATCATAAAAGTAGGTGTTCATGCTTATCTCTAAAATGGGTACCTATTTTTATACGTCCATAACTCATAAAAATAAGCGTCCATGCTTATCTCTAAAATTGGTACCTATTTTTATGATATTTGTAGCTATAAAAATAGGCAATTTTGTCGACTTTCTCATATTTGAAATTTTAAAGTGGGTCTCCATACTTATCTCTAAAATAGGTACCTATTTTTATATCTCCAAATATCATAAAAATAGGTGTCCATTCTCATCTCTAAAATGGGTACATATTTTTATAGGTCCAAATCTCATAAAAATAGTTGTGCATGCTTATCTCTCAAATGGGTACCTATTATTATAGCTCTGGATCTCATAAAAACTAGTGTCCATGCTTATCTCTCAAATAGGTACCTATTTTTATACCTCCAAAACGCATAAAAATAGGTGTCCATGTTAATCTCACTTGGGTACCCATTTTAGATATAAGCATGGGTACCTGTTTTTATGATATTTAGAGCCATAAAAATAGGTACCCATTTGAGAAATAAGCATGGACACCTATTTTTATGAGATTTGGTGCTATGAAAATTGGTACCCATTTCAGAGATAAGCATGGATACCTATTTTTATGAGATTTGGAGCTATAAAAATAGATACTCCTACGACAAATAAGTATGGACACCTATTTTTAGGAGATTTGCAGCTATTGAAATAGGTACTCATTTGAGAGATAAGCATGGAAACTTATTTTTAGAAGATTTGGAGCTATAAAATTAGGTACACATTTGAAAGATAAGCATGAACACCTAGTTTTAGGAGATTTGGAGCTATTTTGGCCCTCGTTCAAGGTTGGTCAAACCAAGGTTGAAAATATGTGACCATTTTAGAGATAAGCATGGACACCTATTTTAGAGAAAATTATGGACAACTATTTTATGAGATTGGGAGCTATAAAAATAGGTACCCATGATAGAGATAAGAATGGACACCTATTTTTATGAGATTTGGAGCTATAAAAATATATACCCATTTTAGAGATAAGCATGGACACCCATTTTTATGCGATTTGGAGCTATAAAAATAGGTACCCATTTGAGAGATAATTATGGACACTTATTTTTATGAGATTTGGAGCTATAAAAATATGTCTCATTTTTACATATAAGCATGAATACATATTTTTACGATATTTGGAGCTATAAAAATAGGTGCCCATTTTAGAGATAAGTATGGACACCTATTTTTATGAGTCTTTGAGCTATTTTTATGAGATTGGAGATATAAAAATAGTTTTCTATTTTAGAGATAAGCATGGACACCTATTTTTATGAGATTTGGAGCTATAAAAACATGTACCCATTTGACAAATCAGCATTGAAACCTATTTTTATGAGATTTGGAGCTATAAAAATAAGTACCCATTTGAGAGATAAACATGCACACCTAATTTTATGACACTTGGAGCTCTTTTGGCCCTCGTTCAAGGTTGGTCAAACCAAGGTTGAAAATATGTGACCATTTTAGAGATAAGCATGGACAACAATTTTAGAGATAATGATAGACAACTGTTTTTATGAGATTTGGAGCTATAAAAATAGGTACCCATGATAGAGATAAGCATGGACACTTGTTTTTATGAAATTTGGAGCTATAAAAATAGGTACCCATTTGAGAGATAGCCATGGACACCTGTTTTTATGAGATTTGGAGCTATAAAAATAGGTACCTATTTTAGAGCTAAGCATGGACACCTATTTTTATGAGATTTGGAGCTATAAAAATAGTTGCTCATTTTAGAGATAAGCATGGACACATATTTTTATGCATTTTCGAGCTAGTTTTATGAGATTTGGAGATATAAGAATAGGTAACCATTTGAGAGATAAGCATGGACACCTATTTGAGTTTTGGAGGTATAAAAATAAGTACTCATTTGAGATATTAGCATGGACACCTATCTTTATGAGTTTTGGAGATATTAAAATAGGTACCCATTTGAGAGATAAGCATAGACACCTATTTTTATGAGATTTGGGGCTATAAAAATAGGTACCCATTTTAGAGATAAGCCTGGTAATAGATACCTATTTTAGAGATAAGCATGGTAAGAATTGACACATTTTTCTATTATATTTGGTACCTTTTTTATGAGATTTGGAGCTATGAAAAGATTTACCCATTTGAGAGATAAGCATGAACACCTATTTTTATGAAATATGGAGCTATAAAAATAGCTGCCCATTTTAGAGATAAGCCTAAACACCTATTTTTATGATAATTGGAGTTATAAAAATAGGTACCCAATTTAAACATAAGCATGGACACCTATGTTTATTAGATTTTGTACCTATTTTTATGATATTTAGAGATATAAAAATAGCTATCCATTTGACAGATAAGCACAGACGCCTATTTTTAAGTGATTTGGAGTTACAAAAATAGATACCCATTTGAGAGAAAAGAATGAAGACCTATTTTTATGAGATTTTTAGCTATAAAAATATGTACCAAATTTGAGAGATAAGGGCTCCAAATCTCATAAAAGTAAGTGTCCATCTTTGTTTCTAAAATGGGTACCTAAGTACACATATTTTTATCTCCAATGGGTACCTATTTTTATAGCTCCAAACATCATAAGAATAGGTCTTCATGCTTATATCTAAAATGCGTACCTATTTTTATAGCTCCAACTCCCATAAAAGTGGGTGTCCATGCTTATTTCTAAAATGGGTACCTAGGTACCCATGTTTATCTCTCAAATATGTACCTATCTCTATAGCTACAAATATCATAAAAATAGGTGTCCATATTTATCTCTAATATGGGTACATATTTTTATAGCTCCAAATCTCATAAAAGAAGGTGTCCATGCTTATCTATCAAATCTCATAAAAATAGGTGTCCATATTTATCTCTAAAATGGGTACATATTTTTATAGCTCAAAATCTCATAAAAAAAAGTGTCCATGTTTATCTCTAAAATGGGCACCTAGGTACTCATGTTTATCTCTAAAATGGGTACCTATTTTTATAGCTCCAAATATCATAAAAATAGGTCTCTATGATTATCTCTCAGATGGATACCTATTGTTATAGCTCCAAATGTCCTAAAAATAGGTGTCCATGCATATCTCTAAAATAGTTGTCCACACTTATCTCTAAAATCAGTACCTATTTTTATAGCTCCAAATCTCAAAACAATAGGTGTCCATGCTTATCTCTAAAAAGTGTACCTATTTTTATGGCTACAAATCTCATAAAAATAGGTGTCCATGCTTATTCCTAAAATGGGTACCTATTTTTATGGCTCCAAATCTCATAAAAATAGGTGTTCATGCTTATCTCTCAATTGGGTACCTATTTTTATAGCTTCAAATCTCATAAAAATAGGTTTCCATGCTTATCTCTCAAGTGGATACCTATTTTTATACCTCCAAAACTCATAAAAATAGGTGTCCATGGTTATCTCTAAAATGGTAACTATTTTTATAGCTCCAAATCTCATAACAATAGATGTCCATGCTTATCTCCAAAATGGGCACCTATTTGTATCGCTCCAAATCTCATAAAAATAGGTGTCCATGCTTATCTCTAAAATGGGTATGTATTTTTATAGCTCCAAATATTATAAAAATAAGTGTCAATGCTTATCTCTCAAATGCGAATCTATTTTTATAGCTCCAAACCTCATAAAAAGAGGTGCCCAACCTTATCTTTCAAATGGGTGCCTATTATTATAGCTCCAAATCTCATAAAATTAGGTGTCTATTCTTATCTCTAAAATGGGTAACTGATTTTATAGCTCCAAATCTCATAAAAATAGGTGTCTGTGCTTATCTTTAAAATGTGTACCTATTTTTATAGTTCCAAATGTCATAAAAATATGTGTCCATGCTTATCCTTCATATGGGTAACTATTTTTATAGCTCCAAATCTCATAAAAATAAATGTCCATGCTTATCTCTCAAATTGGTACTTATTTTTATAGCTCTAAATCTCATAAAAATAGGTGCCCATGCTTATCTCTCGAAAGGGTACCAATTTTTATAGCTCCAAATATCATAAAAATAGGTGTCCCTGATTATCTCTAAAATGGGAACATATTTTTATAGATCCATATCTCATTAAAATAGGTGTCCATTGTTATCTTTCAAATGGGTATAGATTTTTATAACTCCAAATCTCATAAAAATATGTCTCCATGCTTATCTCTAAAATTGGTACATATTTTTATAACTTCAAATCTCATAAAAATAGGTGTCCATGCTTATCTCTAAAATGTGTAGCTATTTGTATAGCTACAAAAGTCATAAAAATAGGTGTCCATGCTTATCTACGAAATATATAGCTCCAAATCTCATAAAAATAGATGTCAATGCTTATCTCTAAAATGGGTACTTATTTTTATAGCTCCAAATCTCATAAAAATAGGTGTCCATTCTTATCTCTAAAATGGGTACCCATTTTTATAGCTCCAAATTTCATAAAAATAGCTCCAAATCCCATAAAAATAGGTGTGCATGCTTATGAGATTTGGAGCTATAAAAATAATCCCATAAAAATAGGTGTCAACGCTTATCTCTAAAACAGTTACCTATTTTTATAACTCCAAATCTCATAAAAATAGGTGTTCATGCTTATCTCTAAAATGGACACCTATTTTTATAGTTCTAATTCTCATAAAAATAGGTGTCCATGCTTATCTCTAAAATTGGTACCTATTTTTATAGTTCCAAGTCTTATAAAAATAGGTGTCAAGGGTTATCACTAAAATGGGTACCTATTTTTATAACTCCAAATCTCATAAAAATAGAAGTTCATGCTTATTTTAAATGGGTACCTATTTGTATAGCTCCAAATCTCATAAAAATAGGTGTCCGTGCTTATCTCTAAAATAGGTGTCCAAGCTTTTCTATAAAATGGGTGCCTATTTTTATAGTTCTAAAACTCTTTATAATAGGTGTCCATGGATATCTCTCAAATGGGTACCTATTTTTATAGTTCCAAATCTCAAAAAAATAGGTGTCGATGCTTATCTCTAAAATGGGTACCAATTTGTATATCGTCAAATCTCATAAAAATAGGTGTTCATGCTTATCTCTAAAATGGGTACCTATATATATAGCTCCAAATCTCATAAATATAGGTGTCCATGCTTATCTCTAAAATGGGTACCTATTTTTATGGCTCCAAATCTCATAAAAATAGGTCTCTGTGCTTATTTCTCAAATGGGTGCCTATTATTATTGCTCCAAACCTGATAAAAATAGTTATCTATGCTTATATCTAAAATGGATACCTATTTTTATAGCTCTGAATCTCATGGAAATAGGTGTCCATGCTTATCTCTCAATGATCCGGTGGATTATTCATCTTCAAAAATTACACTGATCCGATATGGTACAATGGGTATTAATCTATGGTTCAAAGACCATAACATATGGTTTTAACTCATATGTTAAACATAGTGCGAGGACTAAGCTTGGCGGTTAAGATGTGAACAGCCCGCGCAGTTATCGCATGGGTCGTGCATTTGTCGCATGGTGCGCAGCTTATCGCATGTGCCACGCAGTTTGTGCACCGTTGAGTGGAGCATCGAATGGTTTGTGAAAAGCCCGCGTGGTCACATATGCTGCGACGTCGTGAAGCTAGTTATATGTTGCGACGTTTGAGGATGCTGTGACTGGTATGCTGCGACAACAGATTAGTTATATGCTATGATATGTATATCGCAGTTGCTGCAACATACGTATATCAGTTGCTGCGACATTTGTGGAGTTAGTGGTGACATCAAACTGTTACGTTACATGTGGCATAGCCTAATTGCAAGTCACTGCAACATGTTGTGAGGCAACATATGTGCGTGGAGTTGGTTGCGATGTTTTGAGAATATGGAACGTCGTGGTAACATAACGCTTGGGCAGCGATTTGATGGGTTGCATGGTTCAGTTTTAGCATATGGTTGTAACGATAATAAAGAAGACAACAGCTATGATGATAAGAACGAGTCGAGCCGTTACTTACCCTTGGACTGAACTTTTAAATAGAGGAGGCTGTCCAGAAGATGGGGAGGGGAGATGGGGATCCAGATCATTTAGAGCATCGTTTCTCTGAGGAGAGCTTTTGTTGTCAAGTGTCCAGATGCTGTTACTGTGGAAGTCGACATTCTCTGTTACATTTTAGCTTTTCTTTGCCTTTCGAAGGCTAATTGTAATTTTCAGAAGAGAGGTCTTAAGGACTTTGTACAGCATTTTTCTTATAGTTGCTGAAGTTGATTCCAGAACCATTTTGTACCATTTTAAAGAAATTAATTGGATCGGTACCCATTGGAGAGGGACCCGGAGACGTAGCCCAGCGAAGGGGGTGAACTCCGTTATCAACTTTTGCTTGTGACTCTCTAATTCTGTGTTTCTTCTTTATATCTGTTTATCAGTGTTGTTTTTCATTTCTATTCTGAGCATTTAATCTCTGTAAATATTGTTCCATTAATTAACCTATTGAATGCATTCTTTTAAAACAAACTTTTAATGCACTCAAGTTGAGATCCGACGGATCATATTATGGTATCAGAGTTGGTTAATTGCTTATGCAAGTTTGTGAATGCTTACTAGGTTCAGGTTAAAGCGTGGTGAAGGAGAATTAATTGAAGGAGATCCTAAGATTGGCTCAAGGAGAACATTCTCAAGAACCATGTCTTCTCCATGAAGGGAAGAACAAGGACATACAGAATGGAAAAAACCTGTTATTTCAGAAACTGAGTTTTTGGAGGCTTTTATGAGCATTAAAGCCATGATGGAAATTCTACTTGATAAGCAAGCAGAAAGGAAGAAGAAAGAAGAAGGATCTTCATCCAAAGATGCAGAAGTGAAGAAGCAAGAAAAGGGTAAAGAAGTAGGAGGTGATGGTGATCCTCCTAAAACTAATAAAACTTTCTCTTCTTCTCATACTTCTCATTTAAATAATGCAATTCCTAATATGCCTTATTTCAAATTGGATGTAAAATTTGCACTACCAATTTATAATGGGGATTTAGATGCTGAAAAGTTAGACAATTGGATCAAGCAGCTTGAAGTATATTGCAGGGTGCAGGGCATTACTAATGACCCTTCCAGGATTCAATTGGCCACTTTGAGAATGAGTGGAATGGCTCTTACTTGGTGGGAGAGCAAGATTCAGCAAGATCTTCAAAAGAATGGTAAAATTATTTCAGTTTGGAATGAATTCATTGAAGTATTAATAAATCAATTTTATCCTTTAGGTCACATGCAGCAATTAATAATGAGCTAGCAAACTTTTAGACAAGCTAAAGGACAAAGCATTCAGGAATATACTCATGAATTTAGAAAGAGGGCTATTACATTGAATGTTGCATTGGATACGCAGGAAACTCTTCTTAAGTACATTGGTGGCATGCATTCTTATCTGTGACATACCTTGTTGATGTTTAACCACAGCACTTTGGATGATGTATGTGTTCAAGCTACACATTTAGAAGCTAGGGGGAAGCATGCTAATGATACTTTTGTGAAGAAATCATTTAAATTTGACAACAAATCGAAAGGAAAAGATACGGGGAAAAAGAAGATGGCTAATGTTAAGAAAGAGGGTGAAAAGCCTTTATGTTCGCATTGTCAGAAGGGACATGATGTCTGTAAGTGTTGGAAACTTCATCCGGAGTTAAGGCCAAAGAAGTACGGAGAAAATAAAGATAAAGGCAAAGCAAAAGCTACTACATCAATTATTCAGGACTTGGGATCCGACTCAGGTGATGAGACAAAGGTTACGGCTGTCGGAATCCAGGGTAAGAATAAAAGTATCTCACTTCCCATTGATGCACAATCAAGTTCTAGTGCAAGTACAAATCTACCATCTACTTCTAAGAAAAATGATAAAAATAGAAGTGCATTGTTTCATGTTTGTGTCATTACAAATCACACAAAGATTAATACCTTGTTTGATAGTGGTTCACAAGTAAATCTGATATCAGAAGAAGTGGTTAAGAAATTGAATTTATTTACTATGCTCCATGAAAAAACCTATCCTCTTGGTTGGGTTACTAATGATACACAATTGCAAGTTACAAAGAAATGTGTATTGAAGTTTGCCATTACTGAAAATTTCATGGATGAGGTAGAACTAAATGTAGTACCACTTGACATTTGTGGAATTGTACTTGGGAGTCCATATCTGTATGACCGAAAAGCAGTCTTTTATAGAGAGCAGAATAAGTATCATCTTTTTAAAGACGGTGTAGAGTATATTGTACGAGCACATAAGACAAAACCAATCTAGCAATAGTTTCTGCAGGACAAATGAAGAGGTTGGTAAATGCTAGTAAGAATTTTGTGTTGATGATGGTTAAGGTGAAAAATGATGAGATCTCTAAATCTTTTGAAGGGTGTGACCCTAAGCATAAATCTGAACTAATTGAAATCATTTCTGAGTATGATGATTTGTTTCAATATCCGAAGGGGTTACCACCAAAAAGAGAGATTCAGCATGAGATACATTTGCAGCAGGATGTGCCACTCCTAAACATAGCTATGTACCAGATGTTTGTAATGCAGAATGAGGAAATCAAGAAGCAGGTTTAGGAGCTGATTGCGAAGGGGGTCATCTGGCCAAGCACTTCTCCTTGTAGCTCTCCTATAGTCTTGGTTCCGAAGAAGGATGGGTCCTGGAGGATGTGTATCAACTATAGGGCCCTTAACAAAATCACCATTAAAAACAGGTATCCTCTTCCTCGCATTGATGATTTGCTTGATTAGTTGAAACATCCAACTTACTTTACAAAATTGGATCTGCGTAGTGGGTATCATCAAATTCATGTTGCTGAAAATGATGCCTGGAAAACAGCGTTTAAAACAAAATAGGGTTTGTATGAATGGCTTGTGATGCCTTTCGGGCTCTGTAACGCACCTGCTACTTTCATGCGGGTCATGAATGATGTATTTTGTTCATTCATTGATTATTTTGTAATTATATATCTAGATGATATCCTAGTGTTTAGTAAAACCTGGGAAGAGCATATTGTACATGTGAAAAAAGTTTTAGATGTACTGAGGAAGGAGAAGCTTTATGTAAAAGTGTCTAAATGTGAATTTGCTAAAACTTCTTTAGTATATCTGGGCCATATTATTGGTGGAGGGCACCTGGGAGTGGACCCAGCCAAGGTTGTTGTCATTGTAAACTAGCCACGACCAAACACCATTACTGAAATCAGAAGTTTTCTGGGTGCGGTTCAGTATTGGAGGAAATTCATTTCTGGGTTTTCTTCCATTGCTGCTCCATTACATGCGTTGACAAGTGTTAAAGAAAATTTCCAGTGGGGAGGCAAGCATCAGAGAGCCTTCAACACTTTGAATGAAAATATTAGCACAGCACCAGTTCTGACATTGCCAGATTTGTAGCAGCCATTTGAGATTGAGACCGATGCCAGCGGGTTTGCCATGGGAGCCGTTTTGATGCAAGGGAGAAAGCCAGTATGTTACCATTCAGACACGTTTTCTACTGCGGTAAGTAAATATCCAACTTCTGACAAAGAGTTGTATGCTTTAGTATAGAGTGTAAAGAAGTGGAAACATTATATCATGGAAAAAGAAACAGTCATACATACTGATCATCAGCCACTTCAATATTTACAATCTCAAACTAAAATACAATAAAGTAGGCATTTAAAATGGATGGGATTCTTACAACAGTTTCATCTTGTAATTAAGTACAAAAAGGGAATTCATAATAAGGTAGCAGACATGTTATCAAGGCCTCCTACAAATGCTTCAATCATTCTCCAAAACAGTTCATTAACACATGAAAGTTATATTGAACAATATGCAGAAGATAAAAAATTTAAGGAAGTATATGCATCACTAATACATGGTAAACAGGAAGAGAAATATTATGTGCATAATCAACTCTTGTATCATCTTGGTAAACTGTGTATTCCAGAGAAAGAGAGAGTGCACGTGATTCGAGAGGCACATAGTTCATTGATTGCAGGACATTTTGGAGTAAGTAAAACACAGTCATTATTGCAGAATTATTGTTATTGGCCTCAGATGCAAGAAACTGTAACTAAATATATAAGAGGTTGTGTTATGTGTGCAACAAATAAGCCTAGCAATAAGAAATTGGGTTTGTACACACCTCTTCTAGTTTCTTCTCATCCTTGGGAAAGAATTTCTATGGACTTTGTAGGGGGACTACCTATGTCTAGAAAAGGTCATAATTACCTATATGTTGTTGTGGATAGATTCAGAAAAATGTGTATCTTAATGCCATGTAACAAGCAGATCACTGCTGAACAAATAGCTCATCTATTCTTTCGAAATGTTTGGGTACATTTTGGGCTACCCATGTCTATTATATTTGATCGGGATTCCTAGTTCTTGGGAGAATTCTGGTCAACTTTATGGAAGCTTATGGATACTAAACTTAACAAAAGTACAGCTTTTCATCCACAGACCGATGGACAAACAGAGGTAGTAAACAGAACAGTGGTTCAACTGCTCAGAGGATATTGTAGTAAAAATCCTAAACTATGGGATGAGCAGTTGCAGTACATACAGCATGCTTACAACCATGCAGTTCATTCTTCCACGAAAAGATCTCCTTTTGAAACTTGTTTGGTTATCTGCCAAAAACACCGATGGAATTCTCTTTTGACAGAGATGCAGTGGATGGACATCATAATGCAGATAAAGCTATAAGGTTCATTCAGAAAATCCAAGCGGTGCAGCAGGCAGTTCAGGAACAGTTGGAGAAGAGCCAAAGTACAAAGCCAGGCATGACAAACATTGAGTTGATCATCAATTTCAGGTTGGTGACAGAGTTTGGTTACATATCACCAAAGACAGAATGAAAGGTGACGGTAAAAAGATTAAGCCTATCAGGTATGGTCTTTTTGATATCTTGGAAAAGATTGGTACTAATGCTTTTCGCTTGAATTTACCTCCATACATGCAAATTTATTCAGTTATCAATGTTGATAATCTCAAATTGTATGAGCCTCCTATGATCATGGATGAGGAAACTAACATACAGATTCCTTCAGTTGATGATTTGGCACCTGAATACATGAAAGAGTTGCAGGATGATGTTATTCTTGATAGAAATGTAAGGACTTCACGAAGGGGGAATGCTGAGTACCTTCGAGTGGGGCTTAAATGCATGCATCCTAGCAAAGAAATATGGATGGAGATTGGAAAAGTGAGGGAGCTGTACCCTCACTTACTCGCAGAATGATTCAAACTTTTGGTGGTCCAAAAACTCTCCAGTGGGGAGGAATGATCCGGTGGATTATTTATCTTCAAAAATTACACTGATCCAATATGGTACAATGGGTATTAATCTATGGTTCAAAGACCATAACATATGGTTTTAACTCATATGCTAAACATAGTACGAGGACTAAGCTTGGCGGTTAAGATGTGAACAGCCCGCGCAGTTATCGCATGGGCCACGCATTTGTCACATGGTGCGCAGCTTATCGCATGTGTCGCGCAGTTTACGAACTGTCGAGTGGAGCATCGAATGGTTCGTGAAAATCCCGTGCGATCACATATGCTGCGACGTCGTGAAGCTAGTTATATGCTGCAACGTTTGAGGATGCTGCAACAGTAGATCAGTTATATGTTGTGATATGTATATCGCAGTTGCTGCAACATATGTATGTCGGTTTCTGCAACATTTATGGAGTTAGTGGTGACATCAAATGGTTACGTTACATGTGGCATAGCCCAATTGCAAGTCACTGCAACATGTTGTGAGGCAGCATATGTGCGTGGAGTTGGTTGCAACGTTTCAGGAATATGGAACGTTGTGGTAACATAACGCTTGGGCAGCGATTTGACGGGTTGCATGGTTCAGTTTTAGCATATGGTTGTAACGATAATAAAGAAGATAACAGCTGTGATGATAAGAACAAGTCGAGCTGTTACTTACCCTCAGACTGAACTCTTAAATAGAGGAGGTTGTCCAAAAGATGGGGAGGGGAGATGGGGATCCAGATCGTTTAGAGCATCATTTCTTTGAGGAGAGCTTTTGCTATGAAGTGTCCAGATGCTGTTACTGTGGAATTCGACATTCTCTGTTACATTTTAACTTTTCTTTGTCTTTCGAAGGCTAATTGTAATTTTCAGAAGAGAGGTCTTAAGGACTTTGTACAGCATTCTGTTTACAGTTCCTGAAGTTGATTCTAGAACCATTTTGTACCATTTTAAAGAGATTAATTGGATCGATACCCATTGGAGAGGGACCCAGAGACGTAGCCCAGCGAAGGGGGTGAACTCCGTTATCAACTTCTGTTTGTGACTCTCTGATTCTGTGTTTCTTCTTTATATCTGTTTATCAGTGCTGTTTTTCATTTATGTTCTAAGCATTTAATCTCTATAAATGGTGTTCCATTAATTAACCTGTTGAACGCATTTTTTTAAAACAAACTTTTAATGCACTCAAGTTGAGATCCGACGGATCACTCAAATGGGTAACTATTTTTATCGCTCCAAATTTCGTAAAAATAGGTGTCCATGCTTATCTCTCAAATTGGTACCTATTTTTATAACTCCAAATCTCATAAAAATAGGATAGGTGTCTATGCTTATCTCTCAAATAGATACCTATTTTTATATCTCCAAATCTCATAAAGATAAGTTTCATTGCTTATCTCTATAATGGGTACCTATTTTAATACGTCCAAATCTCATAAAAATAGGTGTCCATGCTTATCTCTAAAATTGGTATTTATAGCTCCAAATCACATAAAATAGGTGTCCATGCTTATATCCATCATTCTCTCTAAAATGGGTACCCATTTTTATAGCTCAAAATCTCATAATAATAGGTCTCCATGATTATCTCTCAAATGGGTACCAATTTTTATAGCCTCAAATCTCATAAAAATAGGTGTCCATGCTTATCTCTAAAATGGGTACCTATTTTTATAGCTCCAAATATCATAAAAATAGGTGTCCATGCTTATCTCTCGAATGGGTACCTATTTTTTTGTAGCTCCAAATCTCCTAAAAATAAGCCTCCATGCTCATATATAAAATGGGTGCATATTTGTATAGCTCCAAATCTCATATAAGTAGCTCCAAATATCATAAAAATAAAATGGATACCTATTTTTATAGCTCCAAATCTCACAAAAATAGGTGTCCATGGTTATCTCTAAAATGGGTACCTATTTTTATAGCTCCAAACCTCGTAAAAATAGGTTTCCATGCTTACCTCTAAAAATGGGTACCTATTTTTATGAGAGGTACCCAATTTAGAGATAAGCATGGACACCTATTTTTATGAGGTTTGGAGCTATAAAAATAGGTACCCATTTGAGAAATAAGCATGGATGCCTATTTTTATGAGATTTGAAACGATATAAATAGGTACCCATTTTAGAGATAAGCATGGACACCTATTTTTATGAGATTTGGAGCTATAAAAATAGGTACACATTTGAGAGATAAGCATGGAAACCTATTTTTATGAGATTTTGTTCCATAAAAATAGGTACCCATTATAACGATAACCATGGACACCTATTTTTATTAGATTTGGAGCCATAAAAATAAATACCCATTTTAGATATAAGCATTGACACCTATTTTTATGAGATTTGGAGCTATAAAAATATGTACCAATTTTATAGATAAGCTTGGACACCTACTTTAAAATTTCAATTCCGAGAAAGTCGACAAAAATGCGATTTTTATAGTTCCAAATCTCATAAAAATAGGTTTCCATGCTTATCTCTAAAATGGGTACATATTTTTATAGCTCCAAATCTTATAAAAATATATGTCCATGCTTATCACTAAAATGGTACTATTTTTATAGCTCCAATTCTCATAAAAATAGGTGTCCAAGTTAGAGATAAGCATGGACACCTATTTTTATGAGATTTAGAGCTATAACAATAGGTACTCATTTTATATATAAGCATGGAAACCTACTTTAAAATTTAATTCTGAGAAAGTCAACAAAACTGCCTATTTTTATAGCTTCAAATCTCATAAAAATAGGTACCAAAACTCATAAAAATAGGTGTCCATGCTTATATGTAAAATGGGTACTTGTTTTTATAGCTCCTAATCTGATAAAAATAGATGTACATTCATATCACTAAAATGGGTACCTTTTTTATAGCTCAAAATCTCATAAAAATAGGTGTCCAGGTTATAGATAAGCATGGACACCTATTTTTATGAGTTAAAATAACATATACAGAACACTTAGACCGAGAAATCAAGCATATTCTTGATGAAATCAAGAATAATTATTACCATGAGAACCAAATAAACAAAATCATCCACAAATATTGGCAAAGCCAAAAACAAAGAGGGGATAAACAAAATTAATACTATATTGTTGGCCCTAAAGTCACCTTGCCTTATATAAAGGGTACTTTTGAAAATCTTGCCAAAATATTAAGAAAAAAAGTTACAAATGTTTTTTTTTCCTCCTAACACCTTGAGAGATATGTTGGATATTGTTAAACACTCCATTGCTCGTGTGCATGAAAAAGGTGTATTCCTTGGTCTTGTGGTATGTCTTACATTAGAGAAACTCGATGCTCATTTCAAGATAGGTTAAGAAAGCATTGTGCAAATATTAACCATAAACGTTTACAATGATAGTCTCTTGCAAAACACTCATCGAAAAAATTGTACGATATTTTCATTAAGGACACAAAATTTGTTGCAAAAATTGACCATGTTTTTAAACGACAAATAAGGGAAACAATCTAAATTGAAAACATATGAAAGTCCTTAAACAAAGATGATGGATGGAAATTAATAAACATCTGGAAACCCATCATATGTTTAATAAAACTTTAATTGTTCCTCCTTTCATTGGTGCTTTTATATTTTTACCCTTTATCCCTTGATCTATGATGTTTGTCTAATTCCAAGACGACCTATTAATCCTAGGGTCTTTTGGGAAGTAAATAAGAATACATATTGCTATTTTTTTTTTTGCTAGGGGAAATGGCAACTGGAGACTAGGCTGGTACTCGCGTGACGTGGGGTCTAGAGATCTAATCCCACTACCACTATACTCCTAGGTTTTCCACACACCTCTAAATCATGGGACGTGGGTAAAGTTGGGTGTGATTTGAACTCGTGACCTCCAATTTACAACATGTGACTTCATATCAAGTGAACCACCAATGAGCCACACCCGTGTTGGAAGAATACAGATTGTTATTTATATCAAAAGGTTCACTCTCTCTTTCTTGACCTCCTCAAATATTGTTTGTTGGTTGCTCCCTAATGGTGGGCCTTGCATCAATGGCCAGAAACATTGGACTTACAACAAAAAAAATGAAGGTTTTCTAAATTTCTTTTTCAAACACAAGATATAAAGAAGCATGCCACCAGTTCTAACCATAGCTTCAAAAATCATATCATGATGAAACAATTCCTTCACAACAAATATTCATGATACATCCACTTGAACATAAGCAATTTATCAGTGTGTGGAAGGGAAGGGCATGCTCCAAAACCCCAATTTCAATCCTATGGGAACTAAATAAATATCCAGGCCATTTTATGTGACCCTTTAACCAACATGTAACCAGCAAGAATAGAAATAATATGCCCATTATTTACATGAGGGAGTGTTAATCTTAGAAGGAATAATCACGCTTCGATTTCATATATTCACCCTTAAATAATACATAGGAAAAATAATATATATCAATCCATTTCAAAGGATTTCCACCCAACAACTATTCAAACTATGAACCAAATTTTTTTTAGGGGGGACTGAAAGAGGAGACTAGTCCTCATTGTTGGTCGGTAACAGATGGAGATTGGTGAGTTGTTTAAGACTGGTTATTTTACCCTAGAATTGGAAAGGTTAGGGATACAAATAGATGCCTAGTTCTATGTGGCTAACATGGTGGAGAATGAGAAAGAGTGTGGAACATACCATGTTCCCAACAGAATTTTTAATAGAGTATGGAACATGCTAGTAGATTGAAAATATTTGTAAAGGGTATGGAAGATACCGTGTTTCCAAGAAAATTTTCTCCAACAACTAAAACTGGGACAACTCATTAACATGGAAAAATGATACACACACCCATCTGCATGGATTCACCTGGAACAATTGTTTATTATTATTTTGCAATTTATGGACGACAGATAAGTGGAAATCTCATACAAGAAAAGTGTTACAACTTATGCAAGGATTAAGTGTAAATCGCATCCACATCTCATCCCGTCGAGGGATCAAACATGGCTCAAAACCCTAATGCTCATGTGCGCTGCTTCTCCTTCTTACGTGTTGCTTCTAGGTTTAATGCTAACATGCAGTTTCCCTAAAAGATTTTTCCTTCTTTGATTCAGGTCGTGTCAATGACATTTTGGAAAGTAAAATCCAATTGGCCTCTGAATAGCATAATTTTTTTTGAAATATAACCGATCAAATGGATCCAAAATTTCAACATTCACTACACCTAGGATATTTTTATCTAGACTTCTCAAAGAACTTCCATACCACGAAAAATCCTTTACAGAGACAAAACTTTCCCTAGTACCAGGTCCTCCTCCAATACCATGTAGTTCTTATTTTCTTTTCATTTTTGATACCTTTCTTTTCAATTTTTCTTATGTTCCCCTCCAACCTCGTTCCTCTAATCAGAACAACCTAGATCAAACAAAGGATCAGCCTATTGTCCACTTGTGAATTCCTACAAAATGAAATCATTCTCCTTCAATAAGGATCGAGGTGATTCTCTTGATTCAAAACCAGGAAATCCAACATTGCACATTACTTCTCCCATCAACCTACAAAACTCCATGCTCCCCCAACACGCAACCCTAATGATCCAATATGACTCAAAACCCCAATGCTCCTGAGCGTTGCTTCTCCCTTTGAGCTGCAAAACCCTATGCTCCCCCAATGCGCAACCCCAATGCTCCAATATGGATCAAAACCCAAATTCTCCTGCACGTTGCTTCTCCCTCCTATGCGGTGCTTCTCCTGTCAAGATTCAAAACTGTGGCAAAACCCCATGCTCCCCCACTACGTGGTGATTCTGCTGTCACGATTCAAAACCCCGTGAAAACCCCATGCTCCCCCTCGTCAAGCTACAAAACCATTGCAAAACCCCATGCTCCCCTTCACCACAGTACTTCTCATGTCATGCTGCAAAACCCCATGCTCCCCCAGCACGTTGCTTCTCCATTTTTTGTAATAAAATAAACCCCTAGGTATTGTCCTATTTATATATTAAATAAAATACACCCCTTGACCCTAAATATGACCCCAAATATAATTTTTTGGTTTTTTATAATAGTTAAACCCCTAACATGAACAAACATGATACAGTATTGGTCCATCAGTGACACCCCCATTAGTATCCACTTACCCCTTTACCTTCATTGTCGAGATGAACCAAAACAAATTTACAACACTGTTGGGAACATACACAATTATTTTTTATTTAAGAATTTACAGTCTAAAATATTTCAGGGCTTTAATTCAGTCATATTCCTGTTTTTCTATGATATCATACCTTAATTCAACATCCCTCGGAGCCTTGCTGAAAAATGCAATAGATTGCTCAAATCCATATTTATTTCTCAGCAAGAAGACTGCAACAACAATATTGTCCTTAGAAGAAAAATAAAATGCCATGAAATCCTTTGATTAATCTGGACTTATAAGCATAAGTGCTTCAAACAAAGCTTGTTTGATTTTTTCAAAAGAATCTCTATCTTCCCTAGTCCATCTAACATCAACATATTTTTTCAACATGATTATAATATGCTTTATAATTTGAGCGAAGTTAGAGACAAACCTTCTAAGAAAAATAATCTTACCATGCAAAAGCTTGAATTCCTTTTTTGTTCCCAGGAAGATCAATTTTCAAAATTGTTGCCACCCTATCCGGATCAACTTAAACTCCATGTTGAGAAACTATATGCCAAAAGGTTTTCCCTCCTGCATTGCAAAATTGGACTTTTCGTGATTAAGAGAGAGACTATATTTTATGCATTTCAAAAAGGTTTGCTTGAGATGTTTGAGGTGTTATTCATCTAAATTGGAAAACATTGTAATGTCATCCAGGTAGATAAAAATGAATTTATCTATCTCTCCTACAAAGCCTATATCCATGTCCCTATGAAATGTCACCCCTACGTTCATCAAGCCAAAAGGCATTTTGTTATACATGAATGTTCCCTAGGGTGTCACAAAAGCAATTTTTTCTTTGTCTTCTTCATGGATAGAAATCTGGTTATACCCAGAAAACCCGTCTATCAAGGAAATTCATTGTGCTCCAACTACCCTTTGCAAAATTTGGTCCATCTTTGGTAAAGGATAAATATCCTTAAGAGAGATCCTGTTCAAATTTGGAAATCAACAGACAGCCCGATTTCACCATTCTTTTTCCTCACAAGTACAAGGTTAGAAACCCAAGTATAAAATCTTAAAGGAACAGTAATATTGGAATCAAGTATTTATCTCAGTTCCTTTTCAATAACCGGTAATAACATTGGATTGAACTACTTAAGTTTCTTCCTGAATAGTTTAGTAGCAGGTTTCATAGGTATTTTATGTTGGACGATACTTGTGTCAAAAGTATTCAGGTCCTAATAGGAACAAGCAAACACATCTACAAATTCCTTCACTAAATCTACATATCTCTTCCGTTGTTCATCAAACAAAGCTTTTGATCATTTCACCAATTTAGGATCAAACTTTGTACCAATATTTTCTATAATACCCCCTTGTAACATTCTTTTTTAGTAACTTTATTGAATTTATGTGTGTGATGGAAACTAACAATTTGTTTTTAATATAATTATAATTATGAATACGAGAGTTGGGAAGTCAGGAAGTTAATTGACAAAAACTTGAGTTTAGAGAAGTAACTAAATCCTCAACCATCTTTATAAATAAAAGTGTCTAGTAATAGAGTGAGTTAGTTATTTTGCAATTAAAATTCCTAGGAAAAGAGGAAAAGAAGGGGAGAGCATGCAAAAAGAAAAGAAGGAGAAAGGGAGAGATTCCAGTGATCACCAAGAGGTGTAGACTCTAATTGATTTATGTGAAATAACACAGAGCTTCCAGAGAACATCTTGAGAGATGTTAGGCTCTGAACTGGAACTACAAGTGAGCATGTAATATGCTAGGTTTTGGAATAAATAACTCTCTCTAATTTACTGATGGAAACTTGGAGCTATAGCAATTTAGTTTTAAACTCGTGTTTCTCAGAAAAGGGGTGGAACTCTTGTACACTGCAAAGTTTCAAGTTTACTCAGGTTGAGTGGTGCATGGTTGTTAACTTTCAATTTTTAGAGCTAAAGGTATATGTTTTCTAGTAAATTATACCCTTGTTTTGTTTTAAGTATGTTATGAATCTATGTTGTACAAAATAGCATGTTATCTTAATCTTTTTAAATATATTATTAAGAAAGGAAATAGCCCAACATATTTTACTCATTTGTTTACAAAGTATTCACATAATCTTTAGAATGATTAAAATTAATCAAACCGGGAATTATTAATATTCCTATGCAAATAGAGATAGATAAAGGTTGAGTTAGAACTTCAGTAAGTGTTTATCCAGTTATGAATCGGAGTCGTGCTCTCAACTATAAACCAAAACCCTAGTTAACATAATGATACTTCTTTTATGTATATAAACAACGACGAAAGACTATGATCCTTAATTACAAGGTAAACCCTAGGCATACAAAAGCAAAACAGTATGTATAGATGAACGATATATGGAAAACAAATCGAACTAATTTATGTCAAAAGCCAAGAGAACTATTGTCACACCATAAAACTATGTATTAGTCTCAATAATGTTATTTAGCTGTATAAGCCCAAATTCTTGATGGAAGAGATAAAACTTCCAATAAAATCATTTAAAATAAGGGTTTTACCAATACAACGAAATGAAGGGGAAAAACCAAAAAAAAAATGTATACTTCACTATTGTTTTCATTATAACAGAAGAAGAATTTAAAACCCTAGAAATAATGAAGCAAGCTACAACTATAAGTATCAAATACATTATCGTGTAGGTTAAATAACTATAAAACCCTAGTTATCGAGTTCCACAACTACAATGGCCAACTAAGCAAACCAACCTCATATATCTCACTTCTTTTATGAACATCGGCTGCAACGATAAGTGTTTTTTTATTTTTCCTCCATTCAATTTCTTACAGATAGGACTGAGAAAAAAATAGGGACTTAGAGTCATGAATGCAAACGACGAACCAACCATGCAACTTGCCACTGTCTGTAGTAGAACCTGCATTGGTAAATGAAATAAATAATGGGTAAAAGATGCAAACATTTAAATGAACTGAAACATGTGAGAAGTTTTATAACTATTCATACCTTATTTATGATTTTGAAAGCTGTAAAGACCCAAATATTTTGTTGTATTACAACTAAAGAAGTAAAGTTTGAATGTGGCCATTGGTGCTCAAAAATATCTATTAATTTTGGTATTAAATCAAAACCTAGATAAGAATTGACTGTGAGGCATTGTAACGCCGAAAATTGTTTGGAAATTTTCAATTGAACCAGACATAGTTCTATTCACTTCTCAGTGGAAATGGAGCATTAATACTTTGAATATGTTGCCATTGAAACTGAGCAGGTCCCAACTCTGTATATTAGCTTGTGTAATGTCCCTTTTTTGGAATTTTATTAAAATGCCCAATTTTCAAATTTTTTCTCAATTTTAGCTCTTGATTAGTTTTGATGTCTAGACCTCCAAATTGACCCAAATGCTTCCAAATTTTATATAAAGGTACATGATTGATAATATAAATTAAATATCATGCTCATGTATGTTTCTTTACCTCCCAATTACATCTACAAACTTTTTTAATGTTCTGTTCAAAGTAGGAGCCTTTACTAGCAAATTGGGGCTCCAATTCCCCTCGGGTAATTGTCGCAAATGGCTTCACAAATGATCCCAAAGTCACTTGAATTTATTAAAAGAGGATGTTTATTTGTAAGGGAAATTTTCAAAGTCTCATATGCATCATGTTTCAGTTTATATAGTCTGTTATGACTCTTTACAAAACAACTCCCAAGTCATAATTTCGACCCTTGGGGAAAATGCACCAAATCTTCTCCCAATGCAATAAAAATGAGTAAAATAGCTTCCAATGCATAATTACTGAACATGAGAATTGAAATACACATTAATTAAATTTCATACATCATAAATTTTTCAGATATACATTCCTCCATTCGAAATAATAAGCATTGCCATGGCATATATCAAAATAGAGTGGAAATGGTCATTGTTTTCTCATTAAAAGTAATTTTGACATAAAAATATTGGGAACTTAGACTGGAAACTTCATGAGAATGAATAAAATATAATATTTAACTGATTCCAATCATAAATTGACAATTAAATTCTCTCCGAATTCGAAATCATCAGCATTACAATGGTTCACAACAAGATAGTGGGGAAATGACACTATTTCTTCATTGTTCAACAATTTTACATGAATTATTTTGGGTATTTCAACCTGAGAGTATTCTAAACATGAAATACAGAGGATATACATCATAACATAAGATAATTTGCATTATAATCTTCCCCAAAGAGATCAATAGCTGACCCAAAGCGCAATCCCTCCATTAGCATGAATATGGTGTGAAACTGGAAATAGTTGAGAGAGTGAAGCAATAGAAGAATCCACATGATTTCCTATAGCTTACACCTGAAAATAAGAATCCATTAAAGCTCCATGAAATACCTAAGTGTCCTCTCCAAACACCAATTATGATGGAAATGTTTCACCCTCGAAATTGGCTTAAGCAAGAAAACTAGTCATCCACTAGCTCTCACAATTCACAAGTGACAATTTCACAAATGAGCAAAAAACTTATTCTCATGGATGATCCCTGTATTTTATAAACATTATTGGTATTCTAAGGTTCCAAATACATCCATAAACCAAAGCCAAGTTGAATTGGTGTGGATGCTTATGCTATGCCATGTGGCCTCTCTCTTCACCTTCCCTCTTCTCCCAAATTTGAGTAGGAGCCTCTTGGCCTTCTCCAACTCCCAATTTTGACCTCCAAGATGCTCTATTCAGACCTTACATGTCATTATTTCAGTATTTCAGCCTTCATATCTGACTTGGGTCATAACTGTCATAGAATCTCCATCATTGGTGTCATAGTTGTCATAAATGTAAGGGGAATCTAGCCAGGTGTCCATGAAACTCCCATTTGGCTCTTCCTCTCCCATGTAAGTTACAATTCATCCCAAATTTGAACTATGAAGTATATTTCAAATTATATTAACCTCATAATCCATCCCAAAACATTAGGTTTCCCAGAGATTCAAAATTACAAGAGAAAGATACCATTTAACATAGGAATTCTAGCTAGTGTGGGCCCCATAGTCTCTGTGCGTCTTCATGCTCTATTGCCACTTCCATTTTCTCTTGTATTTATTTAATAAGATCAATTATTAAATATTTATCCCCTTCTAATGTCTAAACATCATTTATTATCCCCCTTATTCCAAATCTCAAAGCTTCCACCCCCAACCTAGGAAACTAGTGATTTTCCTCCTTGGCAATTATTTGACTTTTAGCATCCATTCGACAACTTTCATGAATATGGAAAATGTGATTTGGCCATTGTGACCCAATTCCGAATTTGGGACATTAAAGCTTGGGAGTAGATAAAAAAACAGTAAAAAGGAAATGTAAAACCCCCAAGTTTGTCCTAAAGAGTAATTAAAGCCAACTATAGTGCATATTCTGCCTCAAGACTCACAACATTGCTTAAAAAACTTCCCAAGATATGTAATTTACATGACATTACCTTGGGTTCATAACTTTGGATATTTAAATTGGCTTGCAACCTAAGCCATTGTTTGGTTATCTTAGGATAACTTTATCCTATGGATAAACTACTTCACATTGACCAATGTTGAAGGTTGGATTAGTATAGACTTTAAGAAGTAAATACATTATATATGGTAAGTTCCATACTTGATGATACTTGCATTTTAAACATTGAAAAGAGAAATTTTTAGCTTAGCTACTAAGTAAGCCGCAAGTTAACTTCCCAGTCATAACTGTAAAACATATGTACCAAAAAACAATCACCTCTTCGATGAATGCCAACATTGAAACTAAATAGTTGGGGGTTTAGGTTCTTTTACCTTAGGCAAGGTTGTATATGTATCTTAAATGGAGTATAAACATATTTATATAAAAAAAATTATGGATTGTAACAAAAGTAATTTACAAAAATGGTATCAAAGCGAGGTTATAACACTTAGACATGATGGGACATCACATAATCACCTTGATATATTTATAATTTAATATAGTTGAACAATTTGCAGCTAATGTAATTTCTGGAAGAAAAAAAAACACTTATTGCACACAAACATATCAATGACTGAACCAGGACAAATCATGGAAGAAGAACTAGTACCTGAGGGTATGTCATCACTAGAAAATGCAAGTCTATATGTGGAACTTGAGGCAAAGTGTAATGTCGAAGTACAATCAGAAATGTTAGAAACTATGAAAAGATTGAAGGATGATTTAGACAGCCTTAAAGCAAACAATGTCAAATTGATGAATGCTAAATAGGATCAAGAAGAGATAAATGAACTAATCTTAAAAAGTTTGACAAACCAACAAAAAAAAAATGGCCATAATTCTTACAGTACCGGGAAGAAAAGGAAGGGAAATATAATAATTTGCAGCGGTGAGGAAACTACATATAATCTCCATTTAACCACTCAGGAGTTAAATAAATATGAAGACAAAATTATAAGAAAGAAAAAGAAAAGCTTGTGGATTTACAAGGATAATTTAAGAAGTTGAGACCCCCAATGTTTTATGGAGAATCTAAAGAGGCTATTGAATCCTGGTTACTAAATATAAAATGATACTTCCAAGTATACAGATACAATGATAACTTGAGAGCAAGTTTTGTTATTTTTCAGTTGATCAAGAAAGTTGCTATGTGGTGGTAGGAGGATAAAAGTGTAAATAATATACGCCGTAAAGAGTTAAGTTGGAAAAAAATTTAAAAAAATGTTTAAAAAAATACATGTTGGAATGGTATTATAATGCGAAAACCAAAGAGTTTAATGGTTTAAGATTGGGGTAGCTAACCATGGAGGAATTTGTAACTAAGTTTGTAAATTTACAACGTTTTGTACCTTACTTAAAAGTTGAAAAATATAAGGTATATAGGTTTATCAGTTGTTTACCTCCGACTTATAAGGAAAAAATTGAATTTGACATGACTAATATTATGGATGAAGCAATTATAAAAGCTAAATAGTGCTATCTTTTATTTAAACAAAGATCGGAATTAAGCAAGAATTGGAAAAATAAGCAAAATTAAAAGATGGATCAACACAAGAAAGGATATAAACCCTCTCCTTTTAGGAAAGGAACAAGAAGCCATGCAGACAACAATTATAACAGGTCGGGTTCAATCATCAACAATAGGACGAAAGGTACAGGAAATTCCAATAGTGGGTGGAATAAAAAATTGAAGGAAATTAAATGTTGGGGTTGTAATGGATCTCATCTATAAAGAAACTTCCCTCATCATTCTAACAGGAAAATGGCTCCCGTAAACATGCTACAAGAATCTTCTACCCTGAATGACATAGCCAGGAATATACCCAAAATTAATGTTGCTTTAGAAGACAGATAGGCAGATCATCAATCCACTATGTTGGAAGTATAAGGTAAAATATTGAATACACTTATTTCCATACTTATCGATTCAGGAGCTAGTTTAAGTTACAATGCACCAAGAGTAATTGAGAAATGTAAACTTCTTAGGGAAAAAAATGCATGGTTGGTACAATTGACAACATGAGTAAATAGGAAAGTTATGGAATTGGTTAAATATTGTAGGCTATGTTTTAATGAAATGGACACTTCGGTCAACTTAAATATACTTCCTTTAGGATCATATGACATTTTAATCGACATGGATTGGATAGAATCTCACAAAACCATTATCAAATGTTTGCATACAAGTTTTGATTGTGTTGATGAGGAAGTAAAGTATCATACTATAAAAGGAATTTACAGACCTATATCTATGCAACAAATCTCAACGGTACAACTCAAAAAGTATATTAGGAAGGGATGTCAACTTTATTCCATTAAAATTATGGAAATTGAATCTAAAAAGCCAAAAACAATATTAGAACAATTCCCTATCCTTAAGTAATTTCAAGATGTGTTTCCTTACGAGATAACATGATTTCCTTTTAAGAGATATTTAGACTTTAGTATAGATCTAATTCCTATATCTGTACATGTATCATGAACTCCTTACCATATGAGTGTTCCATAATTGACAGAAATAAGGATGCAATTACAGGAATTACTTTACAAGAAGTATATTCGACCAAGTGTGTCACCTTGGGAAGCACCAGTTTTGTTCATCAAAAAGAAAGATGGCACTTTCAGAATGTGCATAGATTACATACAACTAAACAAAACAACAATAAAAAAACAATTACCCGTTACCAAGAATTGACGATCTATTTGATCAGATCGGTAGAGCCAAAATTTTCTCAAAAATTGACCTCAAGCCAAGGTATCATCAAGTACGGGCTAAGGAAGAACATATCCATAAAACTACTTTTTGAAAAAGATATGGACATTATGAATTTGTGGTAATTCCTTTTGGGTTGAAAAATTCCCTTGCAACATTATGAACATGATGAATAATGTGCTAAGTAAGTTCTTGGATAAATTTGTACTGGTATGATCAGGAACATTTATGAAAGGTTTTGCAAATTTTAAGAGAATGTCAATTATACCCAAAACTTAGTAAATGTGTTTTTTATAAAAGATAAGTACAATATTAGGGACATGTCATTTCAGAAAAAGGAGTAGCGATTGATCCTGCTAAAATAAAGGCTATACTGGAATGGTCAGTACCAAAATATGTACATGATATTAGATCCTTCATGCGGTTAACAAGATATTACCACATATTTATAGAAAAAAATTCCAGAATAGTTCGTCCTATAACAACCCTTCAAAATAAAAGTGTTTGATTTATCTGGAGTCAACAATGCTAAGATAGATTTGATAAATTGAAACATTTACTAACAACAACATCTATATTAAGAATTGCCAACCCAAAAAAATATTTTGTAGTATGCACTAATGCAAGTAAAGAGGGTTTGGGAGGGGTTTTAACTAAGGAAGGTCATGTAATATGCTATTAATATAGAAAGTTGAAAGAGCATGAAAATAATTATGTGGTACATGATATGGAGTTGGCAGTTATCATCCATGTCCTTAAAATTTAGCGACATTATTTAGTGGGAAAGAAATTTCTGTTGCTAACCGATAATATTGGGTTAAAATATATGTTTGACTAGAAAAAATTGAATACACGTCAAGCTAGATGGCTTGTATTCTAAGTCACTATGATTTTGAAATTAGACACATTAAAGGAAAATAAAACATAGTCTCAAATGCACTAAGTCGACAACAACATGAACTGCATTATGTATTATTTAGTGGATATGAATCAAAATTTAAAAATGTGTTGAAAACATTGTCAAGTAGCGATATTGAGTATAAGAAGACGATGGAAATATGTAACCATAGATCTGTTTGTACTAAGGATGGTGCATATCAGATTGATACAGAAGGATTTCTACATTTAAAAAACCGTATCAATGTACCTAATCAGTCTCACATAAAACAAATAATTTTCAAGTAATTACATGATAATCCTTATGCAGGACATCCCGAATATCAGAAATTTATAACAGCATTAAAGAAAGATTTTTATTAGCCAAATATGAATAAGGAAGCAGTTGAATATGTAGCTAGGTGATTTACATGTCAACAGGTTAAATTTGTTCATAAACATCCAGTTGGATTATTGCAGCATATACCCATTCCTAAATGGCAATGAGAAACTATAACCATGTATTTTATCACCGGGTTACCGGACAAGTCTGGAAAATGGTGTGAATAGTGGTCGTACAAACAGCAAATCCCGAACGGATGGTTGGTACTCAAAGACTTGTTCTTGACTGTTAGAGGATCTGGGATATACCTATTATGTGCATGCACATAGATGCTATGGATACCGCTGATGGTACACTAGTAGTTATCATCCCATCTATGTCAACATTCAAGAACAACTATTTTAGAACTAACCATTCGTGCACGATTTGTGGTTTGTACGGACATTATTTGCACCATTTCCGAGACTTGTCTGAGTATCGATCAGTCCTTCGCGACCTTCAAAAATGCTCTTGTGAGTCTGAAATCACAGTTCACCCTCTGGCTTCCTCCTCCAACACCAACACCATTTACACGATCTCTACTTCTAGTAGTACTTTCTCGTCTTCGACTGTGGAAGATCCACCTGATCTATCCGGACACCGCTTTCGTGACAATGGAGATATCATCAAAACCATCACCGGTTTTACCCCATTTCACTTATCCCATGGTGTAGAGTCGGTTCTTCCCATTGAATTCCATATTCCTCCCCCACATCCTTTGTGCTAACTACAGAGTCTCCAAGGCAAGTCCAATTTCCTTCATTGGAGGTCCTATGCCTGAGTCTCTCACCATGCAGCACTTGGGGCATAGTTTTTATTTTTTGTTTTACATCATTTTTACTACGATTCGGTGACCCCCTCCAGTAGCTTATCCACATCTAGTCGCAATGAGTCCATTGTAGAACTTCCTTTCATCATTTGCACATGAGTAGGTCGATATAACCCCTACTCCTGCGCCACTAGTAACCCACTGGAGGGTGTGGTCCCATGTTTACACATGCACGCAGCATGTTGCATGCATAATCCAGCTACCACTATGATAGTATACCATTAAGTCCCAAGACCTTCCCTAGAGGTCGAGGCCCACATTTTGTGTACCACCACGCGAATCACATCGTGTAAGTTGAGCTAGATCTGTACTCAGGCCTCCATTTGGTCCAGTTTTTACCGATGCTCCACTTCACCAGGGGAAGCATCACTAGCTGTTATTCAGTGTCATATGGAGTCCATTTGAGAAATCATTCGCACCACTGGGTTCGGTTTTTTTTCCCTCTATATGTTGACGAGACCCTTGTCTCATTCTCTCACTAGGTTTTCCCGAGCCATTTCTTAGAAGCCACCTCATTTTTCATGTCATCACATGAATCTCCCCTCATATGTATTGACACATTCATGAGCCATTCACTCCATCCATACTACACAGTGAACCATTTTTTACCACCATCCATCGTCTTGTAAGGGTTCCCCATTAATGTTCAGCATTTTATTCACATTAGTCATGTTCACAACATAACCTCTTTCCATATATCGAACACTTCCCCCTTTCTTGATTGACCATTACATAGTTTCTGTTAAGCTCTTTTCTAACTCTTAAAAGAATGAAAAGATCGTTGAGCACACTTACTTCCTTTCACGCTCGTTAAATAATTTGAAAGGGCGTCTATATAACCTCGTTTACCTCCTTTTTGTATTATGTAGCATATCATAAGAAAAGGCCCACCTTGGCACACTCAGTCTAGGAACGTTTCCCTTTGCATCCTTTTATGCTTTATCAAGCATTGGGACCAAAATTTACGAAAAAATATCATCATGGGTTTTATTTAAGCTCTTTTCCATCCTTCTCATCAAGAAAAGATTACCAATCAAACTTGGTTTCGTTCATGCTCATAAAAGTATTTGAATGATCGTCAAGTCAGTTAGGTTTAACCTTTTTCGGCTTGATTGGACTACCAACGGTAAAGAATTCCTCATTCCCCCAAGGTTGGGAGAGCTCTCCTGCGCACACTTTTATCCTTTTTCAGACTCAGGAGACTACATATAAAAAAAGAGACCACATTAGAGTCTTATTCATGTTTTCAGACTCTCTAAAAATGAAAACACCATTGAGCATTTACTTTCTCGGGCTCGCTTAAAATCCACAAGATACTGTTATAACAGTGCCTTTCGGTGCCACCTAATATATACAGTTTGGCAACTTCACCACTATTGATCGCCTTTGTTCAGAGTATTCTGCGATGAGTCTTCCTTGGATCCCCTGGATATCACTAGTCTAGTTACCTCCCTCAGTATTTCCCATCTGCAGTTACATTCTCGGTATTACAGCTATAATCCTGATTCCATGAGTTAGTTTCATTTGCTTCTAGGTTATCCTTGTCGTCATAATCTGAACAAAGGAATTTTGAGTTCCCCATAATTCCCTACCCCTGTTCCCCCATTCAGTGTTCCAGTCCCCAAATTGTCCCACATCTTTGATTATCCACCTCGTGCTTCTCATCAAGGAAACATTATTACCTTGATTAGTTGCAGGTATCCCTCTCTCGACATCAACACATCTATTCCAGAGGATAGACCTAGAGGTCCTTGTATCCTAGTTTCATTCACTATATTTATGAGTTCCTTGGACTACTTGAAAGGAGTCATTAGTGCCTCTCGATATGGTTGTGTCTCGCGTGCTCGACTTCAGATACATCATCACACCATTGATATTCGTACAGGGTATTGGTCTGTGCATTATTGATTGAGGACCCTGGTTGTCACTTGACTCTGGGACATTGGTGAGTCTATTAAGGGACCCAGACAGGTTCATGTCCCTTGTGATTGTTGAGTTGCATTGGAAATAGTGTTCAGAAGCCCCCAAAGCAGTGCTTCTATATAGCTTCATGGTTGATGTGTAATATTGTACCATAGAGACTCTGACTCTCTGTCAGTGAATCCCTATAGCTATGTAAACTTCCATATCTAGCAGAGCATCAATTGTGCAGATATTGCATTCCATGAGAATGCCATGGTTCCTATGTATCAGTTCTTCAAATCAGCAGGATATTCAGCCTCTCATTGAGGCCACCATTATGTAACATCATTTGCATATGTATTGATTGGCTCCCATATTTTTGAGCCTTGATCCCATTATTTATTCTTTTGACATTGTTACGAGTATGGGTATTCCTGCCTCGTCCATATACATGTCACATATTCTTTGTATCTCACCCATTGTTGGGAACCAATATTAATACAAAAATCAAAATCCATAGTGTCTCAAATGAGGAAACGTCACTTCTTCACAGATCTCTCCATTATCCCCATGATCCTATGATGTCTGTCAGCCATATGGTGAGCTCATTCCCTCACACATCAGGGGGCAATCTGTTAATGCAAAAAATTGCTCAACTACCTCTACACGGCCTAAACCACATACATCCATCCTTTTCCTTTTCCTACCATTTTTTCCCTCATTTTTGACCTCCACAACTATGGTTTAACCTTATTCTCTCTTAAAAAACATAAAAAGGGTCTTAAAACCCTAAATAGGGCTTAAAAACCTAAATAGGCTTCCAAAACCCTAAAAGAGATAAAAGAACATTAAAACTATAAAATAGTGTGGAGGTCTCCATCACTAGATTCACTTATTCCTTCTCCCATTATTCTATTTTTGTGAGTACAATGAGAAACCCCTATTCTCAAAGTACTCACCTCCTTTTTCCGATCATTCCATAGCCCCACCATCTCCCATCCGGTACATTGAGGCATCCTTCGCACTAAGCAGCCTGTGGAGAGCCAGCCCATTTCCAAGTTTGGGGCACGGTGGCCCATTTTCAAGGAAAGAGAAGGTATACTTGCCATGTTTTTTGTATATTTAGTTTAATTGCATTTGCTTAATGTTTTTTGTTTACTAATATTTTTTTTGTTGTAGCTCCTTTTGCACGAACTCTACCCTTCTATCTCATTGACGGAAGGGAGGTTGTTTTGCACATAGTAAGGGTGAAAACCCTGCTACAGTACCGGCACACCATAGAACTGTGTTTTAGTCCCAATAAAGATATTTAAATGTACAAACCCAAATTATTCATGGAATAGATCATACTTCCAATAAAACCATTTAAAATAAGGGTTTTACCAATACAACAAAACAAAGGGGAAAACTGAAAAAGAAACCAGATTTTATACTTCACTATTATTTTCATTATAACAGAACAAGAATTTAAAAACCCTAGCAATAATGAAGCAATCTAAAACTATCAGTATCAAAGACATTTTCCTGTAGGTCAAATAACTCTAAAACCCCATCTATTGAGTTCCACAACTACAATGGCCAACTGAGCCAAACCAACCTTGTATATCTCACTTCTTTTATGAACATCGGCTACAACGATAAGTATTTTGTATTTTTCCTCCATTCAGTTGCTTACAGACATGACTAAGAAGAAAACAGTGACTTACATTCATGAACACAAGCGATGAACCAATTGGGCGACTTTCCACTTTCTACAATAGAACCTCCATTGGTAATTGAAAGAAATAATGGGTAAAAGATGCATAAATTTAAATGAACAGAAATATGTGAGAATTTTTACAACTATTCATACCTGATTTATGATTTTGAAAGTTGTAAAGACCCAAATATTTTGTTTTATAGCAATTGAAGAAGTAAAGTGTGAATATGGCCACCAGTGTTCGAAAATCTCTATTAATTTATGTATTAAATCAAAACCTAGATAAGATTTGATTGTGAGGCGTTGTAATGTTGGAGATTGTTTGGAAAATTTCAACTGAACCAGACATAGATCCATTCACTTGTAAGTGGAAATGAAGCATTAATATTTCGAATATGGTTTTATAGGAACTGATCACATCCCATCTCTGTCAATTATCTTGGGAGTAGATAAAAAATAGTAAAATGGAAATGTAAAACCCCAAGTCTGTCCTAAAGAGTAATTAACACCATATATAGTGCATATTCTACCTCGAGACTCAGAACATTACTTAAAAACCTTACCAAGCGATGTAATTTGCATGACATTAACTTGGTTTCATAACTTTGGATATTTAAATCGGATTGCAACCTAAGCCATTGTTTGGTTATATTAGGATAACTTTATCCTATGGATAAATTACTTCACATTGACTAATGTTGAAGGTTGGAGTAGTATATACTTTAAGTAAAAACATTATATCCAATAAGTTCCATACTTGTTAATACCTACATTGTAAACATTTAAAAGAGGGATGGTTAGCTTAGAATTTAAGTAAGTTGCAAGTTCACTTCCCAGTCATAACTGTAAAACATATGTACCAAAAAACAATCACATCTTCGATGAATGCCAACCTTGAAACTAAATAGTTGGGGGCTTAGGTTATTTTACCTTAGGAAAGGTTGTAGATGTATCTTAAATGGAATATAAACACAATTAAAAAAATACTGTGGATTGTTACAAAAGGAGCGTTACAATTGCGTCTAGAGTGTTGTTTTTTATAGGCTAAGACAAAGGATTCTAGTAAATAACATTTAAAGAGGAACCAAACCTTTGCGTATTAAATTACCTTTACTTTCTATTATGTTATTACAACAACCATATTGGATAAATTTGAAATTTGCAATTCTTCAATTTATTCCTCATGATCAATCAAAGATCCTGAAAATTCACCAATTGACTGTAAGAATCTACCAATTTTTGCATCATCGTCAAACCCATGCCAAATTTTGACATTTTCATGGACTAAAGGTATATGCCTAATTTCCACATCATATCTAATATGAGGCTTTGTTGGTACCCTGAAACAACTAGTGGCCAATGTTATTGAATCTGCAGTTTCATTACAATTTCTAGGAACAAAACAAAGGTTTAAATCCAAGAAACAAATTCTCAATCAAATCCCACACTTCATTCCAATAAACCTTAAGCTTCAATTAGTTTATCCTAGTAAATTTTTCTGACATGCTAAACTATTAATTCTAAATCTCCAAATACTACCAATTCTAGTATATTCATGTCTTTAGTCGTCCTCAAACCCAAAAACAATGCTTCATATTCAATTATATTGTTGGTAGCTTCAAATTTGATTTTGTACATAAAAGTAACTATTTCATCAATATGAGAAATTAGAAAAATAAATGCTCCAATGCCTTCTTTAGAATATGCTTCATCAAAATACATTATCCAAACATTATCCTTAACGCTTGTTGGTTGTTGTTTCTAAACTTCTTTTAACACTTGTACTAAAGTTGAACATTGGTCGTCAAAATGTAAAAACATGAATCTATACTTTCCTAAACATGATATAAAGGATTATTGGATGGATTAAATGGTCACTTAAAATATATGCCAATTGTACTTCTCTATACAATTGTCTAGCTTCACCACCAAACACAGGAACCATGGCATAAGAATAATCCATATGTAATGTTCCTCCCATTTTTAAGGTACAAGATCTATTCAATAACATTCCATATTTTGGGGGAATAACAACTACTACCACATTCATTAAAATGTTCTTCAATGGGAGTTGGGATAGGCTGAATACTAAATCTTTAATTACCACTATACATTTCACAGGTCTAGAATGAAAGGCATGTTGGTCATGAAAAGGCTTAGTAAAAATTAATTCAAGTACTTTCATTAATTCTTTTGGATTTAAATTGTGGGATGCACCATAATCAAGGAGGCAATTATGCAACATATTATCATGAATAAGCATGGTAATATAAAAAGGAGGAGGTAAGCATGCTTTTTCATCTAATTGTGGGCCAAAAAACATTGTTGGATTTTCATCTTAGAGATTTACTATGTCAGTAAGAGGTGAGTTTGTGGAAGGATATAAAAGCTTTAAAATACTCTTTTAAAGGTTGATTTTTAACCAATTTAGTCAAGGTCATGGGAATCTCAATCTTAACTACTTCTTGCTCAAGATTAAAAGAAATAGAATTTTGTTTTGCATCTTTCACTTTCACATTTTTACCTCTATTACCTAACTGATCTTGTTTATTTTATGCCTCCTTACTTTATGTCTACTTTTCCATAGCTGCAACTTTCTTCTAAGGTCACTGAAAACTCAATTTATTCCCTGATATGAGACCATATTTCCTCTGTTGATTTAACTGAACTACATCCTCAAATTTTCCCTAAATCTGGCATGTCATGAAAGAGTGTTCATATTCATCATGTGTGAAAAAAATTACTAATTGATTTTCATCAAGTAGTTTAACCTATGGACCTAATTCTTCAACCACTTCATCATTGAATTCATCAATTTCATCATCTAGAGTATTTTGCAGTGGACTCTAAATTTTTGGTATTGATTTTCTCTCCTTTCTCTTCAGAAAAATTATGGATTAAAAGTCCTACGAAGCTGAGTTGGATTTCTATCAGGAATATCTTGTGTAGGAATGTTTTGAGTTTTGTTATCAACCTCTAGTATATTTAACTTTGAATTTAAGCCTTTAATCATTTTTGTCATTTCATCAACCTTGTGACCTTGAGACTTTGAGCCAAAGGTTAAAGGTCCAACTTATTTTTTCTGTTTTCTTTTATCAATTTCTTGATAGTAAGTTTTGGTTCTAATCCTAAAAACTACAATACTATTATAGTCTACTTCCAATAAAAATTATTGCATATTTACAAGGGTTACAACCCTTCTTTCTCTCAGCAATAGAGAGAAATTTGCATCGAATACATTGGAAAAAGTGATTTTGGAAGAAGTTTATGTGGGTTTAATATCAGCAGGAATTTTTCCACACATCTTATTGAATATTTTGTCTAAATCAACTAAAAACTCATCAATGTTTCTTTTGAGTGACCCAAATTTTGTGATGTATTAAAGAAAGTCCTTTTTGTCCCCCCATTGTTTCATAAAGGATTCTTCTAATGCATCAATTCCATTGATGGAATCGACGAGAAAACCTTGAAACCACTTCCTAAATTCCCCATCCATACTTTGTATGAAAACTCTCATCCAAACATCTTCATTTTCTATATTATCTCAAGATGAAGACGAGCGACAGGATTATCCACACACAAATAAGGATGGGAAACAAGGAGAAAACCCCTCAGATGAAAACCTAGATAATATCTAGAATTATTCAAGCACAACTCCAACAGACCCGGGATTGGGGTATATGAGGAAGTAGACAGAGCAGTCTGAACAAAGGAACAAGAAAAGGAAGGCTAACAAATCAGCAGGAACTATTGGCATCACCAATGACACTTATACCCTCCTGATGGATGTAATGGGAGAAATAGATCCCTAGATATTTAAGAAAATGAATGCACGTCAAAAATAGCTCATAGGCAGTATTACAAACTTACTATAGATGTTATGTAATGCAATAAAACAAGTAAGAGTAACGGTCGAATATAGACCACAACTGCGAGTGTCACGGGACTTAGTGGGCTCGTTAGAAGAGCAACTGAATGATGTGTCAATACTTATCCCACCAATAAATATTCAACTGGTGGGAGAATCACTTGACTTGGGTATAGAAGAGCTAAATTCTACATCCAAAAGTATAATCCATGTCACTATCTATTTCTCTACACTGTCGGTGTAAAAGGTATATCCCATTCAGAATGTCGCGGTCGTAGAAATGAAAGTTACAGAAGGAGAATTGGTTAAGAAATTTATAGCATCAAACAATAATATTAATAAGATGAAGAAAAAATTTAGGGAAATGGAGAAAAAATCAAAAACTTGGGAGCAAGGCAGGCACGAACTTGACACATCTGTAACACTAGCTTGCAACAATTTCACAAACGAAGGCATGACACATGAGATGGTTGTCGAAGCTAAGGTATTTCGACTTGCTGAAATAGTAGAGGACCTCCACAGAATTGTTGCAGAGTTGGAGGAACAAGTGACACCCAGTACACCACCAGAGATACTAGAAGAGAGAAGGAAAACAACAACAGAGTCTATGAAGAATATCGAAGAGGCAGAGGCACTATGTGCCAAGGCAGTCGAGTAAGTTTCTCAGACATGAGAAGCGTTGATTGACGATGAAGAACTACAGAAAGTCACAGAGAATTTGTGCACTGTGGAGATATCTATGACCCAGATGAAGAATGAAATGAAGAAGTGTCCCTTAGTAGATAAAAAAGCTAAGGCTGCCGAAATTAAAAAAGTACAGCAACAATTCATAACATTGCAAACGCAGCAACATAAGTGGGCTGACAAGGTTTCAGAATTACAAGCAGAGGCATAAAGGGTTATAGGTATTAATCAACCTGTACACCAGAATGTGCGACAAGTAGTAGATTCAATGGGACTTACAATGTCAGAACACATCAGTTCCAATCTTGTGGAGAATGATGCAATGTCTCTGCATTCTTAATGATGTCATGCTAATTTTCTATTCACAAGTAAACATAATGTTGCAGTATAACATACCAATGCGATCTAAATGGTTTATGATCTGAATAAGTGATATTAAAAACCATTCCTAGATATCTAAGTAATGTTGTGATAGATGAACAATAGATGCACTAAACCATCCTTCTTACTGCAAAAACATGGTTCCGACAGTTCTCCGTCGAACATCTCGGGTGAGACTTCAACTACTTCATAGGTGTCATTGGATAGGGTAAAACCTGTATGGGTTGGTGCTCAGGGAGATCGCTGAGTTAGGGGTGTCGACATAGTGTGAACCCCTGTTGATAGATATGTGTCAATAAAAATTTTCATTGTTGGTACCACAGTACGAGGAGAAGGAGGATATGTTGTGACATCAAACGAGACTGGAGATTCAGGATTGGTTTGATCAGAAGGCTCGAGAATTCATAGCAAAACAAAATTCAAGTTCTATATTAATGACAAAAGAGTGGTTGGGAAAACATATCTATTCTGATATCCACAAATATTTCTTCGTCGACTTTCTGATCATCTTGTACGAGTGGTTGGCACAACTGACCTATCGAAAGACAAATTTTCAAGGAGGCGAACCTACTTGCTGGACTCTGGAGCTGATCCAACGGCTGAAGGAGGTAGACAACAGAGCATCGAGGGTTGTTGAAGTGTGGCTCAACAACATATTGGAAGGCTACATTTATGATTTCATGGTCGACACAATCAATTCTTATAGAGACGTGGAAAGGGAATTCTTCAAAGGGCCAAGAGTTAGGTTTCTTTTATCTTTGCAATTGTGTATTAAAATGATTATCTATGAAAAGGGTATATTGAAGATGAACTCTAATGAGTAAACTTCTGGTGTGTGGAATTTGTGGGTACTGTAAAGATGAGATTCGGATGGAATGATATGGGGTAGATGGATGGGAGTTACGATGAACCTATGAGGGAAGTCAAGGAAGAGTGTGGTCTTCTACGAATTGGGCAAGGTTTCGGCAAGAGACGAGGAAGAGGACTGAGGAGAGTCATGTTGCGACCGAAAAAAGAAGCTACAAGAGAATACCACAAGGGACTAAGTGACCCTACAGTGATGAAGAAGAATACCAGGATATGCCCGAGCCCAAGGAAAGACCAACCCAAAGCAACAAAGTATATACACTTCTGTGCACTGCACCACATTCAAGAATAAATACTAGCTCGACACCAAATTATCCAACATGTCATAAACACACTAATAGTAGAGGATCAACAAACGTAGGAAGAAGGTCTAGGATTGCGGGCAATGATGTAAAGTTACCTTTGTTTCATGGTAACGGGACTGAGGATCCCAAACAATATTGGTTTTTATCCAAAGCAATATGGATTGTAAAGCAAGTCCTAAATGAGGATATTAAGAAGGGTCAATTGGTGACAAATTTTTGAGGTCACGCATTGGACTGGTACATGAATTTCATGCAAGTTCCTACAGGGAACCTAGCGAAGACTTTAGAAGAAATTAGAACCGGATTGATTGAGGAATTTAGGAAACCCAAGTCTGAGTCACAATATATCATGGAACTAAAAGAGATCAAGCAATATTCAAATGAATTAGTCTAGGATTTTGATCAGTGTTTTTATATGTTGATGGAAAAAGTCTGTTTCAGAATGAGTGATGTGCAACACAAAGAATGGTTCATCGCGGTTCTAGTACTGCATATCACAATTCCATTGATGTAGTAGAAGATTGTGACAAAGACCGAGGCTATGGATATTGCAATGAAGTTGGAAGCCTCGCCAGCCAAAGAAACTGGAGTTGGAAAGAATCAGAATTCAATCGCAACTGGCGAACCTGATGATCCAATTGTAAGATATCAAGAAGGGAAGGGAGCATCGTGAGGAAATATGGTGTACTAAATTTCACATGAAGGGCCACCATAAGGATCAATACTCAGATTTTAAAAATTAATTGTTGTCAGGAGCTCCAAATATGATAAGTCACGTTTGCTTTCCATGGTGTTGCATCTGTCAAGTTCGTGGACACCAACAAGAAGACTGTGTGTATCTTCAGAAGATGGTATCCAATCCTGATAATTTGTATTATACTTTTGTTTAATCTGTTGGACACGAAGACAAGGATTTTCTAGGATATGATCTACTCCAGGAAATGAAAAATAAATGGTTATTACATGAAGGGATAAGAACACCAATCGACAGAGAGACCGCCACTACAGTGGCCACCGCAAGTGGTACAGCCAAAGTCGTAGTTTGGACTACAGCCATAACCATAGTTTGCTCCAACGTAGCCGCAATATAACCAAATGCAGTATGCTCCATAGCAGCCACAATATAATAATTCATAGCATACTCACCCACTGTATGTTCAACCACAGTTATATCCACCGCCACATCAGCAGTTTAATCAAGCGCGGTATCAATAGAAGGAGGCTTTCGCAGAGGACTCCGAGGAGGATGAAATAGAGGTTTCATTCGAGGAGGAGGACAAGGAAAATGACCTATATATTGCTACAATTGTGGATTATTGGGGAATTATCAGCGAGATTTTCCAAACCTGTGGTCGTAATGTACCTACTATATAATACAGTTGAATATTGTTCACAGCTAATCGCAAAGTGGCAAGCGAAGAATGCTCTGCCACTGCAAAACCACAATCAGAATGTGAACCATCCGATGAATCTACCACCAAGCTAGAACCAAGGACCAACGGTTTGGAATATTTCAACTGAACCTAGGATTCAACCTGCTAACGTTGGTTTTATGACCCATGGAGGTGTGACAATAGGAGATGATGGGCCGACACCAATAGTTCGATTGGATGGTCGAAAAAGGGTGCAATTTGATGTCGAAAATAAGAGGGATACGTTCTTTGAATCACGCGACACCATGAGAATAGATCTGGGTAAGTTTCCTATTTATGAAATGCCACCTATTTTTTATTCAACACTGGTAGAAGGACCATCACGGAAGCATGGTACACTACAAAATTTCTTTGAATTTTGTCTATCGCTGGAAAAATATCCTAATGTGCTAGCTGAGATCGCAAAGTTGTTGTATCAGCCATATAAGGGTCGACGGGAGTCTACTGTGAATTCCCTGCATAAGAAGAAAAATGGAAAGGAGATACGGATGAATGTTCATATTGGGGATTACGATGTGGATTCAGTTATTTTGGATCTAGGCTAAGATGTCAACATTCTTACAAAGCATACATGGGATAATATGGGGAAACCATAGTTGCTTTGGTCCCTTGTGTAACTGCGACTAGATAATTAGGATAGGGTGTCACCAATTGGGTGAGTACCAGGCTTAATGGTGGAATTCGAAGGAATGAGGACATATGCATATTTCGATGTTATTGAGATTATCGATGAAGGAAGATCATATCCTACACTACGAGGGATCAGATGGGATAACGACAACTGTGGTGATCAACTTCAAGAAGTGTGTGATGAATTTTGATAATCGTGATATCAGAGTGATAGCCCCAATGTATCCAAGCGAAGGAAGAAGGTATGTTGAACTAGAAAAGGAAGAAGTTGTAGAAGGATGGGACCATGTGTACAACATTTCAGAGGATTATGTCCATCCCACTGTAGACAAAGAGCTAGGTTGGAGAATCTATAGATTTGCATAATCAAATTCTGATGATGCGCTAGAAAATTGGAAGAATCAGATGCATGAGATATCGATTCGAAAGTGTGGAAGAATCACTCGGTCGCTACATCGAGTTGCAACGGAGGTTGTCCAGTTACCGACATACGAAGGATTTCTTGATTTACCTGAATTTCTTGATGACTTTGAAGACAGGGTCTCAGAACCACAGAGGCTATTGGCGTTGGATGAGGCATTGAAGGCCACTCCAGTACGTTGGTGGGAAACACATAAGAAATCAAGCAATGGGTGGTCGTTGTGTCACAGGCTGATGTAGGTTCGGTTCGGAAAAGAAGAGCAGTATCAAGTAGAGGATTATGACGGGTGAAATGATCCCAATGATCATTTTCTTGCATGTAAGACCATGTGGGTGTCACGGGAGAAGGATGAGTGGGTACATGATTTTGTACACACGTTGGATGAAATTCCACGGTAGTGGCATGTATCAGCTGAGATCCAAAGAGAGATCACAACATGGGAGGACTTGACGATTTGTTTCTCTCACACATTCAGTTTTGCGGATGTTGATCCAGTGATTCATAGTGTGCTACATCATATCCATGATGTTGTCTTGGAGATAAATCCAGTTGCATATCCTACATAATCACTTGAAGTACCAATGATGCGGTCAATGATGGAGTGTCTCTTGGCTTCCACATGACCGATATCCCACTATCCATGCCAACTACATCTATCGACATTACTCTGCTAAGGAATACTTGATGATGGATATGACCCAAGGAACACTAATATTCAAAAATCTAAGGGAATTTGGAACATTGCGGCATTGGAGATGTCGACAAACAAAAGTCACCAACCATTGAAGATTATAAGAGATTATTGGGATGAAGAAACTATGGTGAATATCACCGATCTATTGCATGAGTTTCACGACTTGTTCCCGACCATATTTTCTGAAATGAAAGGTATCCTGGGAAATTTGGGAGAAATGAAAATCCCACTTAAACCAGATGCGAAACCAATGAAGCAGTGTTCGTATCATCTGAATCTATGATACAAGGAGAGAGTGAAGGATAAATTCAGAAGAACGTTGGATGCAGGAATCATAGAACCAGTCAAATATTTAGAGTGGATCATTCCAATGGTCGTGCAAGATAAGAAGACGGGCGAGGTCCCGATCTATGTCCATTTCAGAAATCTTAATGATGCATGTCTTCATGATCTGTTCTCGATGTTTTTTACTAACGAAGTGTTGGAAGGAGTAGGCAGTCAGGAGATTTACTCATTTACTAATGGATTTTCAGGCTATCATCGGATTAAGATCGCAAAGGAATATCAGCATAAGATGAATTTTGTGACTAAATGGGGATAGTTTCAGTACACGGTGATGCCATTGGCACTCAAGAATGCACCTATGATATTTTCCAGGATCGTAGTCATTGTGTTTAAGGAATTTATTCATAAGTTTGGTGGTAATGTGCTAGTGAAGGATCATCTTGCAAATCTGTGACTGATGTTGGAGCGGTGTCGACAACATCAGATTGTACTGAATTCAAAGAAATGCATATTTTGTGCACCATTCGATATTTTGGTTGATCCAAAATCTGTAAGGAAGGGATGTTGGTTGATCCAACCAAGATTACGCTTATTGCGAACTTTCCCCCACAAACGAATGTGAAACAACTCAGAGTGATGTTGGGACATATGGGATATTATTGGAAGTTCATAAGAGGATACCCTGTGATCACAGCGCCAAGGGAGAATTTACTCGAGAAAGATGCTTAGTTCGAATGGAATCACAAGTGTCAAGGGAGTCTCAACACTTTGAAGAAGAAGATGGTCACAACACCAATATTGGTCTTTCTGAACTAGACAAAGGAATTCCATGTCCATGTTGATGCATTGTCAATTGTGTTAGGAGTGGTGTTGGTGCAACCAGGTGAAGGAGATATTGATCATCCGATTGATTTTTCCAGTCAAAAGTTATCATCTGCGGAGAGGATTTACACAATGAATGAGAGAGAAGGGTTAGCGATGGTTTATGCATTACATAAGTTTCACTTCTATCTATTGGGAGGACATTTCAAGATGTTCATTAATCATTTCGCATTGAAATACTTGGTGAATAAGCATGTGTTGGGGGGGGCAGATATGTCATTGGCTACTACTCTTCCAAGAATTTGATTTCGAAATGATTGTGAATACAGGTCACTTGAATGTAGGACCTGACCATTTGTTGTGAATTGAGACATGTGAAGAACCAACCAACATCGAGGACAGACTACCTAATGTGCAGATATTCAAGGTTGGAATGGTCAATGAACATTATGAGAAAATAGTTCATTTTTTAGCAACAAGAACGACATCGGAGGGGTTCAGGACAAATCAGAAGAAACAATTGGTTTTTTGGGCTATGAATTTCCAGCTGATTGTGAGACACCTCTATAAGATGGGACCTAATGAGATCCTACGTCAATGTGTACTACCGTATGAGAAGGAAAGGATATTGGCGGAAGCGCATGAGTGGGTTGCAGGAGGACACTATGGAGGTCACGCAATAACTTTGAAGATACTTCGCACAGGCCTCTGGTAGCCAATTGTTCATAATGATGTGGTGGATTATGCAAGGACTTATGATGTTTTCCAAATAACAGGGAAGTCATCACGAAGGGATGAGATGTCCTTGGTACCTCAGCTAATTCTACAGTCATTTGATAAATGGGCAGTGGATTTTGTGGGACCCATCAACCCACTAGGAAAAAGGACAGGTGTGTGATATATCATCACAGCAACAGATTATTTGACAAGGTGGGAGGAAGCTGCACTAGTGGCATATTGCACTACTGCGACTGCAGCAAGGTTTCTAATTGACAATGTTGTCACTTGATTTGGTTGTCCGAAGATCTTAATGAGCGATCAGGGGAGTCATTTCATCAATCACACCATCATTACACTGATAGAGGAATCCCATATTCAGCACAAGAATATCACTCCTTATCATCCGCATGATAATGGGAAAATCGAAGCATTCGATAAAGTATTGGATCATGTGCTCACAAAGGTCGGCAATGCAAGCCGCAATGATTGGAATTTGAAGATTCTGGCAATATTATGGGCTTATCGCACTACTTGCAAATGGTTGAAAGGGAAGATAGCATTCAAGTTGGTGTTTGGGTAGGAAGAAGTGATTCCAATGGATTATATTGTTCCAATTTTGTGCATCGCAGTAGCGACAGGGATGGATGATGAAGGAGCACTGGAAGAACACCTAACTCAATTCATGCAGCTAAAAGAACATTGGTTCATCATCGTATTTCATCAAGGGGTTGAGAAGGATCGCTAGAAAGCATGGCATGATCGCCATATCAAAACCAAGCACTTCCAACAAGGCGATAGGCTGGCGTGCTGGAAACCAGTGGCAGCGCCATGAAAAGTGTTGATGTTGCAGTAAGAAAGCAGTGTGGTGACGTCCGTAGGGACACGATAGGGTCAAATTGGGCAGTTAATGCAGCAATTAAACAAGTCCATTGGGGGCGCCAATGGACGAGATGCGCATTTATGGAAAATCCGACCGTTAGATTGAGTGGATAGATGGAAGATTTGGTTGATAAGTGGTGGATTTGGTCATGATGATTGGAAATATTTGGCACAGGTGCTCCCATGCTATAAGCATTGGTGGGGTGCGGGTTGGATAATCCATTATTGTTATTGAGTAAAGCAAAGTGGAGAGATCCAAGAGCATAGCTAAGCATTTGTTGAGAGCTTGTGGCAGATTGCAGTGATGGCACATGTGATTTCAAGTGGGAGCATACATGATTCACCACCAATTGGTACACCAATTGAGGAAGAGGGGTTCAATATGTAGATGGAACCACCAAATATTTCATGAAAGAAAAGGGGGGCCAACCGACCCAAGTCACCTTCACACAAGAAGAGGACTACCAGAAACTCAAGTCAAGTAGAGGCAAAAGTAGCAGAACAGGTTGGGTCATCGACAACTAGGGTAGAAGGCTCCATAGCAAGACAAGGGGTGACTACTGTGAACATTCCTAGATTTGTTCCCCTGTGTAAACTCAGAGCAACTTAACCCAACATGAAGAAGAATCAGCGGTACCCAATTCGGATGGTGACACTACTAATGGGGATGCAGTGCACATTCAATATTGTGTCGTGTTTGACATGAATGAATTATAGTGATCGTGATTTGCTGTCATACACTAAATACACAACGGATCCATTCAATTCATAATATGAGAAAGATAGCAACCCATTGGTGTGCACACCACAGTAGTGGGCGATGGGACTGCAAAGGTTGGGGCTTTTGGGACTCATACTCATGTTGTACATTGGTAAGCTGGTGGAAGCCAATGCATGCACAAAGAAGCTACTGGCATGTTTTCATGGCGGTTATTTGTGGCTAGACACAAAGGTGCCAGTCACTGTGGAGTTGATCTCACAAATTATTGGGTTTCCCATGTAAGGACCCGATCCGTTGCATTACTTTCGTGGCAAGGACAATGACAAGAGGTTGGCTACTAAGCTAAAGAGGAAATATGGCTTGGACCATGATAAACAAGCATACGTTGCTGATACCATCAATGATCAGACAACTCACATTGCAACGAAAATTTTGACCATTAAGGTGGTGCGCAAGAACCACCCCAATTAGTGTACATCTGGGGTGATCACATGTGCATAGAAGTGCATCGACCGTGTACAAATGAACTAGTCATTATTCTTACTCAACCAGTTAACGAAAGATGTGATGTTGGTGCAGGAGGGTAAGCAGTCATTTACTTACTCTTAAATAATGATTTTGATTGCATTAGTAGCATTGATGGAGCCCGCAGACATTCAAGGAATGGATGTCAAGGTCGCATGAGTCTGTAAGGGCACAAGGTACCAAAACCTCTGGTTTCTCAACAAGAGGAACTTGTTGAAGGATTGTGCAATATAGTTTTTTCTACATTGGTATGCACTGCGAGTCGCAGCTGAGAATATTATGCACTTATCTGAAGAACCTGTGGAAAAATATAGGTGGGTCGTAGATTTGTGATGGTCTTGCATGCGGTTCACATACAAGAAAGAAGGGACTCAGAAAGGCAGTGGTTAGACACTAAATACAATTTAACCGATGAGGAGCTAGATGCGATAGCAGATAATTGGCCTAAAGAGTGGAGAGAATCAATCATTGCTGAAGAGGTGTCGCATGCTGTGACGATTCCTCCACCTGATGCTCTGGTGGATCAAGAACAGGTGGAAGAAAGAGAACAAGAGTCACAGGAGGCATCTTCAAGGACTCCTACAAATTCGGAGATGGATCGAGAATTTGAAGAGACACGGACAAAGAGTATAGAAGAACAAGGAGAAGTGAGCAGCACTACGCCGATGGTAGATGAGCAAGTAAACTACATCATAGCGGAGATCACGATGACGACCACTGTGAGTGAGGCGCAACTGAGGCAACAGTCAATTGAAGGATTTCAAGAGGTAAAGACACAATTGTAGTATTTATTCAATGTCATTTTGGAGAAGGTGCCCGAAGCAAATTTGTTACAGCGGACAGGCGAGTTAAGCATAGGAAAGTGGGTCTAGATCATGCATATTATGCCGCAATCAGTGTAGACTCAGAGTGAGGATGTTAATTCCTCACTTCAACAATTTGAAACGATCACGTTAGATGTAAATGAATTACCCATGTACACTTTGGTGCAATTGCAAAAGTTAGCGAGTCAGGAGTTGGTCGACTGAGAACAAATTATCGATGATCACCTACTGAAGTCATAGGAGCAGGAAGAGTTGGAATAGTAGGAGATAGAGTGCCTCAAAAAGGCACAAGATGTACTGATTGTGGAAAAAGTACAGTTGTGGAATGATAGGGCGCAGATGGAGAAAGAGGTTTATTTCACCTGTCAAGAAGTCTAAGATATAACAGATGACATGGCTACAGAGGCCAAAGCTCAGAAGTTAGTACAGGTCATCGCATACTTACGTGGAGACCTCAAATATTTGCAGGCACGAATAACCCTATGCATGCCTCCAAAAATAATTGTAGTGCACAAAGGAGCCATTGAAGATGCGGCGACATAGCTTGAGGAAAGTGAGAAGGAAGCCAAGTTGATCATGGATGCGACTGTGCAATTTTGGGGCAACGTGGTCCAGGATGAGCAGTTGCAACAGCTAAACACATAGTTGCAGGATGCATAAGCACAATTGGTTGTGATGAGGAAATCACTCAGAGCGATGCCTCCTATCGTACAAGTCACTAAAGCAGTAGATTTGAATTCATTATAGCAGTGTGTAACCAACTTGAGAGAGCATCAACAACGTCGTACCACTTAGTTGGATGCGTTCCAAGATGTTGGTGAGCAATTAGTGCTTAAGGAAGTAAACGTACTTCAAGCAGTGCAGGAGAGTCGAAAAGAGGTGATTGCTAAGCTTGCTGAACATCCATCTGAGCAAGATGTGGACGAATGCACAGGGATCATCACAAGACTAAGGCTTAAGTTAAGGAATTCAAGCAACAATATGAATACTCCAAAATAAAAACTAATGAATATATTGTTTCCAGTTGACATGGTTTGAGGGTGAGCCACAAGATTGTGTTGGGGTCCTATTGGCAGGAGGTTTTGGTGCGAAAGAGGAAGAGAGGTGCGTAATACCAAGGATGATGCACACGACCAAGGATGATGCATTAGACCAAGTATGGTGTGCAAAGTGAAAAAGACGACAAAGAGTACTCTTGATCATGGTTTTGTAGTTTTTGGTCATGATTTTGTAGTTTTTGGTCTGAATTATTTAGAGAGTGGGGTAAAATGGACCATCTTGTAAAAGGTGAAATCCTATATATAAAAGTAGGAATGTAGTAGGAAATAAATCAATAGAGGTATGTTTTTGGAGATATACTGAGCATTCTTGTATGATCTTCTTGACCTGTGCGGAATATTGATCTATGTTTTGTTCTTTGGCGTTACTATGAAGATGATTTATGGGAACCTGCTTTGATGCGCAAGTAATATGACATGAACAGATGTTGATGGAAATACTTTGTCTTGTGTATTTCTTATTTTCCTATTTTAAATGATGTGATCTGAATGAATCAATGTTGCAATATGTCTATTATTTATGAATGATGTGATGTCTCTTCATTCTGGATGATGTCATGCTAATTGATATGTTCGCAAGTAAACGTAATGTTGTAATCTAATGTATCAATGTGATGTAAATGTTTTATGATATGATTAAATGATAGTAAAACTCATGACTGGATCTCTGATTAATGTTGTGATATTTGAACAATAGATGCGTAAAAACCTCCTTCTTACTACAGAAACATGGTTCGGACAGTTCTCCCTCAAACATATCTCCCTATGTTTTTACTCAAATTTCGTTCGGGAGAGCTTGTTGGATGCGGAATTAAATACCACATCCAACGAGTACCCACTTAGCATACTTTTGATGGACCCCTCTACCCCAAAAACAAGAAATCCATGAAAAAACATGACGATGACATCATCATCATGTTTTTCAGGTATTTCTTGTTTTTGGGGTATAGGGGTCTATCAAAAGTATGCAAACTGGGTACTTGTTGGATGCGTAATTTAATTCCACATCCAAAGAGATCTCTCGATCAAAATTTGAGTAAAAACATGGAGAGATATGTCGAAAATACAAACAAAAAAGTAGTTTTTTTTCTTTCTTTTTTTTCCAAAATTAATAAATACTATTTTATTAATTTTTTTAGGAGGCCCATTTTGAGTTGAAATTTCCTCTAATGGATGAACTAAGAATAGTAAATAAACTCTCGACTTCAATCCAATGATTTGATACAGTGCCACAAGAGAATAAACCCCCACCCAACTGCAGTAATCTGGTTCTAGAATTTACCCATAGAGATATCTCATGTGAGACTGCATTTGTGTCGTAGGTGATGTTGACTGGTCCCTACTCTACTGAGCCAATATATTTGGATTTGTTGACGAAAAAACAAAGGTCTAAACCTAGGTGGAAGGGAGGAAACACCAATAGTTTATAATAATAACTATAATAAAAATTGAGATGTTCTTCTACAGTAATTTTTCCCTATCCATTGAATCTAGGGAGGTACTTTAAATAGTCACTACCAGGTAAAGAATTCAAAGGTTTTGGAAACATTGAAGGGGTATACCTGGAAGCCACAATGGCGTCCATCCTATTAGTAGGTTGACCAACCATTATTGATATAGTCTAAGTTTGTGAACAAATTTGTTCTTTAACTTTAGGAGGAGAAAATGGTTGTGAGACAGGAATATATATGGATTGAAACATAAGGATGGATACTTGATGAAAGGGATCTTTAATATCCACGATTTTTACAATGAATTCCAAAAGCTTCTCTACAACAAAAGGGTTGATAAACGTCTTAAATTCATATGTATCCTCTTCACAAGATATTGCTTAAGGTGTTGATAAAGGAGAGGTTAATACTTCCTCTTTCATATGTTCATATATATTGGGTAAAAACTTGAGTGGTGTATATAGAAATGTGGCCTCTTCTTCTTCCAAATAAAGAGAATGAAATTTTTTGGGAAAAGAGGTTGATTCCTGTGAAATCACAAGTTGAGGAGGGTTCTGGAAACTTGCAATTTTAGAAGATGATGATTGAATCAAAGTATCTTTCCTCAATATTGTTTCACAATTAGATATTTCAGAAATTTTAGCTGATTCAGATTTAAAATTAATTCCTACTTCAGGTTAAAACACTTCAAATTCAAGAATTGAGATAGAAGGAACTAGTTTTCATTCTTCTTTTTTTGAAGGTCGTGATTCTCCTATAGCACGGGGTCTTTACTTAGTGAACCTCTCACATAGCACGTATGATCGTGGGATATTAAAGAATACCCTTAATTTCCATAGATATTGGCCCAAACTATTTTNCCAATACTTAAAACCTCCTCCCCACCCCCTTTTATACCCCAATCCTTATAAACCACCCTACCCACCCCCACCTTAAACCCCTCATCCCCCCCAATACCTGCAATATATTGGTTCAATTTTTGATAATTTTAAAACCCACGGTATGAACTAACGTGATAGGATATTGTTCAACAAGTGAAGACCCCGTGTCCTATAGGAAGACCAAGACTAATTTCTTAACCTAGATTATTTTTCACAAAATAAGCTTATGTACTTTAAGATGTAGATGAAGATATATTACAAGCTATGGCTTCTCTTATAATTTTTTTCTGGATCAAATCAGGATGGAGATAGAGGACGAGATGGATTTCCTCGAGTCCTAGTATTTCTAGAATCTAGAATTATGCAATAAATTTACCATGTGAAAATTGTATTCAAGAACATTGTATGACTTTTTTTCACCTAAAAAATCATATCTAATCAATAGAAATCTACCAAGGAAGATAAATTCATCACTCTGTTCCCTGGAAATGGCGCAATAAAATGTTATCCCTAAGGTCTGTACTCGACTACTACAGGGAAGAGGTAGGGCACTTAGACATAAAATTTGAAAACATTTAGTTATATATTTTAGTGGTTTAATAAATATCAATCCAAATAGGGTTTGTGTGGATTATTTGAACAATACATACAGAACATTAATAAGTTATGAATTCAAAGGCTTTAAGTTATACACTAAAACTGAATCCAAGCGCAAAGACAAAGATGACATGTAAACATATGAAAAATTAAGCTACACGTTCCACATATTCACATAATATTCCATCATATAATAATGTTATAGTCAAGAAGCATAAATGAAAACAGAGTAGGTATTACAGGAAATAGACATTCACAATGTAAAATTTGTTATTAGTTCTACAATTAACTGATTATGTAGCGCACTAAAATTTATGTAATCAAATAGAAAATTAACATCAAACACACAAGAGGAACATCTAATTTATAATCTAAATGATATTAGACATTCATAGAGAACTGCATTCAAAATATGCTTACAAATATCATAAATCCTCCACTGGCTTCCAAAATCGAACCTCCTCTTTCCACTAAGTTTTACAATATATAGAATATCCTAGTATTTTATTCAGACCTACTTTTGAGGTTCTAGGATCATCTATTTGGTAAAAATATCTTTGCAAACTGAAATAGATGATTCAAGATAATAAAAAGTTTTAAGATATGTTGCTGGGAATTTTGTTGCACCTTCTGCGGCCAGAAGTTGTTCCTCTAGTCTGAATGGTTCAGATCCAGAACAAATGGTTCACAATAAGGTTGGAAGACTTTCCCTAGAAGCTGCAGACGCCTGGAATACAATTTTTATGGAGTGATGTGGTTCTTCTCTTATGACAAAAGGTCTCCAAGAAAATACCTCCAAAAACACATCAAGCACACAAGAGATCAAAGATACCATAACATCATCTCTAGATCTATGTCAGTGACTAAGGAATCTGACAATAATATGCAAGATTATAACATAACAAGTATATGGGAAAGGAACCAACTTTACATTAATAAAATGAAGAAAGATTTTACAACCTATGCCTTAGTGTTGATATGCTCTCTCACAAATCTAGCATCTTGTCCCCTACAGCTCCAACTTGCTCCCTCAAGCTCTCTTGAATGAATTAGGCCAGAATATCAAAGCAACAACTTAACATTACTCCCTCCTCAACCATGGGAATTGATCCTACTTTTATAGGCTTGCAATGGATAGGGATGGTTGAGAAATTGATGGGTGAGGTGGCTAGGAGATCCTACAAGGATGGATCTCGAGCCCAACTGACCCTAGTGATCAGGGATAAGGGTGCCACGAAGCCTTCTTTCAAGAAGCTTCATGAGAACCTATCTTTTTCACTTTTTACCAAGGGCGCCGCTCTTTTTTCACCATGACATAGTGGTTCTGGGAAGAACTGCGCCTTGCTTAAAGGGTAAAGGCAGTGCCACCGCTTACTACCGATGCATTACAAGCAGTGTTGAAGAAGGTACCACTTTTTGACTAAAGGGTAGAAGCGGTGCTGGATTTTCATATAAAAATTTGATGTCTGGACCAATTTTCTTGGCTTCACAATTTGGGATTGAGGGAAACACTGAAGTTTGGGATTTTATCACATGTTGATGACAATATTTAGGTATAACATAATGCCCCCAAAAGCATGAGGCTAAAGGGATACGATAGGAAAGAGCTTTGAAAGAGAAACTTATGTCTTTAAGGAAAGAATCAACTTGATCAGAGATCATCAACCAGGCATCTGAAATACATCAATACTTTTGACTCATGAGCAAAATGTGTCTTCATTATAGCTGCAGACCTATACAAGGCAGATCCATGAGAGAGATAAACAAACATGGCTACTAGAATACAGTGTAGATCCATGTGATAGAGGACTCAAACTTGGACATAGCTAGCAAACATACAATGTAGATCTATGTCATACAGACGCAAATTTGAGCATAGCCATGACCATACAAATGTGGATCCATGCCAGTACTTCACACAATATACTCCATCGCAACCTGGGGAGAAAACTATGAGTGCTTTCCAATAGATACCCAGGGTATTCCTCTCATCTTCCACGAAGTACGATTCTATCCATGTGATTACAATGATATGAAGTCGAACATGGTAGAAACCACTTGATTACTGGTCAATTATGTGAACTGTTAACAAGTGTGAGGGAGATCACCATTAATGTCAACGATTCTGAAGGTACTCTAGTACAATCTACTAAGTGTGAATAGATGATTTGATGTCGAACACGTAGTTGAATCTCTTGATCAAACCTCAATGATGTGAACCTATGTAGAGAGCGAGAGAATATGTCATTGAGGTATACAGATCGCAAGGTACTAAAGTTATTTCTAAGATTAATTCCCAGATGATGAGCTGATGTCGACGGGAATAGTCGCATCAAAGGAGGGCCATGATGAATCCCAAATTGACGACACGAAACTCAGAACAAAGTTCTGGAAAGTTGTAGATAATGTAACCATTGGATTGACTCAAAAGGTACTGACAAAAAGGTTGTTTTAATTGCAGATGTAAACTTCTAACTTCCCTTTGAACATCGAGCGACACAAAAAAAGACTTGGAAGCATTTATTTGACGAGGTAGAACACAATAAGACATTAGACAATGAATTCTTCAAAATAATCAGAGTGACATGACTCATGAAAGTGGATCGACTTGGAGACAAGCTGATTTACCCAATTGACTGAATGAAATGCAGAAACATGCCATGTTCAAAGGTGATGACAAACTGCCATTTTATTCGCAAAATGAATTGAATCCCTTCCCTTAATTTCCCCATCATGATTTATGAGTGCCTATTTTCATTTTTATGAGTCCAACGAGGGTAACAAGCACTCATTGTAGCTTATCCGAAGACAAGTCCATTCTCATACGTTTTACGAACCTGACAAAGGAGGGGTTCGTTCCCAAAAAAGGGTCTCTCAGTGTTTAATTTAACGAGTCCAATGAAAGTTAACTCAGTATCGTTCACGTTTAGAGAGTTTGAATGACGACAAAAGAAAACTCCAAAGGGTCCTTTTTCATATGATTTAGTATCTAGGGACCGAAAAAGTGTAAAATGATACCCGAGAGAACTCTTCTAGTCATGATTGGATGGAGTGTTCCTTTTTCATAAATAGTCTATCTGAACCGAAAAAGATATAACCTACCATCAGAGAGACAACTCTACAAGTACTCGAAAATATTTTCATATTTAGGGAGTCCAAAAAGAGTTTAAAGGAGACTCCATTAGGTCTCTTTTCATGATGAAGAGTTTTACGAGTCCGAAAAGAATCAAAAAAGACTCAAAACTTTGATACTAATTTTTGAGAGCATGATCAAAGTATCAAAATGAACGCTCGAGGACTTTTTTCATTTTCAAGAGTACAAAAAAGTCAAAAACAAACTTCCCAATAGACTTTACCGCTTATTTTTGTCCCTGCAAAACTTAAACGACCATTAGTTTCCCAAAATATTTGGAAAAATGACTTTCATGAACTATATAAAACGGTATTTCTATAAAAATGGATTTTAAAACATAAAAACCCCTAAAAATAGACTATAAAAGTCAAAGTAAATAGTAAAAACAATTCATTTCACTATTTACCAACCCTGAAGAGCATTTTGGGTAGTTTGGAGCCAAAATTTCAGCTGAAGATTCTGAGAGCTTCCACCATCCATTTTTCATACTGTTAGTTCCAAGTAACATCTAAATCCATTCTCTTTCATTTCATGGTTTCCAATTTTCAGTTTTCATGGTTTTTTGAGCTCATGGGCCGAACCTAAAATGAGAAATGCGGGCATGGCTCCTAGCCCTTACGGGAAAGGCGATGATCGATAAGAACTGTGTTTCTTCATTTATACACAAGCGGTGGCACCACTTTGTCTTAACTGGACAGAGGCGGTGCCGGCCATGGGCATCAAAAAACCAAAAGACCAGCCAAAATAATAGTTCAAAGGAAATTTCAATGATGAGAAATGTTTCTAAATGGCTCTTAAATTGTTTTTGGCAGGTTTGTTGGATCAGAAAATGATTATCTGGAAAGAAAGGAAACATGAGCTGGATGATGGTGTTGTTGCAGGAGATGCAAGCTGTGTGGCTTCCCTATGGGGTTGTGGCCTTCTAAAGTTCTTCCGAACCCCGAGCATGGCTTCCCACCCCCATTTGCTGGAAAATATCCTTCAAATGTGGAACCTGGAGCAGCAATATTTTGAGGTAGGGATTCATGTTTTGACCATAGAGGTAGAGGACATCTACTTCCTGATGGGTTTGTCCAGATGAGGGGTCGCTATCTCTCTTATTGTTCCCGAGGAGGAACTGTGACTACTTAGGAGCTGATCAATCATCACCGTCAGCATGGCATGAAAATGTTAGGTAAGAAGATCCTGATTAGTGTTGTGGTGGATATGCCACTTCGTACAGTTTTGTTCATCATGCAGAGGTTGGTTGGGATCCAAGGACCTCATCAGGCATCCTGGGCACACATATGATATATTCCCTGAAAGCTATGGCTCCTACGGTTTACAACTAGCCAGAAGCACTTCTTCCTGTCTTCAAATATCAGCTGACAAAGTGTCAGCATGGAGAAATAAAGCAATTCGGTTTTGGGTCCATTTTAGATTGTTTCTTCTTTGAGAGGGTGCCTCTCATGAGACCCCAGGTGATTTTTACTAAGCTTAGGGCCAATGACCCACGCATGCTGAGGTGCGTTGACGTCATGGCTTGCACAGGTGGTCGCAGAGCAAAGGTGAAATTTGAGGTCGCTTTCTTCTGTTGGCTGCGAGATCAGATCCTCATGATAGAGGATTACGCTTATGCAGGGACAGACTTCAGAGATGACCCTGATCTACCACTACCACCTGGTGCCTAGTGGGGGGATATTGGTAAGAAACAAAACCCTAAAATTGTGATCAAATTTTTATGTTTTTTATATTTTATGTTTTTTCTGTGTAGTGACAATACCTAATGTTTACATGCAAATGTTGGTGGTGCACAACCTGGAGGATATTCTCCTATGGATAGATGAGTTGGGCCTCAATTCGTTCATAGGGGTGATGATCACTTTCTAAGTTGGAGGATAACTTAGAGTGGCTAAATCTCGTCATTCCTGATGCGGTGATAGATGATATCCCCATGAGGTATCAAAGACATACTACAGGGGTGCCAGGATGTTTCAGTTGACTTCTTCACAGGGTGGCATGCGCTATCATGTGTTATCATGAGCATCACTAGATAGTGGACCGCATGGTGTACTACTGAAAGATTACTAGCTTCAGATTTTTTTGTATGATTTTGTATTTCGTCAAAGCCACAGTGCTTCATACAAGGTCTCGTGACCACATTTTTTTAAAAACACTTTATATATATATATATATATATATATATACAGACTTATTGCTGGTGTTTATCTGTCTCAAATGGAAATCATATTTACATGAGTTTTATATGTCAATTAAAGTTGATTTTACAAGTTATGAATGGGCAATATACCAGTCTAGGATGTAGTTTGCTAACAAATCAACAACCGTATTATCTGACCTAGGGACATGCCTGTAAGTAATACACTTGAATGACCTTTCTAATAAATGCACTCTCTGAAATAAACAGAGGAGTACAGGGTTTTTGATGGCATAAACATGGTTTAGATGACAAAACACTAATTTTGAATCCATAAACACTACCAAGTCATTAATGTTTCGAGATGCAGCCTCAGTCAATAGACCTATATCTACCTAACACTCAGCTATGTTGTTGGTAGCGAGGCCAATGCAAACCGCTCCTGAACTGATCAAGTCGTGATCTAGGGAATAGAGAACCCAATTAGTTGAAGCAAGGTTCAGGGTATTACGGAAAGCACCATCAGTAAAGCTATAAAAATCCATCCAATCTACATAACCAAAACATGGTATAAATAGTTTGGACACTAAACTCAACACCATACTGAATCAAGACACAACACACTGAAATTCAATAATATACATATATACAAGGTACCATACAAAAAATGATTTAAGCATAGTACCTCTTCAGGTACAACCCATTGTGAGGTTGCTCGAATGGTATCCCATCATAATCTACTAACTCGTAAGCTCCTTTTTCTAAAACTTTCTTGACGACAAAGGGACCATACCCCATTAACTCGAACTTCCCTTTACCTAGTTTATCGTGTCTCTGATCGTAGGTCAAAACTAGGTCACCTTCATTGAAAACCCAAGGCTGAACAAATTTATTGTACTTGGACTTGATGCATTTTTTATGTACCTCATTAGCTAAGGTGTCATCTCTTCTAGTTTCTTCAAGATTAGTTAGGTATAAAAATCTCTCTTCCTTGGTGGAAGTGTTCAGTAGAAGTTCTACTGCAATTTTTAGTGACGGAATCTAGAATTGGATAGGAAGGACATCTTCTGGTCCATAAACTAATTGGAATGGTGTGAAACCATTCGTTTTTTTTACCAAATTCCTATAATCCCAAAGCACGGAAAAGAGAGTCGGGTTCCAGTTGGATTTATGATCTCCAACAATCCTCCACATCATGGTTTTTAAAACTTTGTTAATGGCCTCCGCGTGACCATTAGCATGTGGATAGTAAGGTGTTGAGTTTTCATGGTGAAAACCCAACTTGGTACTCAACTCGGTCATCATCTGATTCTGGAAATGTGATCTGTGGTTAGTGACAATAGACTATGGGACATCGAACCTAGCTATCACGTGATTAAATAAGAAGAGGGCGGTAGTCTTACCATCCTCTGCATATGTAGGCATAGTCTCAGCCCATTTTTGTGAAATAATATACAGCTACGATGATGTAACAATGCCCCCTGGTTGAGGTAGGCTTAAAATGCATAAAATCAATTCCTCATTTGGAAAAAGGGCCAACTGCAATGACAGGGTGTAAAGGAGCAGGGTGGGTATGCTTTTCAAATAGAAGTGTTGGCAGGGTGGGAATTTCTTAACAGCCTCATGACAGTCTTTGAATATTGAAGGCCAAAAATAGCCAGGGTGAAGGAATTTCTGAGTCATAACCATCCCAGAAAGATGATTGCCACATGCTCTGGCATGGCAATCATTAAGAACTTGTTCAGCCTCGTCGTGTGTAAGGCATCGTCGAAGAATGGAATCGATACCACGTCTATACAATGTATCATTTAAGACAAGGTATTACTTCACGTGGTGATGGATACGGCGAATATCATCACAGGATATATTGGGCTGAAATATTTGAGTTTGGAGTTAAATAATTAAATCTCCATACCATGGATTGGTTGTGCTTATCAAGAATAGGAATTTCATCTGGAAATGAATCACTGGGCTCATTATCCATCAAAGCATAGGGAAGGTCACACTCATCTCTGCAAATACCAAGGATTCCTTTGAAGTGACCTTGGCAAACTCAAGATCAAATTCCTGTAGGATGAAAATCTAACGGGAATATTTTCCCCCTAGCATCTGCGAGTGAGGATGTAGTACATAGGGTTCTGATATACAAGTACCATGGTAGTTTGAAGCAGGATGTAATGATAGTATCCAATGCTAACCTCTCCACACATGAGTATCAGGTTTCAAAATCAATAAGATTCTTACTGGCATAATATATTGCGTGCTCCTGACCGTTGGGATCTTCCTGTTCTAAAACCATCCCAATGGTATTAGTGGAGGCAGCAACATACAAGAGAAATTCCTTTGAATAATACAAGGGGTGTTTCATAGGTGAATGAGTCAAAGCGTGCTTAAGATTATCAAAGGCTTGTTGGGCCTGGTTATCCCATAAGAATGGAGTGTTCTTCTTCAAGAGACGCATATAACCATGTGTTTTCTCAACAAAATTGCAAACGAAACAGCGGAGAAATTTTTCCTTCCCTTGAAAAATTTGGAGTTCAACAAGATTTGTTGGGGTGGGTAGGGCCAATATAGTAGCAATCTTTAGTGGATCTATCTAGATCCCATCCTTAGAAACCACAAAGCCAAGAAGACGTCTCGTCTCAACGCAGAAAACACATTTTTGTGGGTTGAGCTGTATGTTATAATGACGACATCTAAAAAAAAATCTATAAGATGCCCAGGGTGGTCTTCCCGTTGTTGTGAATGCTCTGGGAGATCGTCAAGGTACGGCTCCATAATGTTTTTAATATCATGAAACGCATAGGACATGGCACGCTGAAATGTAGCTCCGGTGTTCTTAAGGCAAAACGGTAACTTCTTATAGGAAAAAGATCCCCACAGGCATATAAATTTCATTTTGTGTTGATCAGCGGGAAATATCTCAATCTGATTATAGCCAGAAAATCCATCCATGAATGAGAAGATGACACTTCCAGCACAATTGTCGATAATCTGATCGATATGCGGAGTCAGAAAATTGTCTTTGGGACAAGCTTTGTTCAAGTCTCAAAAATCGATGCAGACTCTAATGGTGCCCTGCTTTTTGTTCATAGGGACAATTTTTGATACCCATTCCATTAGGGGTATAGGATAAATAAATCCTGCCTTCAGAAATTTCTCTACTTCGGCGTTAATAACCGCGGCCTTCCGGGGATGGACTTAACACAATTTTTTCCTAACAGGTTTTGCTGTGGGATAGGTTTTAATTTCATGAACCATGATAGACGGGTCTATCCTAGGCATCTCTTCATAAGTCCAAGCAAAAATATCTCATAATTATTTGAATAATGCTCTATATGCTTCAGTTTCTTCTATTGATCAGTTCTTCCCTGCATGAACATGCTCAATGGTTATGGGTTTAACTAATATGTCAATTGGGGTTGTTTTAGTAATGCTGCATAGGTTTCCTTCGGATTTCGTATTTTACAACAATATAGGCATTTGTGGTTGAGTGACAATATCAATACTGATAAGTGTTTCAAGGTCAAAACCTACTGAAGTGTCGTTGGGAAGAAAAGAAGATTGATGATGATGATCTTCCCATACGAGTTCGCTCTCACTCATAATCTCCATGATGGAATCATTTGAAGGAAAAGTCTGTGTAAGATAATATAGTGTGGGAAGAGAAGGTTCTAACCAATAAGGTAGGTGGTAAGGATATGAATCCATGCAATGAAGCTCATCAATATCGTTATCGTAAATGGATTGGATAGCATCATACATTGCTTCATGCAGGCCAAGAGAGGATGACTCAACAATTTATTTACCCTTGGTACTAAATCCAGTTGTGGAAATCATATTTATTGTTGTCATTTGTGTACTAGGAGGGGCTGACGGAAACACACCCATGAGGGTGGAGTCTTTTAGCTTACCTATCCCAATTGATTGATAAGGAGGAGGGGACTGACCTAGCATAGGGATGTTATTCATCGTGGGGGTTGTAGCAACCGGTGTGCAATAATCAAGTTGATCGATAGTCACAATCTTACCCATATGTGAAAATTGGAGAGTTCTAATTACAGTTTAAGCAACAGAGGTCATAGCATAAAACCAATTCCTCCCCAATAGAAGATTGTAATCTAACGGGGCATCAACCACTTCCACTTGAATGGAAATAGTCTTTCCCCCAAGCTCGACAGATAATGTTGGCAATAGACCATGGGGCTGAAAACCTCATCCATCAAAATATTTCAAGGTAGTTGGTGATTTCATAACCTCAGGAGAACCAATGGCTATCCAGTAGGCTATGGACAAAACTGATGGCAAATCTCCTTCATCCAGGACGATCCGATGGACCTTTCTCCCAACTACTTTAGAAGCAATTTGAAATGCGAGTTGGTGAGGTAGTCTAGATTTATAGTTCTCTACGTTGAAATGAATTAAATTGGTATTATCTGGGTCTAATGCCCCCAAATCTGTTAGCAGGTACGTTGTGTTGGACAATTTTGGAGTACCTCAAGGGTAGACATCACACAAGGTTCCTGAGCTAGATCTTCAACAACATTATAGAATTGCGCAGCTCAGGAATTGTGATTGAAAACAGACTTCCTCAGGGTAGCCTTAGGTGGTTGTACAATTAAGTCAATATTAGGTTTTTTTATCACGAGAGGGCCATTAGACGAAGATGGGGGAGAACTAGTAGAAGGGGCTTTGTCAAAAGAAGGATTTTCATCCTTTTTCTCTACTAGCTTGTCATACGATTGACTACGAGTACTAAAATTGACGGTCTTAGAAGACATCATTCTGATTTCTTTCATGGAATTGGAGGTTCCCTGATTAGACATGTGGTCTATCAGTTGTTTTTGAGAGGGAAAAGGATCAGTAAGAACTACTAGTGTGGGTGTACTTTTCAAAAAATTACTAATCTCGTCATGACGAGGACATTCTTTGGTGAAGTGATCTCCTCCACACAACAAGCAGGGATATTTGGCTTTCCTCTTCCCTTCATCATTCTCGTTGGTCATTGGTTTAGGATTCTCCTGTTGGTTCCCAGGTTTCTTGTTTATACCTTTTCCCTTTTTCTTATTGTCGGGTTCCTCTGAACTTTGAATAGAATTCACCTCGGTAGAAACCGTAGGAGTCGAAGGAGTAGTGGTAGAAGCATTTGTTTGTTTGGCAGGTTTGGATTTCGATGAGGGCTAGATTGAACCAACCACCCCATCAACAGGAGTCTCTGTTGGTGGATTAGCGGGATCTGTGTTGGGGTGAGGAGCTTGCAGAATTAGGTCCTACATCATTCCAGATTGGGAATAGACCAAATCCAGATACTGAGTGTGACTGATAGCCTGCTCTTCAGTAATAGCACCGCCCATAGCCATATCTCAGACAATACGAGGCAACAATGACTTAGTGAACCAATCATCTAGGAGTTGGTCCAGGATGGGAGTTTTAATGAGTCTTCTCTACCATATACACTAGTGGCTATGATCCGATATGTGCGTGGAGGTGTTCTGACGGAGTGAAGTTAAAATATCCGTACCCATTTCATAATGAATGGGTAGCTGAAAGTGTGTAAGGAAAATAGTTGCCATAGAGCTAAATTCCACAAATGAATGTTGTGGAAGTTCAATGTACCATTTCGCAGCCGTATTGGTCAATGTGCACTAGAAGAGTCTTAAACAAACAGAATCATCCATCAGGGAGTTCGAGGAACACCACAGATGGAAGGTCATAACATGGTTTTTGTGATCGTCTCCCTACTTTCCATCAAATTTTGGAATGTCCGATGGAAACTTTAACGGAATCGCGGGCCATGAAGGGTTGTGTCGAATGGGATCATTTATCAATTTGGACAAATCAGGTAAGTCCAAAGTTGCTAGGAAAGGTAACTATAACCCCATGAGGTTTTATTAACTGCGGGTTGTGCCGTTAGGGGATGACCTAAACTTAAAGGAGGGTTTACCATATTTGTATTTGTGGGAGGAGCATAAAATATGGATTGTCCTGGAGTAGAGGTTTGTCATTACTAGTAGCAATTCCACTAGTGGGTAACATAGGTCACGTCGGGGGTTGGACCCCAGTGTTAGAAGGTATAGACACTACTAGAACTGAAGCTTTCCCCCCATCCATAGAAAGTATAGGGTGACTAGAGACAGACCTAGAATTCAAAACTGCAGGAGCAGAATTAGAGGTTTGACTTGGATTGCGAGAAGTCTCACCATATGCTAGATGACCATTAGTGGAAGCTCTAATTTCAGCCACAGGCCAAGGATATATATTATGGGGTAATCTAGATGATATAGATTTAGTATGAGGTGCAGGTGCAGCCAAAAATCTGTCCAGCCTATGCATTCTCTATTGAAAATCTCATGCATGATGAATAGATGCTTGGATTTATCTATATTCTTCTTCACCTGGAGAAGTTTGTTTAGGATAGGTTCTATTAACCCCAAATGAGGAAATGGCCTGACCCATAGAAGTTTTCCAAAATGGAGCATCTGGGCCATACTCAGGTGCATTAGGACTATCGGTACGACCTTCCATATGAGGATGAAAGGAAGTGTTATCCATAGGAGGTTATTGAGCCAAGGGATTAATATAAGAAGTGAATTGGTATCCACTTTCTACAACTAAATTTTCTTCCTCATGGGAACTAGTTGCATCTCCTTGGTCGATGGCTTCCATTGGAATTTCTCCCGTAACAGGAGGAAAATTGAGTGGTAAGCCCTGATTCCTTCTGGATCCTCTCAACTGAAACTCATCCAGATTGTATCAGTTACTAAACTAACCTAGGGTCTCAAAAACTAAGAAAAATCACACAAAAATTTCTCCTACTCAAGCTACAGGCCACAAGCAAACTTAAGTGATAAGATGAGCTCAAAATAGTCGGTCTCTCACCAGGATTGTCAAGCAGGTGCAACTCACGATATACTTAAGGTACATGCGTAGTAATATCCCCTAGTGTTGTTCTTGGTGTATTTCTCCAAACAAGACAGACAAAGGGTTTTTCTCAATTGGATAAGGAATCCTAGTAGGGTCTCCCGATATACACAAGGTACATGGGATCTCAAATCGGTAGTAGTGTTGTCTAATGCACAACCGTTCACAAGGGGCCTTCTTATATACAATCGAGTATGTGAAGTACCTTTCTATATACCTCAAGGGTATGTGAAAGGTCATTCAATATACTGATGGTACATGGAAGAACCATGCGAGTCCTGAGTTGTAGTGCGAACAAAGTAACGACAACTCCTACGTTTTACGACGCCCGAACACGTCACTAACTTATCACTCAAATTTCTATACAATTTTAGACATATAACTACCGTTAATTTTATCTTGAGAGGTTAGTTGAATGCATGAGATTTTGATAGAAATGTAAACCCATGCAAATATGAAATGCAGATAATTTCACTTTACTTTTCAACGCGTGTCTACCTATGGGAAGGAGAGAGTATTTTCCTTCCAATTTTCGTTTTTGAAACCAAAAATTTCCCAAACCACTACACTAAACCAAACTTTTTCCAAGAGAGAGAACAAGCAACAAGCTTCAAACCAATTTTTAAAGCAAGCAAAGTAAGGTAAGATCTCTTTTTCTAAGAAGAAAGACCAAATGCACTCAAAGGTACAATCAACAATTTTTCAATTTTTCCTTTAAAAACTAGAAAGATCCAACTTAAAAGCAGTAATATTTTTATTTTGATGAGATCAACATATAAAATAAAGAGAAGAAAGATGGAAATATGAAGCTGATGAGGCTAATCAGAGGTCCAATAGCTTGTTCTCCAACAAAATATAAACAACTCTCAATAAAAAAATTATTTTTTCGAGGAAAAAAGAAGTCCTTCACAAACTTTTTAATGAAAAATGAAATAAGATATCAATCAAGCAAGTATTTCTTTTTAGATTTGTCTAATCAATAAGACTGAAATCTAACTTATGTTGAGCTCTCACACAGTGTTCCTTTCGAAAAACTCAAAACCAAGCAAGCAAAGCAATGGAAAGATGAACCTATCCTAGCTCTTTTGATTTCAACAAAACAAGCCTTTTACCACACAAAATTCAACACTCAAGCATTTAGATCTCTTCAATACAAACTCAGAACTGAAAGCAAGATAACAAAATTTTTTGCAAAAAACTTTGAAATTTTTTTTTGGAAAGACCTTCCTGGCACCGTTTCTAGAGGGTCACTAACAGAGCGATTATGCTCGAGCACCGCTTCTTGATTTCTGCTTATAGATGGTGGCACCACTCCCTTCTAACTAATTTCAGGTGGTGGCACTGCTCCTTTCCTACTATCCATGCGTAGTTCCCTGTAGATATGCAAAAAAAAATGGAGAAAAAGAAAAGTTAGATTACTGTGTGCAACTAGCATTCAAATCAGAAATTAACAGTATTTAAGAGCACAGAACACCAAAAAACTCATATCTAAATAGATATGAATATACCAAACCAATAACCACTAGATCAGCTAGTGGATTTCATTGAACTGATGAAGAACGGGAGATTTGGATTTCGGACAAGTGTTTTGAAAAGACTAAGGAAGATCAGATTAGCTGAAGCTCTTCCCATGTGGAGTCGACAGATTTGTTGCTAGGAATTTTGTTGCACCTTCCGCGGACAGAAGTTGTTCCTCTAGTCTGAATGGTTCAGATCCAGAACAAATGGTTCACAATAAGGTTGGAAGACTTTCCCTAGAAGCTACAGACACCTAGAATACAATCTTTGATGGAATGATGTGGTTCTTCTCTTATGACAAAAGGTATCCAAGAAAATACCTGCAAAAACACATCAAACACACAAGAGATCAAATATACCAAAACATCATCTATAGATCTATGTCAGTGACTAAGGAATCTGACAATAATATGCAATATTATAACATAACAAGTATATGGGAAAGGAACCAACTTTACATTAATAAAATGAAGAAAGAGTTTACAACCTATGCCTTAGTGTTGATATGCTCTCTCACAAAGCCAACAACTTATCCCCTACAGCTCCAACTTGCTCCGTCAAGCTCTCTTGAATGACTTAGGCCAGAATATTAAAGCAACAATATAACATTACTCCCTCCTCAACCATGGGAATTGAGCCTGTTTTTATAGGCTTGCAATGGATAGGGATGGTTGAGAAATTGATGGGTGAGGTGGCTAGGAGATCCTACAAGGATGGATCTCAAGCCCAACTGACCCAAGTGATCATGGATAAGGGTGCCATGAAGCCTTATTTTGAAAGCTTCATGAGAACCTCCCATTTTCACTTTTTACCAAGGGCACCGCTCTTTGTTCACCATGACAAAGTGGTTTTGGGAAGAACCATGCCTTGCTTAAAGGGTAAAGGCGGTGCCACCGCTTACTGCCAATGCATTACAAGCGATGTTGAAGAAGGTATTGCTTTTTTACTAAAGGGTAGAAGTGGTGATAGATTTTCATATAAAAATTTGATGTCTGGACCAATGTTCTTGGCTTCACAATTTGGGATTGAGGGAAATACTGAAGTTTGGGATTTTATCACATGCTAATGACGAGATTTAGGTATAATAAGATCCTATTTTTAAAGGACACGTTGTTGTCAAGGGGTTAGAAGGTGCAAAGTGTGCTTCCTCCATCAACAAGAAGGACATTGATAGAAGGAAGAGTTGACCGTGTGAAAGGAGAAACCGACAAATCAGGAAGTTTTGGTTAAATTAGTTAGGAGATTAGTCAAGTGGACCATTTTGTGATGGCTTAGTAAGCCTATAAGTAGAGTTAGAATTATAGTCATTAAAGAAAGGAATGGAAGGAATCATCATCTTTTTTAATCAATTATTATCTACAGATCTAGTTCAGAGGAACAAATGTATTTCTGGGTCTGAGGCTAATCGACCACGAAATGTTCTGCCTTTCAACAATGTATTTCTGGGATTGATGATATAAAGATTCTATTGGCGACATAATTTTGTTTCTTGTTTTCATCTTTGTATGACATGGTTAATGATCTGAAGTCCTTAATGATGCTACCTCTATGTTTTCATGGTTAAGTTTGAATGATATGAATCCTTGTAGGATCTATTGGTTTTCTACATGTCGATGTGATTGTATTATGAATATGAATCTGAATGATGATGATAATGTGTATTTTTCGATCTAGTTCTGAGTAAGTGCGAATGAGTTTATCTAAGTAATGATATGAGCTAAACCCTGTATTTTTTGTTAATGTTGTGATAGAATAACCAATAGGGTGAAATTCCTCTTCCCCCTGCGTAAACTTGGCTCCTACGGCCCTCCCTCATACATCTCAAGTGATACTACGCCTACTTCACATGTGTTGATGGATAGGGAAAAACCTTTATGGGCCGATGTTTAGGGAGTTTGCATCAATGGGTGTCGATAGATCTATGGAGTGAACCCCTTCTGAAAGGATAGAATCAACAAATGGTTATGATGTTGGGACCATAATTTGAAAGAGAAGAGGACATGTTGTGGCATCCGACAAAACTGGATATCCAGGATTGGTCTGATAATAAGGAACGAGAGTTTGTGGAAGGAGAAAATCAAAACCCAATATTAACGACAGAAGATTGGTTAGGAAGATATATCTATTCTGATGTTCATGAGATATTCTTCACTGAGTTTCCAATAGTATTGTACGAGTGGTTAGCGCATCTTACTTTCCAGAACAAAATTTTCCAAGGAGGTGAACCTAACCGGTGGACCCTAGAACTGATTAAGCAGTTGTGAAGGGTGAATAACAAATATTCAAGAGCTATAGATGTGTGGATAGACAACATTTTGGAAGGATACATTACAGAGTTCATTTTTGACACAGTTAAATCTTACAGCGATGCCAAAATATAATTATTTAAGGGACCAAGGGGAATATTTCTATTGTCATTTCTACTGTGGATTAATATCCTCATATGTGAAAAAAGGAATGCTAAAAATGAATTCTAACAAGTAGAGCCTTGGTGTCTGGAGGCTGTGGGTACTGCAAAATTAAGGGTCTAGATGGAATGATAAGGGGTATATGGATAGAAGTTACAAAGAGACTATGAGGGAAGCTGCAGAAGAGTGTGGTTGACTACGAAATGGGGTGAGCTTTCGGTAAGAAAAGAGGATGAGGACTGAGTCCTGGTGTGACCAGAGCAAAAAACTGTGAGAAAGGACCACAAGGCACTAAGCAACGCTACAATGATGAAGGACATGGCCAGGATACACCCGAACTAGAAGAAGGACCAACCCAAAGCTACAACTCCATGCACTACACCAAACGTAGGAGGAAGAAACGTGAGTTCTTCACAGGGTTTACCTGTGTGTCAGCACAGTAGTAATAGTAGCGGATCAACGAACATTGGGAGAAGACACAGAATGGCAGGTGATGATGTGAAACTTCTTTTGTTTTAGGGTAATGGGACTAAGGATCCAAAACAATATTGGTTCTTATGTGAAGCAGTATGGACACTAAAACAAGTACAAGACGAAGATATAAAGAAAGAGCAATTGGCAACGACCTTCCAAGCTCGTGCATTGGATTGGTACATGAAATTTGTGTATGTACTGAAGGGAATCTTCAAAAGACTCTGGTGTAAATCAGGACTGGACTGATCAAATAATTTAAGAAGAAAAAATCTAAGTCAAATTATATTAGTGATCTGAAAGAAATAAACAAATACTCTGATGAATTAGTGTTGGGTTTTGATGAGAGATTTAAAACTCTGATGGCTAAGGTCAGCTTTGAAATGAGCGATGTCCAACATAAGGAATGGTTTATCACAACTTTGGTACCACACATCCATATTCCCCTGATGCAACAGAAGATCGCATCTCATGAAAAATATTTGGAAATTGTGATGAAACTAGAAGCTTCACTATTTAGCGAAACATGGATAGGCATGAGCTATATCTAGTCGCAATTAGCAAACCTCACTATTCAGTTGCAATATATTAAGAATGGAAAATAATTCCACGAAGAGGTATGGTGCACCTGATTCCGATCAGAGGGACATCATACGAATCAATGCCTGGACTTCCATGAATATTTGCAGGTTGGAGCCCAGAATCCATTAAGTCAAGGAGGATTTCCATGGTGTTGGATTTTTCAGACTAGAGGACATTGGTTTGAGGAGTGCGTATACCTTCAAAAGGTTTTGTTGAAACCAGCGAACCTTTTATGTATTTTTTGTTGATTGGATGGACATCAAGAAAAGGACTGCAAATCATATGATTTGCTCCAAGAAAGAACCATGGATACATATTTTATGAAGGGAGAGGATAAACAGCCAGCAAAAATACCACAGTTGCAATCATAGTATACTCAACCTCATTATAACCAACCACAACCATAGTATACTCAATCACAGTATAACCAGCCACAACCACATTATACTCAGTCGCAACTTAAAATACAATAGCAATTCAACCAAATACCATACCAACAATAGGGAGGATTCTGAGGAAGATTCCACATAGGCCGTAATGGAGGATTTGGTTGCAAAGGAGCTATGGTACGAGGCAAAAAACCAATAACGTTCTATAATTGTGGATTATTGGGACATTATCAGAGGGACTATCTGAATCTATAGTCTCAGTGTACTTATTGTAGCATCGCAAACCATATCGTCGAGAAATGACCACAATTTATCGTGAAGTGGAAAGAAAAGAATGAACTACAACCGCAATAAAACTAGAGGGAAACTCAAAACCAAGGCCCAAGACCAAATGTAGGTAATATATCAATGGAACCAAGAACTCAACCAATGAATGTTGAAGTAGTAACCCGAGGAGGAGCTATGACAGAAGCCAATGCACCACTGATAAATATCTGGCCAGCAACTCGAAAGAAAGTGCAATTTGGTTCAAAGCGGAGAAGGAAACCTTCTTCGATACAAGAGACATGTTGAACAGGAACACAGGTAAGTTACCTATATATGAAATGCCACTAGTCTTCGATTTGAAAAAAAATTCAGGATCCATATGCTTTAGCAGAAATTTAGAAAAAAAATGATTTGAAAAAAAATGTAGAAATTTATCTGACATTAGAAAAAGATCCATATGCTTTAGCAGAAATAGCAATATTTTTATATCAATAGGAGGAAGGGAGATAGTACCACCCAATAAATTCATTACACAAGAAGAAAAAGGGACGGGAAATGAGGATGAATGTCCAGATAGGTGACTATGATGTGGATTCAAACATTTTAGATCTAGGATCGGATGTAAATATCCTAACAAAACAAACATGTTAAATTATGGGGAAATCGTAGTTGGTCTTGTCCCCAGTACAAATGCGAATAGAAAATCAGGCCAGGGTGTCTCCAATTGGTAGAGTACCAGGTCTACCTATCGAAGTGGAAGGACTGAATACATACGCATACTTTTATGTTATCGAGATAATCTGTGAGGTTAGCTCATACCCTACATTTTTAGGAATCGGTTGGGAAAATGAAAAATTGGTGGTTATCAACTTCAAGAAAAGGGTAATGATCTTTGAGAATCGCAAAATACAGATAGTTGCACCACCAGATCCCTAGGAAGGACAAATATATGTCAAACCAATCAAAGATGAAGTTGCAAGAAGATGGGATAATTCCTACAATATCTCTAAAGACTATATCAATCCCACTGTGGATCGAGAGCTGGGTTGGTGAAGTACTATCTTTGCATCATCAGATTCCAACAATGCGCTAGAGAACTGGAAGAACCGGTTACATGAAGTATCGATTAGAAAATGTGCATTAGTTACTCAGTTGTTGCAATGGGTAGTGACAGAAGTATTCGACTTACGAATCTATGAAGGAATACCTAACTTGGCAGTTTTTACTAGCGAATTCAAAGACAGAGTATCAGAGTCTCAATGCATGTTGGCATTGGAAGAAGTGTTGAAGGCCACTCTAACAATATGGTGGGCTACACAAAAGGCCTTAATGGGAGACTGGAAAGGATGTTTGCGGCAGATGAAAGTTTGTTTCGGAGAAGACGAATCATACCAAGCGAAGAAATATGATGGAAAGAATGATCCCAGCGATCATCTAGTCGCATGTTAAACCACATTGGTGCTAAGGCCTAAGGAAGAATGGGTCCATGCATTTTTCCATACGTTGGATGAAAGACAATGGAGGTGGTATGTTTCTGCTGAACTACAAATGGAAACTACAACATGGGAAGAACTTACTGTCAGCTTCAGCCATACTTTCAGCCTTGTGAATGAAAATTCATTCATCCATGGCGCACTACAGGACATCTACGACAAAGTGTTGGAAATAGTTTTGAGTGAGTTACCAATGGAACCACAGGGGACGATGACATTGCAAATGATGATGACTTCTTACAACATGTAAGGAGACCCTGATGACGTATATGATCTGAGAATTGTCAACATTCCAGAATCGGAGGGAATTCATGACATCGTAGCACCAGAAGTGTCAAGAGACAAATTCAAGCAACTACTAAAACTAAAGAAGGTTAATATTGGGACAATAGAGGACCCGAAGTTTTCTAGCATTGGAAATTACTGGGACGAGTTGGTGATGAAAAAAATCACAAATCCGCTACATGCGTTTCAAGACTTATTCTCAACCAAGTTTTTTGAGATGAAAGGTATTTCAGGCAAGTTGGGGGAAATGAAGATTCCACTTAAAACTTGGTGCCAAACCAGTCAAGAAGAGACCATAAAAATTGAATCCAAGATACAAAGATCCCATCAAAGAAAAGCTATACTGGATAATCGGTGCCCGCATTATCAAACCAGTCGAAGAGTCTGAATGGATTAGTCTGATGGTTGTGCAGGAAAAAAAGACTAGCAAAATTAGGATCCGCATCGATCTAAGGAAGCTTAATGATGCAAGTATTCATGATCCATTTTTGACACCATTTACTGACGAAGTACTAGAAGGATTTGGAGGATGGGAAATGTATTCATTTACGGATGGATTTTGGGTTATCACCAAATAAGCACAGTGAAGGAAGATAGACCACAAAACCACTTTCGTAATAGAATGGGGATGTTTTCAGTGCAGGTGATGTCGTTTGGTCTCAAGAATGCGCCTGCGATATTTTCAAGGCTAGTTGTCGCTGCGTTCAAGGACTTCATTCACAAATTCCTAGAAGTCTACATGGACGATCGGACTATTTATGCTCTGGTAAAATACCATGTTGTGAATCTTCGATTGATGCTCAAAAGACATCGACAACATCAGATTTAATTAAATCTGAAGAATTGTGTATTCTACACTCCATTTGGGATTCTATTGGGACACATTGTATGTAAGTACGACATGTTGGTCGACCCGGCCAAGATCGCGGTAACTGTATACTTACCGACAACTACAATAGTAAAAAATCTAAGGGTCACATAGGGTACTATCAAAATTTCATAAGAGGATATGCAGTGATCACTGCGCCAATGGAGAATCTATTGAAGAAATATGAAAAGTTTGAATGGACCGAAGAGTGCCAGACAAGCCTCGATACCTTAAAGCAAAATATGGTTGCAGCACCAATATTAGTTTTTCTGGATTGGATGAATGAGTTTCATGTTCATGTCTATGCTTCATCAGTCGCATTAGGGGTAATATTGGCTCAACCAGGGGAAAGAGAAATCGACCACCCGATTTCATTTGCGAGTCACAAGCTGTCTACGGCAAAGAGGAACTACACAACGACAGAAAGAGAAGGATTGATAATGATGTATGCATTACAAAAATTCTGCCACTAATTGTTAGGAGGACATTTTAAAATGTTTACAGATCACTCAGCATTGAAGTGCCTGGTAAACAAGCTTGTGTTGGGGGGGAAGATATGTCGATGGTTGCTACCATTTAAAGAGTTTTATTTCGATATTATTGTGAAACCAGGAAGGTTGAACGTAGGACCCAGCCATCTATCAAGGATAGAGTCAGGCGATGAACCAGGCAGCATCGAGGATGGGTTCCCTGATGTGCAGTTGTTTAAAGTTGAGATGGTGGACAACCATTACGAACAGATCATTCAATTTTTGGTGACAACAAAATCCCTTGAAGAGATCACGAAAAGGCAGAAGAAGCAACTATTTTTTAGAGTTGTGTACTTCCAACTAATTGTAGGACAGGTATATGAGATGAGCCTTGATGAAATTATGTGTCGATACGTTCTTCCGCATGAGCAGGAAATAGTATTGGCAGAGACGCTCGACAGGATTGCAGGACATTATGGAGGTCGTGCAACCGCTAGGAAGATACTCCAAGTCGGCTTATGGTGGCCGACAATCAAGGTAATTTTTAGGGGAAACATTTCACCAATTGGCTATGTTTTGGTTTTTTTTCAAAAAATAAACTCACTTTTAGTCTCTAATATCGCCTATATTTACATAAAATATGTTTTTTTTATCATAATATTCGCCAAAATTTACACATTTCAGTGTTAATTGTATGTTTCATATTTAATATTCGCCTACCTATCTATAAACATATTTTTTTCAATCCAAAAACAATCACCTAGAATACTATACTTAAGTATAATATTAGAATCCTTAAAAAAATACCCTACCGACAATGTATGGTGATCCCGTAGAGTACGCTAAAAGTTACAATGTATGTCAATGAATGGGGAAACCATCATGAAGAGATGAGATGTCGTTAGTACCTTAGATAACGCTACAACCATTCGATAAATGGGCCATGGATTTCATACAACCCATCAATCCTCCAGGGAAGACAACAAGTATGTGACATATCATTACTGCAATAGACTACTTGACAAGATGGGTTGAGATAACACCGATGAAGGATTGTACAGTTGCGACAGCAGCGAGGTTCTTGTTTGGAAATGTAGCCACTAGATTTGGATGTCCCAAAATATTGATAAGAGAAATCTCACTTTTTCAATCAGACAATTAAAGCAATGACTAAGGAATATCAGATCCAGGATAACAAAAGTAATCCATATCACCCACAAGTGAATGGATTAGTCAAGGCATTCAACAAGATACTGGAAAAAGTGATGACGAAGGTATGCAACGTAAATCACGACGATTGGGATTTGAAAATCCATGCAATATTATGGGTTTACAAAATGACATGTAAAATATTGACAGGACAAACACCATTCAAGTTATTTTATGGGAAAGAAGCAGTGATGTCGATGGAATATATTGTTCCTAGTCTATGCGTAGTTGCAACAACCGGCATAACAAATGAAGGAGAAATTGAAGAAATATTGGCTCAACTGTCACAGCTGGAAGAGGATTGATTCATCACAGGTTTTCACCAAGAAGTAGAGAAGGATCAACAAAAGGCATGGCACGATCACTATGTAAAGGAGAAACACTTCCAGCATGGAGATATGGTTCTCCTCTACAACAAAAAGTTTGAGAAGAACCCAGGTAAGTTGCAGATGCACTGGTTAGGTCCCTCTATTATTCATTTCATTACTGATGGTGGTGCAGTACAATTGCAGGATTTAGACATAGAACTATTACCAAAACTAATGAATGGAAGCTAGCTAAATCCCTATCAAGATATCTAGGAACGACACCACTGATGACTGCATAAAAATATATATGTATATATATATATGGAAAATTTTAGAAGGGAATTTTGTTGACATATGACAGAGGAATAAGAAAAGGGGAATCGTAGCAAATTTTTAATCTTGGAGACATCGGATCAGGTGCGAAATGGTCAAATCAGACGATAAATGTAGTAATTAAACCAAGCAGGTGATTGCGCGTGTGTGAAAGAGACATGTTTATGGATGAAGTAGGTCATTAATTTTGCATAATCAATGCGGGATTGGGTCAATATTCAATGGATTTGGAAATGATGTTCCAAATCGTTCACACAGGAGGGTCGGAGGCTATAAAAATGAACCAAAGGGCACGGTTTGATTCATTGTGCCAGTAGAGAAGATGAGCTAGAGCAGAGAAGTAACATAAGAGAGAAGTGAGGAGTGAGGAAGAAGAAAAGGAGTATAGAAACCATGGCGTAGCTCATTTTAAGCACCAGTACACAAGGATCACCACTAGCAAGAGTACCCATCGTAGAAGAGCAACCAGATATTTAGTCTAGATTAGTGCGACCAACCAAAAAGAAAAGTAGTGTGAATTGCCCCATCACCCCAAGCCAAAGGATTTAGATAACTCAAAGCTCAATAAGGGCAGACACAGTAGAAGCAGAATTCAGCCCATCATCAATGACAATGGTGGAGAAAAATGCAGAAAGGGCCGACGATTGATCCCTGGGTACGTACCACTGAGGAAGGAAGGAGCAAAGGTGGTATGCATAAGTAAAAATCAAAATGTCGGTGACACCCAGGGGATTCCATGTAATGATGGATATCATGTCAAAGTTGCATAAACTCCAATATAGAAACCACGATATTTTGGCATACCCATAATGTACAAAGGAGACATACGAGCAGAAGACACAAGGAAACAAGGGCCCACTCACCAGAGAACTGGCACAATGGGCATTGGGACTGCAGTGGTCTAGGTTGTTGTCATTTATTCACATGTCACACTTTGTGTGATCCACAGAGGTCAATGCGTGCGTGAAGAATTTTTTATCTTGTTTCCATGGAAAATAACTGTGGTTGGGGACAAAGGTCACAATTATGGTCGATTTGATATTACAAATCACTGGCTTTCCCAAGGCAAGGGTCCAGCCGTCCCAATACTTCAGAGGGAATAACAATGACAAGAAATTAGCGGCAAGACTAAAGAAGAAGTATGGCATTGTAAAGGAAAAATGGGCATATGTCATTAATACCATCAATGACCAGACAGTTGAAATCGAAGCAAAGTTGCTTGCATTGAAGGTAGTGTGGAATAATAGGTCGAATCAGTGCACGTCGGGGGTTATCACGTGTGAAGAGTAGTGCACAGCTAGCGTCCAAATAAATTGATCTCTATTCTTGTTGAATGAACTGATGAAGGACATCATGTTGGCCAAAGAGAAGGGAAAACCATTCACCTATTCCCGGTTGTTGATACTAATCACATCGGTTGGTAGGATGGAATCAACAGACTATCAGGGAATGGAGGTTGAAGCTATCAACATATATAGAGGACTGTGGTACAAGAACCTACAGGGTGCTCAACATAAGGAAATGAAAATCGACAATAACATCCAATTTTACTTGTACTAGGATGCACTGTGGGATGCAATAGTAAAGATACTGCGACTCACAGATGACATCGCAAAGATGTGCAGGAGGACTGTGTGATTATGAACAATATTGCATGCCATCAACATTCAGACATGACACAATGCGGAGAACCAATGGCTCAGGACCCAATTCAATTTAACTGAAGCAAAGGTGGATTCCATCATTGACGAATGGAAACTGGAATGGAAATTTTTGGTCAGTGAAGAGTACCTGTCAGACACAGAAAATGGACCACCACCAGATATCCTGATCAAGCAAGATAAGTCGAAGGAGATAGAAGAGGACTCATAAGAGGAATAATCTGAAACTCTGACAGAATCGGACTAGGAAAAAAAATAGGAAAGGGACCAGACAAAGCGTTGGTTTGAACAGGGCGAAGGGAGTAGTACCATGGGACTCTTTATTGAACAAGTAAACAAGGTAGTGGTTGCAATCACCACAGAAACAAATGAGAATACTACCAAGATAATGCAGCATACAAGGGGGTACTTTCATCAGGTTACAAGGTTGCTGCAAACACTAACAAAGGCAATACTAGAGACTAGAGTACCAGAGGAGGGTGCACTACAAATATAAACCAAGCTACACCTAGTCAAGAACGTGTGGTTAGTACAAATTGCACCATAAGAAATAACAACAAGGAATGAATATGTCAACATGAAATTAAAAGAGTTCGATTTGATTGGTCTCTACCTCAACAAACTCCCAATGCGCATACTGACATGAGTTCAGCTAGCAGCAAGTGAGGAAATTAGGGACCGTGAGGCAACATTCCATGATCAATTGGTCTGATTACGTTAGATGGTAGAAAATGTGGAAGAGGAAAATTAACATCTCAAGATGGAAAAGGAAGGGATCATCCAAGAAAATCAACATCATTTGACGACATACAAATACTAGAGAGAGAAATATCGATGGACTTCGAATAAATTCCGGACAATACTCCAGAAATGTTTGTGAAAGTGAAAGTCTTGCGACTGGAAAAATTATCGTTGACCTAAGGAAAGAAAATGAGGAGTTTTAGGCTTGAGTGGTACCAAGCACACCATCAGAGCATCTAGTGGAAAGAAGAGGAGTAATCGAAGACACCACAACCAAAATTGTGGAATTTGAAAAGGCAGTTCAGGTGATAGCTAAAGAAATCAATATGTTTTGGGGAAGTTTGGTGCAAGATGAGCAGTTGCACCAATTAGAGGCACAACTTGGTGAAGTAGAGGCACAACTAACAACACTATGGGGATCACTCAAAGCGATGCCCCAACTTGCACAAGTGACCAAAGATGCGGAACTCAAATAATTATAACAGCATGTCAATAAGGATCACACAAGGCACCAGAGGAGATCGACACAATTGGATTAATTATAGGGTACAACAGAGAAAATGGCACTCAAATACATGGAAGAAACCGCTAGAATGAAGGCTGACTCAAACACAGTGTAGAATATGAATGAATACCACCCAACCACGCAGGACATGGAGCGATGCGCAGCACTCAAAAAGAAGGTTAAGGAAGAAGTAGAGCAAGTTAAAACTGAATATGACGCCTTCAAGACCAAGATGAATGAACCAGTAATTTCTAGATGAAGTGGCTCAAGGGAGAGCCACAATTTTGTGTTGGGCGCCTCTTGGAAATGGGTTAGAAGGCGCAGAGCGTGCTTCCTCCATGAACAAGAAGGACATCGAAAGAAGGAAGACTTAACCGCGCAAAAGGAGAAACCGACGAATCAATAAGTTTTGGTTAAACTAGTTAGGAGATTGGTCAAGTGGACCATTTTGTAACAGCTTAGTAAGCCTATGAGTTAGAATTATAGTCATTAAATAAAGGAATCTAAGGAATCATCATATTTTATAATAAATTCTTATCTGTGGATATACTTTGGAGGAATGAATGTATTTTCAGGTCTAAGGCTAATCGACCAAGGGATGTTTTGTATTTTTGTGATATATTTCTGGGATTCATGATATAAGATTCTTTTGCCGACATAATTATGTCTCTTGTTTGCATTTTTGTATGACATGGTTAATGATGTGAAGTCCTTAATGATGTTACCTCTATGTTTTCATGGTTAAGTTTGAACGATGTGAAACCTTGTAGGATCTATTGGTTTGTTATATGTCGATGTCTTTGTATTATGAATATGAATCTAAATGATGATGATAATGTGCCTTTATCGATCTAATTCTGAGTAAGTGTGAATGAGTTGATCTAAGTAATGATAATATTTAAAGCTTGTATTTCTGGTCAATGTTGGGATAGAATAACCGACAGGGTCAAAGTCCTCTTCCCTCTGTGGAAACTTGGTTCTTGCATCCCTCCCTCAAACATGTCAGGTGAGACTGCACCTGCTTCGCAGGTGTTGTTGGATAGGGAAAAACCTACCTGGGCCGATGTTTAGAGAGTTTGTGTCGATGGGTGTCGATAGATCTATGCAGTGAAACCCTATCGGTAGGATAGTGTCAACACACATCAACTAATGATATTAGCATAACTGAATCATATCTAAGATACTTATCAAGTGTCTGACTTTTCAAAATACAAAATATACAAAATAATTTCAATTTTGAGACTTTATACAAATTCAGGAAATATAAATGACAACTTTAAAAGATCGAAATGTTGAAATCAAAGTCTTATAGCATTTCTTTCTATGGTTGTAAAAAAAATAAAAATCTAAACTACAACTTGCATACACTGAACTTGTATTCACCTAGTTTCTAGACCATGGTTTTGAATAGTATCTTGTAAGACATGAGTGTCAAGATATGTTGGAATGCCTAGTTTTTCATTACTATCTAGGTTCCTTTTTCTTTGTTGGAGGCATTACTCCTTCCAGTACTTCTTCTGTTTGAGTAGCTTGGCATTTATCTTTTTCAAGTTTTGAGAAAATCTACATAATCTAGTGAAACTGATGATCAACATGGTCCTCTTATCACTAGACTCATTTTCTTTAAGTAATAGAAATAATTCTCCTTCTCAAGCCCTTTAATCAAACATTTGATCTTTTTAACTTTCTTCGTGTGTTTCTGATTAATTTCATGTTCATCATTTTTAGGATGGGGTAAGACAACCACTTATGGTGCTTGGGTTCATGCTACTCAATTTTTCACTTTGGGATTTTCATCAGTAACAAAATTCATACAATTGTTTTCATGTTCTTCTTCTGAGGAAATAGGAATAAAGGGCTTAGTATCTGGTGAACAAGGGATGGAATTAATAATTTCTTCCAAACAAGCCAAAAACTAAGCAACTTTCTTTTATTTCTCCATTTATGAGCTTAAATCCTCATTAAAAGCTTCTTGATTGATCTAGGAGTATATCCCATTTGATTGATTTTCATATTCTTTAATTTTGTAAGGGGAGGTTATAGTTGCATAGTGCTTATTGAGAGCTTTCCAATGATACCAATTTTGTCAAATTTGGACTCCAAATGACTAAGTCACGACACTTTGATGTTTTGGCATTAGAGAAGTAGGGCATCAAGAGTCGACATGGTTTGGTTGGAAGTTTGTTGGCAACACCGACTCCTGAACCTGGAAATTTGACAGTCAAGATTCAGGGCTCAGTAGAATTTTTGTTGTCGACTCAACATCACAGACTACCGACCCCTGATGTTGGCCAGGTAGAGTCGAAATCATGTCAGTCAGCAACCTTGCAGTTCGGTAGTTGAAAATCAAAGTCGGCATCCTTGTAGTTCAACATCGTATATTTGGGATAGGAAAAGTAGGCATCGAAGCTAGTCAGGGAATTAAATATTGACAAGCCAATTCGCTTGACAACAAAATCGATCAACAGTTCCAGTTTAATCTGGAGATTTCAATTGTGGATTTGGATTTCTAAATTTGCTGATATTTTTAGATTTGATCCACTATTCCTGTCATTTTACTACTGATTTAGGTATGGATTCTTATCCTTCAGGTTATCTTGGAGATTGATATTAATTTTGTTCCAAGTTGGTCACTTTATCCATGGATCTCTATCGATCAATTCATTTTATTTAACAGTTGCAGACAATGTTGGTGAGAAGAAGACAAGAAGAGAAGAGGATTACGAGCAAAAAAATCAAAGTAAGCAAAGAGGTATAGAAAGCATTGAGTATACATACTTCCATACTGTGGACTGCTTAATGTTCCCATGCTTGAGGATGTTACGTTTCTCATGGAAGCTTGAGGTATCACATTGGGTGTATTTTTGTTCTTAAGCACAGTCTTGTCTCCGTAATTTCTCAACTTCATTGTAACCTTTGCATTTGAAGAATTAGTAATATTGTTCGCACTAAAAGTGGACCCGTAGATGTAGGCATTTTTCCAAAATCTATTATCAATTACTTGTCTTCAATTTTTTGGTTTCAATTCTCTATTGAAGCATTCTCCTTAATCTTGTTACATCATGTTAATTCAACATTTGACATAGTTCACATTTTAATTTCTTTCTTGGTTAACTATAAATATTCTGGCATTTTTCGAATAAAGTGGTATCATATCTCGTGTTAACACAAGAATTATGAGTATGTGAATGCTAACTAAAAAGAAGCTTCACATTGGTAAAGGAGGACTTGAGTCTTTAAATCCATAAATTGGTCATGTCTATAGGACCAAGAAAATGGTGAATGAAGACTCTGAGGCAGAGGATGACAAGAAATTCCGAAGAACTTTCTACCAGATGGACAACAGGGTTGAGAAGTTGTTTTCATTAATCAAAGAAGAGTGGAGAAAAAGATAGTGAAACAAATAAATATAGTAGGGAGTACTTCTAGAAACAAAGGTAATGGAGGAAATCCTCCTTGTACTCCACCTTCTCTACCATCTTCACCATTATCATGTTCTTCTAATAACCAGTACTTCATTTAATGCACATAAAAAGAACTCTGAGAATATTGATCTAAACACCCCATTGCTGAATATTGACATCAAATATAATTTACTTATGTTTAATGGAGAAAATTATGCTAAAAATTGGATGGTTGGGTTATGAAAATAGAATTTTATTGCAGAATCTAGAATTTGTCAAGAGATGAAGCTGAAATTCAATTGGACTCATTACAACTTAGAGGCATTTCTCTCATATGGTCAAAGAGAAAAATTCAAGAGGACTTGCTTACTAAAGCTAAGGTGATTTCCTCATGCAGAATTGAAAAAATAGTTTTATACACTTGGGTATATGAAATAGGCTATGATGAATTGGAAAATTTTTATACATGGAAAAGGATAGAGTGTTCAAGATTACACTCAAGAGTTTAGGAAAATTTCTTTAGTGCTGGGTATTTCTCTCTATACCTAGGAAACCCTTCTTAAATATATAGGTGGTTTACAGGTCTACTTAAGGAATATTATTTTGATGTTTAATCCTAACAATCTGGATGAATTATTCATACAAGCCACCCATATTGAATCTAAGGGCAAGATTTATGTTGATAGTTATTCCAAGCAGCCTACCAAGCCAAAAGGAAACAAGTTAAAAGGAAAAGGGAAAGGAAAGAAGACAACCACCATTAATAAGAAAGGTGAGAATCCCACATGTTCCCATTGCAAAAAGGGACAAGATGTTTCAAAATGATGGAATTTACATCTGGAATTAATACCAAAGAAGAATAGAGGGTACGAGGATAAAGGAAAAGTAAGAATGTTGTTGCAGTGTTGCAAGATGTAGGACCAGACTCTAGTGATGAGTCCAAGATTTCAGCTGTTGGAACCCAAGGTAAGGATGAAGGTATATCTCTTTCTCATCATTCAAGAACAAGTGAAAAAGTACGGCCTTCTTCTAGTCATGATGAAAAGAAAAGAGGTGAACTCTTTCATATTAGATTCATTAAAAAACATACAAAATTTAATACATTATTTGATAGTGGGTCACAAGTCAATTTAGTTTCTGAATAGGTGGCAAAGAAACTAGGCTTAGGTACTATACCTCATGAAAAACCATATCCACTAGGATGGGTTACTAATGATGCACAATTGCAAGTAACCAAAAAGTGCATTTTCAATTTTGCAATTTATGATAAGTTTAAGGATGAGGTAGAGCTTGATGTAGTACCATTGGATATATGTGGCATTGTACTTGGAATCCCTTATTTGTATGGTCATAAGGCTATATTCTACATGGAGAAGAATCTATATCATTTTTTTAACGATGGTATTGAATATGTTATACATTCACATCGAAACAAGCCTGTCACTAATCTCTACAAGTCAAATGAAAAGGTTAGTGAATGCTAGTAATATTTTTTTGTTGATGATGATTAAGGTCAAAGAGAATAATGATGATGCATACAAATCCTTTGCAAGGAGTGATTGAAGGCATAAATATGAAATGTTTAAAATAATTTTTGAATATAATGAAGCATTTCAGGAACCAACAGGATTACCACCCAAAAGAGGGATTCGACATGAACTCTAGCTGCAGCAAGATGTGCCACTTCCAAACATTGGCATGTCTCATATGTCTATGATGCAGAGTGAGGAGATCAAGAAGCATATTCAGGACTCGGTTGGAAGAGGAATTATTAGACCTAGCACTTCACCTTGTGGTTCACCAATTGTGTTGGTTCAAATGAAGAATGAAGAATGGATCTTAGAGAATGTGTATCAACTATTGGGATTCAAATAATATAACAGTAAATAGCATGTATCCACTTCCACATATTGATTATTTTCTTAATCAATTAAAACATGTAGTTTATTTTTCTAAGTTAGACTTGTATAATGTTTACGATCAAGTTAGAATTTATGAAGATGATAGATGGAATATTGCTTTGAAGACAAAACAAAGGTTGTATGAGTGGTTGGTTATGCCTTTTGGGATATATTATTCCCCAACTGCTTTTATGAGAGTGATGAATAATGTATTATGTCCCTTCATTGATGATTTTTCCATTATCTATTTAGATGATATTCTTTTTTTAGTCGCACTTGGGAAGATCGTGGTCCTCATGTAAGACAAGTGCTTAATATAATACAAAGTGAAAAATTGTATGTAAAGATGTCAAAGTGTGAATTTTCTCAAAAATCTTTAGTGTACCTAGGCCATGTCATTGGTGGAGGGAAACTCATATTAGACCCTGCCAAAGTTGAAGATATTGTAAATTGGCAAAGGCCAAAAATAGTCACAAAGGTTAGGAGCTTTCTTGGTGCATCCCAATATTAGAGAAAGTTCATAGCCAGTTTTCCTCCATTTTCACACCATTACACTCCTTTACAAGTGTGAAGCAAATTTTTCAGTGGGAAGGAAAGAAACAAAGAGCCTTCGACACTTTGAAGGAAAAGATCAGCACGGCACCAGTTCTGGCAGTGCCAAACTTATAACAACCATTCAAAATTGATATGGATGCTAGTGGTTTTCCATGGGAGTCATTCTTACATAGGGACACATGCCTATTTGTTACCATTCTAATACTTTTTCACCTACGGTAAGTAACTATCCTACTTATGATAAAGAATTGTATGCACTAGTATAGAGTGTTAAACAAATGGAAACATTATCTAATGGGAAAAGAAAATATTATACACACTGATCATTAGCCATTACAATATTTTCACTCACAAACTAAGTTACGGTAAAGTGGGCATTTCAAATGGATGGGGTTTCTACAACAATTCCATATAATCATTAAGTATAAGAAACAAACTCAGAATAAAATCCTAGATATATTATGAAGGCCGCCAACAACTAATGCATCCATCATTCTACAACAAAGTTATTTAGCTCATGATAGTTTCATTGAATAGTATGCTAAGGATGAATATTTTAAATATGTGTATGAATCCTTAATGCATGGATCTCATAGTGAAGAATTGAATTATCATGTTCATGATAAATTGTTGTATCACCTTGGAAAAAATTGTATTCTGCAAAGTGAAAGTGTGCATGTAATTAGAGAAGCTCATACTTCTCGTATATCTTGTCACTTTGGGGTAGGAAAGAGAGAAGATCAGCTTCAAAGGTATTGTTATTAGCCTTGCATGAATGAGACCTTTTCCAAATATGTAAAAGGGTGTATTATGTGTGCTACAAGTAAGCCCAACAATAAGGAATTAGGTTTGTACACACCACTCCCTGTACCTTCTTGTTCTTGGGAAAGCGTGTCTATGGACTTTATGGAAGGGTTACCTATGTCTAGGAAAGGTCATGATTACTTATATGTGGTTGTGGATAGATTTAATAAGATGTGCATTTTAATGCCTTGTAAGAAGCATGTCACAACAGAGATGAATTCTCAGTTATTCTTTTAGTTTGTATGGGTTCATTTTGGGTTTCCACTTCCATTGTATCTGATCAAGATTCTCATTTTCTTGGGAATTTTTTGTCAACTTTATGGGAACTTATAGACACAAATTTGAAGAAGAGCACTGCTTTCCATCCACAAACCAATGGTCAGACCAAAGTAATCAACTACACAGTGGTACATCTACTTCGAGGTTACTATTATAAACATCATAAGCTTTGGGATGAACAATTGCACTATATTCAGCATGCCTACAACCATGTCATACACTCTTCAACACAAAAATATCCATTTGAGATGTGTTTCAGTTATTTTCCAAATTCTCCTTTAGACTTTGTGTTTGGAAAAAACTCTGTGGGAAATGGACAGGTTGATGCAAACAAGGCCTTAAAGTGCATCCAGCAAATCCAGTTGATTCACCGGGAAGTTCAAGAACAATTGAAAAATAGTCAAGTAATGAATAGCATTGTGTGAATCATCATTTCTAGATTGGTGATCAAGTATGGCTTCATATCAGCAAAGATCGACTTACATGTGAAGGTAAAAAACTTAAACCATTGATGTATGGACCCTTGACAACTTTGGACAAAGTTGGTAATAATTCTTTTCGGTTAGATTCTCCTCCATACATGAAGATGTATTCCATGGTGAATGTGGACACCTTGAAATTGTATGAGCCTCCAATGATCATGGATCAAGAAGAGGATGTCCATGTTCCATCTGTTGATGAATTTGCACCTAAATACCTTGATGAGTTGTAGGACAACATCATTCTTGACATAAGAGTGTACTTCACAAAGGGAAAATGTGAATACCTTCATGTGGGTCATAAAGGAATGCATCCAAGCAAGGAACGATGGATAGAGATCAAAAAGGTGAGGGAATTATACCCTCACTTAGTTGTTGACTAAATTTAGGATTTTGGTGATATAAAATAATTTCAATGGGGAAGTTTGATCTAGGATTAAGGTTACAATTGTATAGTACTTTCTGAAATCTTTTTGACACTACGAATTTTGTCAAATTTGGACTTCAAATGACTAACTTACAACACTTTAAAATTTTGGCATTGGAGCAGTTGGGTGTCAAAAGTTGGCATGGTTTGGTTGGAATCTTGTTGGAAATGCTAACTATCGAACCCCAACATTAGACAATCAATAGTCGGGGCTCGACAAAATTTTGGTTGTGGATTCGGCATAACCGATTGCCAACCCCCGACGTCGGCTAGTCAGATTCGGAAGCATGTCATTTGACAACCTTGTAGTTTGGTAGTGGATAGTCAGAGTCAGAAACCTTGTAGTTTTGAATCGGACAATTGACATAGGAAAATTCAACATTGGATCCAGTCGAGGCATTAAATATTGACGGTCTATTTTTCTCAATAGCATATGTGATCAAAGGTTCCAGTTTAATCTGGAGATTTCAACTGTGGATTTGGTTTTTCAAATTTGCATATATTTTTGGATTTGATCCACTATTCGTGTCATTTTAATCTTGATTTGGGTATGGATTCTTATCCTTCAGGTTATATTGGAAATTGAGATTGATTTTCTTCCAAGTTGGTCACTTTATCCATGGATCTCTACCGATCAATTCCTTGTATTTAATAGTTGCATACTAGATTGATCAGAAGAAGACATGCAGAGAAGAGGATTACAAGAAAAACAATAAGAGAAAGTAGATAGGTAGAGAAATCATTGAGCAAACATAATTCCTTACTGTGGGACTTATTTTTCCCATGCTTTAGGATGCTTCATTGCACATGGACGCTTGAGGTATCGCATTCGGTGTATTTTTGTTCTTAAGCACAACCTTATCTCTTTAATTTCTCAAGTTCATTGTAACCTTTTCATTTGAAGAATTAATCAGATTGGTTGCACTGGAAGTGGACCCAGAGACGTAGGCATTTTGTTGAACTTCATTATCAATTTCATATATTCAATTTGTGGTAGCAATTTTTGTTGAAGCGTTCTCCTTAAGCTTGGTATGTCCTATTCATTCAGCATTTGACACAACTCACATTTTAATTTCTTGTTTGGTTAACTATACAGATCCTGAAGTTTCTAGATCACCAAGAATGGACCGCTTATTTTCCTTTGTTTATTTTGGAACTATTTCTTGTTTGTATAGAACCTAGAACCACAATGTTACCTTTCTTCCTCTTAGGTTTCTTTGAAGTTTCCTTTGGAAAAATTTCAAGGTCTAAACTTGTTTTCCTTTAAAGTAGGGTTAAACCTTGATTTGCATTTAAGCCTAAATTTATTTGTTTCCTTAGTATGCGGTCCTCTAGTTGGAAAAGGTCTAGGATTCTCCTATTTCATGTTGTGTTTCGTGTCTCGGCCTTTTCCACTTATAAAATTGTGTATATCCTCTACCTCTTGTAAACTGGAATTTTCAAGAACTGGTTGTTTCAAGGCCCCTCTCATCCTTCGAGTTAACACTCTATTTTCCCCACTCTTAGGATCTTCTTTAATCGGCTTAGGGATAGGGTTTCCCAACTCTTCTTGTGATGAAACCTACAATTTTTTGTTTACAGGGTTTTTAGGTTCTTTATTCATCTTATGTTTCCTACTTACCTGACCCCTACTTTCCTTCTTTATACTCGGCTCTCTAGAAGAGCTTTCAATTTCAACAGTTTCAAAGGTTTATGTAGGCCCGGTCTTAACAGAAGAGGTATCAACAGCCTCGTGTGGGAACGATACATTCTCTAGGGTTATGAATTCAGAGGACAAAAGAAATCGTTCCCAGTGATGGTTAAAATTTCCTAATTATTGGAGTATCAATAACTTAATGAGGGCTTGATGATAAATGTTATGTTGAATATATGGGAGTTTCCTCACCCTAGTGGTTATTTTTGACATACTTCTAACGAAATAAAAGGTAAATTCATTTCTAAAACCCCATCTAAGTGCAAAATAAAATGCATATTATAGAGATGGATTGTGGCATACCTCCCTTCTCTTGTTATATACCTTTGTACTAGGTTTAGAAGTTGATGGTATTCAATTTTTAACGAAGTCCATGGTATACTTTTATGCCAATTCAGATTCTGGTGGTTTTCCTGTGGGAAATTATTGCACTCTAAAGAACTAATACCTTGCAATTTAAACAATCGTTCCCCCTCCTATGGTAACTCACATGTGATGGCTATGGAGTTCTTTGTAACTAGAAATTTCAAGTATTCCGTCGTGACATTCTTACCATCAATTTTTTTTGAAAAATCTCAGGCCACTGAGGTATGATACCCCTACAATTTTTCACAAAAGTGGAACCATGCCGCTTGTCAAAACTTAAGACCAAATTAAGGATAATCTTTTAACAGTTCAACCCCATTGTGATCATATCTAAACACATGTACACTCCTTCTCGATGGCCCGTCCAATGTTGTGAGAGAGCAAACAAAGTGTTGTTTGTAACCTTGAATATAAAGAGGATCAACCACTAACCAGAAAACATAGTGTCTTAAGCAACATATTGAGTGAGTAATAGTCTTTTCCTTCCAAATTATAGTGGCTAATTATGAAAATTGTAGGTGTTGTGTCATTTCATGGTTGTGAGACATTAAAGGAATCAGATTTCCACATAACTCCATTATTGCACATGATCCTTACATAATCCTCTTTTGAAACTTGACAATCCTAGTGAAATACTTGGTAATGATCGTTCTGACAATTCCATAGTGCAGGTGTCTAGTTGCATATCATTTTTCCTGTAGTTTGGTAGTTTAACTGCCAAACAATTTGGTAGTGCAGCTGCAAAACCATTCTGCAACACTGCTCTCTTCAGTAAAGTTTAGGCCCAAGACTAACTTTCTCTTTTCAATGCAAATATTTAAACCAAGGAGTAGTGTTTGCAAGACTAACAAAAAAATATATACACATATTGTGCCATATTAGCATGCTTTACTAGCTAACAATCAAATTGAAAAAAAAACATAAAATGAACATAAAATTTTAGAGCAGAACATGAAGGGTAAATGTTTGTCTAAGGTAACAATTCTTGAGGTGACCATAGGGTAGGTTTAAATTTTAGGATCTCAAGTTCAAAAAAAAAGTATGCAATCCTAGGTGCAGACCTAGGTATTAATATGTACCAATATATAACTAACACTTGGAAACTGTAGTGGGACGTCATTAGGTGAATTCTCGTTAATTTCCCCCTAATTATCACATGTCGTCTGGAAAATTAAAAATTTGGTCGTTAAGAGGAGAATATGTCCAAAGGATGCTCATTATGCTACTGGAAAGAACAAGTGTTGTGATACCTTTTCCCCAAATATCCTAGGGCATAGTGGCTACCTACCAACTCATCCTTCATCTAACCTAGTAATCCTTTTTTACCATCCATGTTACTATTTTTTATCACTCATTAATATTAAAAATACCTAGGCATCCTCATCTAGGGTAAAACCCCCAAATGCCAAAGGCAATACCAACCTCCTCGATGACTACTTAATTGACCATGAAGCTAACATGTTTGACATAGTTAACTCTTACCCAGACTTGTAGCACCTGGTAGTTGAGGTGGAAACCAATTATGCATATGTCCAGGACTCCTGTCACATATGGGAAACTATCCCTACCTAAGAGGTTTGCACACAAGTTATCCCCTTCCCTAAATTCACTAGCTAGTGTGCAATTAATTATTCAGGTGATAAGAGGGTTGTATTCTCCTTCAACGGCTCCAAATCCCTATGTATCATCTCTAAGGATGCCCTAGTCAAAATTGTTTTCCTCCCATACCACCCAATCATGCAACCCTTGGATGGAAATTCCCTTCCCATCGCATACCATACATTGAATCTCTCAGAAAGGAACCACATCCTAGTAAAGCGAGTCAATGAAGGTATCCCAATCCCAACTGACACACCCCAATATAAATCTTCCATTTTCTGATAGAACTCCAAGTAGGCTCTGACCTTGACCTTTGTTGTGCTAAGGTATGAAAATGATGAAGAGGTAGATGACATTGTCTTAGGTTTTTTTCCACCCTAACTCTAGCAGTAGGTGTTGTGCCCGCCATATTTGACCTATTCAAGTTCCTAACATACAATATCCACTCGCAGCTCAAATATTTCCACACTATGAAATGCTTTAGGTATCCATTATACTTTTTATATATATTCTTGTTCCAAAAATTAGCATACTTCAAAGAGATAAGCTTAAACATAAGGGATCAGGTAGGGAGGTAGTTGCCAACCTACAGATGGAAAAATGGCCCTTAGACAGATAAGGAACTAGTGATTTCAAATTATGTAGACAGATTCATGCACGCCACCTACTTTATTTTGCATAATGAGACATTACCAAGGGTCTTCCCCTTATATATCGAGTTGTTACAACTAATCCCTGACGCTAGAATAGTTGATTGGTTCATCTAAGAGAACCACACCATCATTAGAATATATGGATTTGAGGAGGAACCATATTTACTAATAGCCTTCTTGACCCCCATAGTATTTTCCATGGAGTACATAAAACAAATATTGTTGTTTGATTAATTGCATTTCGTTAAGCAAAAACACCCTATAAAATTCAAGTTGCCTAAAGAGATAGGCCCCTTTTTGGTTAAAACCATAAGTTCTATGGCGTACATGGAGGAAGTGTTGAAGCAACTGAACCTGTCCAAAGGGGAAAGATGGACTTATGATTCTCATCAAGTGGTATCAAAGAAAAGAATGAAAAAAAATTAAACTCGACTTATAATCAGAGGTCCCAGCTAGAGTGGGAGAAGATGGCCAACTTGATTACATGGGAGTAGGTGAATGCCACCCTAATGGGTGATGTTAGAACTTAGAATTGCACCCAAGGTTGTGGAAGGTGAACCCAGAGGTAACAACATAACAACTTTAAGAAAGGGAGTTGGCTTCTGAGAAAGGGAGTTGGCCACCCTTTCCGCTTCTGCTCCTTTCTTTCTACACCGTTTATCTGTGCGGAAACTCCCTGAGCCATAGATCTTGTGGATCGTAGAAAGAAGAAGTTGGGATTTGAACTCTCTATGAAGTTCGACTTTGATCTTTCCTCTCTCAGCTTCTCGCTTCCGCCTTTTCTTTCCACATCGTTGATCAGTGCGGGAACTTTCTGAATCGTCAGATCCTGATCGCGGAAATTGAAAATCAGGATTCTAATTCTCAAAAATTCTTTTCCTTTTCCGCCCTTCTGCCCCTTTTTCTTTTTGCACCGTGGATTTGTGCGGGATATCTATGAACCCCAGATCTTGTAGATCGCAGAAAGCAGAACTTGGGATTTCCAATTTTGCAACTCGAAACTTCACCTTTTCACTTTTTCGCTTCCAGCGTTTTCTTTATGCACCGTTGATCTTTATCAAAAGTGCTCTGAGCTGTCAATCTTGTGGATCGATAAAAGTGGAAGTTCAACCTTTTCACGGAAAATTTCTTTGTATATCTGTTTTTTTATTTCCACCCTTTCCATTCTTCCAACCCGTTGATCTGCGCGGGATCGATCTAAGCCATCAGATCTCGGGCTATGGAAAGCGTAAATCGGGTTTTACCATTTTTATAACCAAGTTTTTCACCTCTTTCCCGCACTTTCGCTTCCAACTCTCCTTGGGAAAAAATAAATTTGGGCCTTTGATCTTCTACGCTGCGCATCCGGGACGTCTGTTTCCTATCAACATTCAGCGAAGAGTGGATTTTTTTGTTTACATGCATTTGAAGGTCAAAAAACAGAATTTCTTTAATTATTTGGAATTCTTAACCTAGAAATGTCCCTTCAAACACGTGCAGATCCTCATCAACAGTTTTTAAGGTTATATGATATGAAAATTTTACAAACCTTATTCCACCATATTGGCCAGACCTCTTACCAATTACTTAGCCCAGAAATGGTGCTAACAACTGGCTCTGACTTAGGATGATATCCTCCCTGTAAGGTAGCAAAGAACCCCATAGACCAGGTGCCAAATCCATTGGGAGGATCCCAAACTTTCAGACCTCAAAATTCTTATTTCTGTAAGTAAAACATAAAGAAAAATAGGGACATGGCTACCCCTCTAGATCTTAGGGCCTTCTCTTTGGGCTTCAAATTCTTTGGCTCACCATCTATACGGTTTGAAAAGCAAAGAAATATATACAACTATGATACAAACATTACCTCCTCCTTCAGGACAAATAATGTTTGAGAAACCTTCCATTGACTGGGCCTCCTGTCTGTTGAGACCCATCTTGATGTTGTAGGATGAAGGCATTATCACCTCTGTATGTTGTAATGATATAAGGACCCATCCACATATGATAAAACTTCCCATGTTTCCCCTTATCTTCATGAGGTACAACGCATTTCAGAACCAAATCATCAATCAGGAATTGTTCTCCCTTTTCCTTCCTGTCAAAAGTGTTCTTCATATTTTCTTGATGTATTTGCACTTTACTATAGGCTTTGTCCCTCAACTCATTCAATTATATGATCTGATTGATTCTTCTCTGCATATGATTTGGTTCATCCTGTTGTTCCTGCAATAACTTCATGACTGGTACTCCCAAAGATGCTGGAAAAACCACCTCGACTCCATATACTAATTGGAATGGGGACATTCCAATTTCCCTTTTAGTGTTGATCATATCATCCCACAAATCATATTTCAACTTTGTATCCCAAGCCCTTTTTTTATCTTCCAGTAATTGCTTGATTATCCTCACCAGACTTTTGTTAGAAGATTATGCCAGTCCATTACCCTATGGACAGTAAGCAGTGGAATGATTAAGGATGATGTGATATTTGTGATAGAAGCTTATCATTTTCTTAGACTTGAAGGCAGTTGCATTGTCTGCCACAATCCTGTTGGGGCACCCAAACCTGGATAGAATATGTTCTTCAAGGAAATCCATGATCATTGCATCAGTAGCCCTCCTGGTGGGTATTGCTTCAATCCACTTTGTAAAATAGTTTGTTGCTGTTGGGATCCATGTATGTTGCCCTGAATAGTTTGGATTTATTTTCCCAATAAAATACAGTCCCCACTATTGAAAAGGTGATTCTACTAATATTGTATTTAGAGGGAGTGAAACCACCTTTCTCTTACCATCAAAGATCTGGAATTGATGACATGTAGTGGTCTCTATGTAGATATCTGAAAACATTGAGGGCCAATAGAAACCAAATCTCAAAATCTTATTAACTGTCACTTTCCATGAATAATGTCCCCCACAGTCTCCTTTGTGAAATTCTTTCATAGTCTGCTGAGCCTCATTCTCCAAAAGGAAATTGAGTAGGACACCACCAGGATCCTTCCAATAAAGGTATTCATTCAGAATACATAAATTAGCTTATTTCAACTTTATTGACCTTGCTCTTGTTTTGCTTAGTCCTGGAGGAGCCTGTAAATTTTGCAACACATATACAATGTCATAATACCAAGGAGATATAGAGAATTCAGGAATTACCTACACCCCTGTATCAAACTGATTTGAATTACTGGTCAAGAAATTGAGTTGCAAGGCTTCACAATTGGAATTTGTCATCATCTTTGCTAGTCCTTGTCCCTTTATCAGTTTGATGGGATTGATCTCAATATCATAATCCAATAACACAGCAATCCATTTTGCTATTTTTCCCTCTGGATCTGGATGTGTGATAATCTCTTTGCCACATTGCTAGGAACATAAGCAATAATATGTGAATGAAGCACATAAACCTTGAAATCTTTCAAAGATTTTATTAGAGCATACGCTTGTTTTTCCATGATGTCATATTTCAGCTCTCCATCCCTAAACACTTTTCTAAAAAAGGATATGGGTTGTTCAGCATTCTGACCATTTTTATGTAACAACACTCCAACAATGGTATGATCAGAAGCATAAGAAAATATCAAAAAATCTTTGTTGAAATATGAAGTTACCAGAACTGGGGCTTCTATGATAGCTTGTTTAATCTCTCTGAAAGATCTCCTTGCATTTGTTGTCCATTTTATCTCATGATCCTTTTTCAACATGTTAGTGATATTCATCAATATATTAGCAAAACTGGGAATAAGCCTTCTCAAAAAGTTTATCTATCCAATGAATGACTACACTTCTTTTTTGCTTCTTGGCTCTTTAACCTTCTGGATTGCACTAACTCTCTATGGATCAATATTTATACCATTTCTTGAAATAATGTGCCCTAACAGTTTTCCTTCCTCCAATTTAAAATTTGATTTTCAAGGGTTCAACGATATACCATACTTTTGGCATTTTAGAAAAAAAAAATCCAAGTGATTAATGTGTTCCTTACTAGACCTTGAGTACACAGTGATGTCATCCATGTAAACAACAACAAATTTGTCCTCCTCCTTTGTGAAAGCAATGTCCATGGCACGTTGGAAAGTGTCTCCTACATTCATTAAACCAAAAGGCATTTTTGCATACATAAACATACCCCATGGTGTAGTAAAATCATCCTTCTCTTGATCCTCAGCCAACATGTTGACCTGATTGTACCCTGAGAAACCATCCATAGTTGCGATCCTTTCAGACCCCACTACTTTCTAAAAAATATGTTCCATCTTTGGAAAAGGGTAATTATCCTTCAAAGAGACTTTGTTGAGATTTCTGAAATCTATGCAAAGCTTGACTTCACCATTCTTTTTCCTAACATGCACCAAACTTGCGACCCATTTTGAAAACCTCAGAGTCACTATACTCTTAGCGTTAAACAATTTTTTTATTTATTTTTCAATAACTCGCAGTAGCATTGGATTTAGTCTTCTGATTTTTTGTCTAAAAGGTTTTTCCTCAGGTCTTATTGGGACGGTATGTTGTATTATAGAAGTATCATACTCTTTAAGGTCATCATAACTCTAGGAAAAGACATCAGTGTACTTTTTCATCAGATTGATATATTCTTCATTTTCTTTGACAGGCAGGTTTTTTGACAATTTGATAATCTATGGATTTTTTTTAGTTCCTATATTTCTGTCTTTAACAACATCATCAGAATGCTTCATTTTTGGATCTCTAGCAACATCATTCTGATCAAACAGTTTCTCTAGGGTGTTATATTTTTAACATTAATCTAGCATATCATTAGGATCTTTAACTGAGAGAACAACAAGCACAACAATCAAACACAAGAGACAATGAACACGGTGTTTTTCCTCAGGGAAACCATAAATGGAGAAAACCCTGCAACTTCCTCAGAGATAGAATCAGCACCAAAAGTGAAACCCAAAATAGTAAGATGATCTCTCGACAGCAGTAACCTCTTTCTTCCTTGCCCCAGTGTCTTTCTCTTCCTTAGCTATGCACTACAACTGAGTGTGAGTGAGTTTGTGTTAAATAGAGAGGCTAGCTCTCTATTTATACTAATTCCCAACTTGACTAAACCCAACTAGGGCCGACTTCACTAGGTGAGTCTAATAACCCTAGTGCCCCGAAACTACGGGGACTTTAACCCTTAGACAATAGGAGGGTTACCCACCTTGGCTTAACATGACTTGTTTAAATTATAGAAACTCCCGATAGGAACCTCGGGGCATGACATGACTCAAGTACATTACAAATACATCCAGGAATAAACATCGGGTTACAATACATAAGAAATACAAGTGAATACATTCTAAAGTTACAATTACATCAACACTCCCTCTTCACTAGGAAGTTATTCTCTTGACACAATTTATCAACACAAGTCTTCTTCTCTATATCATCTGGATCATCATCGAGTCTTTGTCATCTTTACCTTCAAGTCATCTCTATATTCAAGTCACCTTCATCTTCAAGTCATCTTCACATGGATCTGGATCATCACTTGATCTAGATCATCATCATTGGATCTGGATCATCCCTTGATCTGGATCATCTCTGGAGCATCATCTCTGGATCTAGATCATCCCTCGATCTGGATCATCTCTGTTGGATCATCATCACTGGATCATCACGGGTGCTATCTCATGATTCTTCTCATCATATGAAGTTCTACAGAGCCATCCCTTTTTCATGTTGGTTGTAGGCCTAGCCTCCATGTAGGTCTTCTTCAACGCTTATATCTGACCCTAATTCAGAATGGCCCGCCCAAGACTTATATCTGATCATGTAGGAACCAATATTATAATCATATTAGAAAGGCACGTCCAGTACTCACATCTAACCATGTGGGAACCAATCCCACAACCTTGTCAGAAAGGCCCAGCACTCACATTTTACACATGCGAGGAACCAATCCAACATACATGTTCAAAAATACTCAGCACTTATATTTGACACATGCGAGGAACCAATCCAACATACATGTTCAAAAGGGCTCTGCACTTACATCCGACACATGCAAGGAACCAATCCAACATGCATGTTCAAAAGGGCTTTGTACTTACATCTGACACATGCGAGGAACCAATCCAACATGCATGTTCGAAAGGGATCTGCACTTACATCCAACACATGCGAGGAACCAATCCAACATGCATGTTTGAAAGGGCTTGCACTCACATTTGATCAAGTAGGAACTAATCCTACAGTCATATCAGAATGGCCCCCAGTCCCAGACTGAGCTACCTGGTAACTAACCAGGTGCCTCCATTCCAAGAATGGCATTCAGCGCTTACTTTTGATCATGTAGGAACCAATCCTACAGTCATATCATAATGGCTCAACACTCATATCTAACATGGAAGGATACAATCCTCACCATGACATAATGGCTCAGCCCTTACATATGACCATGGAAGGAACCAATCCTCTCACCATGTCAGAATGGCTCTAGGTCTCATCATTTCCCTTTGGAGGAAACCTTGATCTGGAGAACACCAAGCTTCTCCCTGAAGTACTTGAACTTCACCTTAGCCAATGGATTTGTCCACACATCAGCTATTTGTTCCTCCATCGCAACATATTGGAGCTTCACTGCTCCCCTCTGCACCATATCCCTGATATAGTGATACTTGATCTCGATATGCTTCGACTTGTCATGGAACACCGGATTCTCTGACAGCTTCACACAACTTTGGTTGTCACAATGTATACAAGTAGCATCCATCTGGAGATCAAACAAATCAGACAGTAGATTCCTTAGCCATACTGCCTCACAACTAGCTAAACAAGTTGTGACATACTCTACTTCAGCTGTACTCAATGCCACACAGGATTGCTTCCTACTAAACCAAGAGATCACGCCTGATCCCATACTGAAGCAACACCCTGAAGTGCTCTTCCTATCGATGGCACTACCTGCCCAATCTGAATCAACATAACCTTCCAGGTTAATCTTCTGATTCGCCTTGTACTTGAGCCCATAATCAATTGTACCCCTCAGGTACCTCAGAATATGCTTTACAGCAATCAAGTGAACATGTCTCGGATCTATCAGGAACTAGCTCAAGGTGTTCACAGCAAATCAAATATATGGTCTCGTGTTCATCAGATACATCAAGGACCTAATCATCTGACGATACATCGTAGCATCAACCGCTTTTGATGAAGCATCACTCAACAGCTTCAAGCTTGATGCTATAGGTGTGGTCATGGCCTTGCAGTCCATCATCCCAAACCTCTTGAGGATCTCTACTGCATACTGCCCTTGTCCGAGGGAGATTCCATCCGCATTCTACCACACCTCCATTCCTAGAAAATAATGCATCATACCCAAGTCCTTCATTTCAAACTCAGCAGCAATATTTCTCTTCGTATCAGTAATCAACCCATCCATACCTGTTACAAACAAATCATCTACATACAGTAGGAGTATCACTGGGTTTCCATCTTCAACCTTGTAGTAAAGGTTGGAATATGCTTTACTCTTGGTAAATCCCAAACTGGATAGAAAGCTGTCAATTCTATCGTAACATGTCCTGGGTGCCTATTTCAAACCATACAAGGATTTCTTCAATCTACACACATGAGACTTCCTATCATGTGTCTCAAAACCGAGTGGTTTCTCTACATACATTTCCTCTTCCACTACACCATTCAAGAAGGAAGTCTTGACATCCATTTGGTGTATCTTCCATTTCATCACTAGAGCCAGAGCAAGTACTGAACTGATGGAAGTGTATCTGACTACAAGTGCAAAGGTTTCTTCATAGTCTATTCCTTCTTTTTTGTGAGAAGCCACGAGCCATGAATCTTGCCTTATATTTCTCTATGCTACCATCTACAGCATGCTTGATCTTGTATATCAATTTGGAAGTTACAACCGACTTCCCTTCTGGTCTTGGGACAACATCCCAAACATCATTCTTCATGATCGATTGATACTCTTCGATCATAGCATCCTTCCATTCTTTCTGTTTTGTTGCTTCTTCATAATTGGAAGGTTCTTCATTGATAAAGTCACATAGTAAAGCTACATATCCGGAGCAAGATCTGGTTCTCTTTCTTTCTCTGTGATTCTCTTCTGGAGCCCCATATATTTCCGCACCTTGGATAGCTTCGTGTACCCAAGGAGGTTTCGTCTTGTGAGGATTCTTCTCTTGAGGTGGATCTACAGGTCTTTGTGGTTCTTCAAATTCTCGATCTTCTTCTTGATTTTCTTCATTCATGGTTGTATCATGTATTATGGGTGCTTCTGCTTCATAAGGCTCTTCAGCAGGTCTCTTTTTGGATTTGTTGTAAGTTGTGCCTTCATCAAATGTTACATCCCTGCTGATGTCAATCTTCTTGAATCCTGGGAAGTATATTCTGTAAGCCTTCGAGCTTTCAAAGTATCCCACAAATATACCCTTCTTTCCTGAAGGATCTAACTTTGTCCTCTTTTCTTTCGGAATGTGTATGTACACTGGACAGTCGAATATTCTGAGATGGCTGACTTCTGGTTTCTTGCCGAAGAAGACTTCTTCAGGAGTCTTATTCTTGAGTACTCTGTGTGGAGTACGATTTTGTACATACGCCGATGTTCTGGTAGCCTCTGCCCATAGATGCATGGGAAGATCTTGATCATGAAGCATTGCTCTTGCAGCTTCCATGATAGTTCTATTCTTCCTTTCTGCAACCCCATTCTGTTGTGGATTATATGGACTGGATAACTCCCTCTTAATCCCTAATTCTTTGCATAAGTCCTTGAATTCATTTGATGTGAATTCTCCGCCATTATCTGATCGAAAGCTCTTGATCTTGTTTTTTTTGTGGTTCTTGATCAAGGCTTTGAATTCTTTGAACTTGCTGAAAACTTCATCTTTGTTCTTCATGAAGTAAATCCATGTCTTCCTAGAAAAGTCATCAATGAAATAAACATAGTATACATACCCGCTTAGAGAACTTGATGACATTGGTCCACATACATCGGAGTGGATGATTTCCAAGATTCCTTTTGCTTTGCTTTCGCTACTTGGAAATGTCTTCTTTGTATTCTTTCCTTTCGCACATCCTTTGTAGACCCCTTCATGTTTTGCTTGAATTTCTAGAAGACCTTCAACAAATTTGCTTGCAAGTTGTAGTGCACATGTGCAAGCATTTTGTGAGAAAGTTCATTTGGCTCTATTGTGTCATGGACCAAGGCTTGTTCTAGATGGCCCTTCAATTTGTATAATCCTCCTTCTTGTTCTCCAATTACTATTGCATTATCAATAGTCTTTCCTCTTGGCCACATGAGGACTTGGCCATCTACAAATGCAACCCTCATGCTTTTTTGCATCCAGTGCCGATATGGAGAGAAGATTCTTCTTTAGTCCTGGTAAAAACAATACATCCTTCATTTTCATAGACTTTCCAGAGTCTATCTTTTAGGAGGATTCACCACTACCTTTTATGGGATATTGGTAGTCATCCCCAAGTTTCACCTTATGGGGTGAATTATGTTCGGATAGTTTCTCAAAGGATTTCTTGAAACCTGTCATGTGTTTGGAATCCCCATTGTCAATAAGCCAATATTTACTTCCATGAGTGACAGTTCCTGTGAGAGTGGAGATCAGAACATATTCATCTTCACTTGAAGAGTCTTCACATTCTTGTTTTACTTTCTTCCTGGGAGGATCATCATCCTCAGCAGTGTGATCATGATGTCTTCTTTTGGATTTCCTCTTCTTCTTGGATCCATTCTTATTCATGGGACAGTTTCTAGCATAGTGTCCTATTTCATCGCATGTATAACATCTGAGTTTAGATGAACCTTTCTGATGAGAATGATTACCTTGGTGATGATGCTTTTCCCTTCTTCCTTTCTTGGAGTGTACTGTGAGTGCTTGATCTTCACTTCCCATATTTTCTTCTCAAGCTTCTATTCGAGCTTCTTCTTGTGAACATTCTTCCCATATTCTACTGAACTTGACTAACTTCTTCCTAGCACAGATTCCTTGGATGAAAGAATCCCATGACCTAGGGAGGCCATTCAAAGTTGTCATCAGAATTTCTGAATTCTCCACTTCTTCATCTACTGCTTCCAGCTGTTCTTTGATCTGGGAGACCCTTGTGAAGTATGGTTGGATGGTCTCCTCATTCTGGATCTTTACATTCTTCAACCGGTTCCTTAGAGTCATCTTCTGATTGATGTTCTTCCCTTCAAACAGTTTGGTTAGGGCATCAAACATAGCTTTAGGTGTCTTGAGGGAGGACACCTGTGGTATGAGGTGATCCCTGATAGAATCAGCAATGATCCTCTTTTCCATGACCAACTTCTTCTTATGTAAGGTCTTGGCCTCATCTCCCTCTGGAACTGGAACCTCCTCACTGATATAGGAGTCCAACTCGTTTTCTTCCACAACCAGGGAGATCCTATACTTCCAGGCTCGAAAGTTATCATCTCCCTCAAGATTTTCATCAAGCTTGGTATGATGAGACATCTTAACTGAGAACCTCAAATAGAAATACAAAAGATTTAGATCTTACTAGGTCAAGATGTTGGATCTGGATTTGGAGCTGAAATCCTGCGGTGTTGGTTCAAGAGTAGATTAGGGTTTTGCTTTTCCAGAGTTCTGTCCAACCAAAAGCTTTGATTTTGATCCCTAACTTCGATTTTGGGGAGGAGATCGATCCAGGCCTGGGCTCACTGAAAAAATTCCACTTCTGTGAAAAGCCCTAATTTCCAGCAGCAATGTCAGGTCCAAAACTAAAAAACCTCATAATTGGATTTTGTTTTGACAAAAAGATGCGCCGTAGGGAGGAGAGTTATTCCACCCTACTTTTTCTGAAAATATGTGGAGAGAGATCCACAAAATAGGAATCCCTAGTTCCCGCAACTGCATAGTGTCTTCTTCTCAGGTTAGCTCTAATACCATGTTATATTTTTAACATTAAGCTAGCATATGATTAGGATCTTTAACTGAGAGAACAACAAGCACAGCAATCAAACACAAGAGACAATGAACATAGTGTTTTTCCTTGTGGAAACCATAAGTGGAGAAAACCCCTCAACTTCCTTAGAGATAGAATCAGCACCAAAATTGAAACCCAAAACAGTAAGATGATCTCCCAACAGCAGTAACCTCTTTCTTCCTTGCCCCGGTGTCTTTCTCTTCCTCAGCTATGCGCTACAACTAAGTGTGAGTGAGTGTGTGTTAAATAGAGAGGCTAGCTCTCTATTTATACTAATTCCCGACTTGACTAAACCCAACTAGGTCTGACTTCACTAGGTGAGTCTAATAACCCTAGTTCCTTGAAATTGCGGGGACTTTAACCCTTAGACAATAGTAATGTTACCCACCTTGACTTGACATGACTTATTTACATTATAGAAACTCTCGATAGGAACCTCGTGGCATGACATGACTCAAGTACATTACAAATACATCCTAGAATAAACATCGGGTTACAATACATAAGAAATACAAGTGAATACATTCCGAAGTTACAATTACATCAACATAGGGGAACTAGGCCTCTGGGGATATAATTACTCTTCAACTGCACTATGGCCTTTCCCCCTTGTGAATTTTCTAACTTTCTACCTTCAACACTTTCCTCTTCACATCCTTCAACATCTTGGAAGTTTTCACAATTATCATTTTCACTCTGTACTTGTGTATTTACAAATTCACCATACAATTCTAAAATTCTTTTAATTTGCATGGCATCTTCAAATACCTGCCAATATTTGGAATTATCTAGTATGGAAGGTCTTTTCACAATATCCACTTTATACTTTTTCTGGCCAGCAATGGGAGTTTTGAATTTACCAGCAGCAACAGCTAAAGAGTCAGCCACTTTATTTTCATATATGGGAATCACTCTGATCTTGTGCTCTGTAAAATAGTTACCAAACATATCCCATACCTCATTTCTATAATCCCTCATTTGGGGATGCTTGGTCTGATAACTGCCATTCACTTGGTTTATTACAAGCTCTAAATCTGCCATGACTTGTACCCTCTTTGCTCCTAGATCCTTTAAAGCATGCAATCCTAGTAATAAAGCTTCATACTCTGCCACATTATTGGTACATTCAAAAGTTAACTTATATGACAAAACCTTAAAATCCCTGATAGGGGATATAATGTACACACCAACACCAGCACCAATTTTAGCCACATACCCATCAAAATACATGGTCTAGAGACCTTCTTCTTTATGTTTCCTTTCTAAAGCTTCATGTCTCTTTGCAGACTCTTCCTCCTCCTTAACTTCACAGGGTACAAGAATTTCAGGACCACATGGAGAACTATCATTAAAGAAAATGGAAGATCCTAGGTCTGTATCAACAACATATATAACATGATCATCTATTTTTGCTTGGCTTCTAACTACATAAGGTGATCTCTTCTCAATGTATAATCTTTTATTCCCACCAACCATAGGAATGGTGGCATAAGACATATCCATCTGCAGAATTCCTTTCAATTTAGAGGTCCAAGACCTTCACAGTAACACACCAAATTTTGGAGGAATTTTTGCTACAGCAACATCCATCACTACAGTCTTAGATGGAATTTTTTTCAAGGTTACCACCATGTCCTTGATCAACCCGAGACACTTCACCTTTTTAGAATCAAAATAATACAAGTCTTTATACGGTCTAGTGACTTCCAGTCCTAAACTTTCCACCACTTCCTTAGGCATTAGATTGTGATATGCACCAAAATCTAACATAGCATTATGCACAATCATGCCGTGAACATTTAAACTCAGGTAAAAAGGAGGAACTTCATCATTGTCCATATTTTCAACCTTTGACCCAAAGACAATGGTATGGGCATCATCTGTCACCTCTAGGATATCTAGTTGAAAATATCCCTGACTCTAGACCATATATGTTATATTGTCCATGTATTCCTTGTTTCTTAACAAATCATTGAAAGGAATGGAAACTTTCAATTTTGAGAGCTCTGTCTGCAAGTTAAAAGTGGAAACAACTTTCTCTACATCCACCAGTACAGGTTGCTTTACTTCTTTACTTTTTTTCTATTTTATTCTCTAGTTCTTTATACACCATGGGATCTTTTTGTTTTTCAGTTCTCTTTTCTGTAGTATGTTGGCTACTAGAAGGTTGATTTTCATTTAACCTTCGTTTATTCATAGTAACATCTCTATTTCTTGATTTTAGCTTCCTCTGCATATCATCTATGGCATGCAGATATGCTCTTTGGTATTGCTTAGATTCTTCCTCAAAAAAATTATTATCATCTTCCTAAGCAAACATGCTATGTTCCTCCTCAGTGAGGTATATTTTAGAATCCAAATCACCTAAATGGTGAATATGATCCTCAATTTCATTAGCCTCATCTTCATCTGCAACATAGTTCTTAGGGAAAGGTGGCCTTATTTGTTGATCATCTGGGTTTCTAGGATTCCTCATATCCCTCTGTCTAATCCATGGAGGTGGGGGAGGATTTTGCCTTCTAAAGTTTGGATTTCTAATTTGAGTTTCATTTTTCTCTCTGTTCAATGGTTTATTTTCTATATTCGGCCTATCCATAAGCTTCTCCATTGTTTTCATCATCTTTTCAAATTTTAAATCATTAAAGGAAGCAATAGAAGTAGAAGGCCCATCTTCTCTAATTTTCCTTTTATCGGTTTCTACTCTCTGCTTTATGTTTCCACTTGCCATCATGTTAGCTTCCACCTCCAGGGCATCTTGAAACATGTCAGGAAGACTTGTTGATTTTCTCTCTCTCAACAACAGAGCAAAGTCACTGTCGAAGGCATCGGCATAGTGGAGTTTTGCGGAACCTACTAATGGTTTGATATTACCGAGGATAGACTTGTACACCCTCATAAATCTACTATAAAATTCATGAACATATTCAAAACCTCCCTTCTTTAAACTGTTATACTGAGAAAGCACCTGTAGAGGACTTTTATTATCATCCCACCTTTCTAAAAATGCATTTTGGAAATCTTCAAATGTTAAAATGGATCCAGCAGTAAAGTCTTTGAACCATTTCTTTGCCTCTCCTGAAAAACTTAGCACAACCATCCTCGTCTTAACATCATCATCATCAGCCAACTCCAGGTCTACAAAATCATCAAACCTATGAACATGTTGTCTGGCTATGAAAATTCCCTCCCCATCATAGAATGGAATTCTCTAGGCATAACCTTAAGAAAGGTCATGCAACACATTAGGTAAGGCCAATGGGGCAAATCTAGCAGCCATTTGCCTAGGTGAATTTGGGACAGGAGGAGTAGCTTGAAAGGCTAGAGAGGTTTGAACAACTGGTAGGATGTAAGGCTAGAAACTTTGAACCACAATGTTTCTTTCTTCATATTTCATAGAGTTATGAAGGTTGTGCCAAAGAGAATCAGGCAGGTAATATTCTAACCTACTGGAATTAATATCAATTCCCTTCAAATCAGACACAGATTTAGATTTCACTAAGGACCTTTGAATGTTTATTTCCTACCCAAAATATTGAATGTTTGAAATTCTTGAGAAGACAATGCACCAAATTGAGAAATATTTATTTGTTATTTTCCCTTACTCCTAATAAATGTTACTAAATTATCTACACTCAATAGTGTTTCAGTGTTAGGGTTACCTCTTCTATGTGACCTCCTGAGAGTGAGGATGCCTTCTGAAATTTGCTCAGAGTCAATGTGGATTCGCTAAGGAAAATTACACAACCTTATTCAATAGCAGAAGTCTTTGTTTGCCCACAGAAACCATTTCTTCTTGGAATCTTTGTCATTTTTCCCAAAGTTGATTTTCACTTTCGTCCCCGAAAATGGCACCAATTTGTTAGCACTCAAAATCGCACCCAAGGTTTTGGAAGGTGAACCTCAAGGTAACAATAGAACCACTTTAAGAAACGGAGTTGGCTTCTCCGTCTCTAGAGAGGGATCTCTCACAAATATATAACAAGGCCAGATATAGACATGAAATGAAATTTAGATATTGTTGTGGTTGAAATAGGATACGGGTACATTGCGCTATGGAGTCACAATTATAAAGAAACACAAAGCAGTTTGCATGGAAAATGTTTGCAAAAGAAAGATAATACTTCGATTACGATCAATATGTTTTTGGTCTAGTGATAAGGAAGAAATGACGACAATCCATTAACACAGAGAACCAACTAGATGAATTCTGCATTAACTTTGGTAGAAATGATTTGTGAATATATGAAACGATAGCAAGAGCATAACCAAGTATGAATTCTGAAAAATATCACACACCTATCTCAGATATGAAATAAAACATAATGGAAAGATTAACAAGAAGGACATGCACATAAAGAAGAGAAATCCCAAGATGTAACTGAGAAACATACATGAATCTTTGCATTCAAAGGCCAGCATTCGGCACTTCAACTTTTATTAAAGATAGATCTCAAAATTACATAATGCAAAAGTCTCATGGGTTTCAACACCGTCTTCCTCTATTAAGACCATATTTATAGTATCATAGGCTCCCGAGACCAATCTTGAAATAGAGAAAAAACAGTTATAGCATGAGATTGAAAATCTTAACAAAATGATGACCTGGTGGATCCGCCATGATCATAAACCAAACAGACAAGCACGCAGGGTCACGCATGATGGATCAGTTAGAGGATTTGGACAACAAGGACTCAAGCTCGCTTGTTGAACATGACAGTTCAGAGGATCTTCGAGCAGTTTGCAACAGCTTAATTCGTGTCTGCACCTTCACCTGTGAAAAAACTTATGTACAGTTGATCTTTACCTGCTTAAATCATGAACGTCCAATGATGTGTCTCTTTAAGGTTTCATAGATCTGAAAGGTGGATTTGTTTGTGCTAATTTGATCAGTGGAATCTACCATGACCGTAGATATGATCTTCTTTCAATCTCAGTCGTCGAAACCTGAAGGCCTTTTAAACGATTCTGCATATTTAGAAAGTTATTTTCTTCATGCAAGTTAAATTAGTGGAATCAATCCCCAACATGGATCTGAGATCGAGAATGATCTAGACCACTGAAATCTGCAGGGCCTACCTGTTTTCGCATATCGAGAAGTCTAGTTAACGCGTGCACATGTTCCCTTCTTCATGGAAATCAGAAATTGGGATTCTAATTCTCAAAACTTCTTTGCCTTTTCCGCCCTTCTGCACCTTTTTCTTTCTGCACCATCGATTTGTGCGGGATCTCTATGAACCGTAGATATTGGAGATCGCAGAAATAGGAAGTCGGACTTTCCAATTTTACAACTTGAAACTTCACCTTTTCCGCTTTTCCGCTTCCGACGTTTTCTTTACACACCGTCGACCTTTAGCGGAAGCGCTCTAATCCGTTGATCTTGCGGATCGCAAAAAGAGGAAGTTCAACCTTTTCATGAACAAATTCTTTGTATTTATGTTTTCCAATTTCCGCCCTTTCCATTCTTCCACACCATTGATTTGCGCGGGATCGATCTGAGCCGTCGAATCTCGAGCTACAAAAAGCGGAAGTCGGGTTTTACCATTTTTATAACCAAGTTTTTCACCTCTTTCCCGCACTTCCGCTCCCAACTTTCCTTGGTTGGAAATGAATTTTGGCCTTTGATCTCCTACACTGTGCATCCGGGCCGTCTATTTTCTATCAACATTCAGCTAAGGGCCGATTTCTTCGTTTACATACATTTGAAGGTCAAAAATCAGAATTTCTTTTAGTATTTTGCATTCTTAACCTAGAAATGTCCCTTCAAACACCTGCAGATCCTCATCAATAGTTTTTAAGGTTATATGATATGAAAATTTTACAAACCTTATTCCACCATTTTTGCCAAACCTCTTACCAATTACTTAGCCCAAAAATGGTGCTAACAGGTGATACAAATAATTCTACCCTAAGGATACATAAAGGCGAAATAGAAGGCCAACCTACAGTAATCCCCACTCAACAAAGGCCAGAAGTGGGGACCAAAAGGGAATTTTTGGAAGTCCACATAGATATGGACATCATTGCCCTGAAACATAAGCAACAAGAGGGCCAAAATGGGGGAAGAGGCATATTTTTGGGTGGAATCTAGTAGAACACATACAAGCATAAAATTCAACAAGTGAATCATAAACTATAGTAACACATTTAGAAGAAAGTGAAAAGTTACCACCTGTCACTATAGAACACTTCCCTCAATACTATTGGGCACACAAGAGCCACAAAAACTATCTTCTTCTACAAGCTCAGACAAAGTGCATCCAACTTTGTACTCACACTACATGGTTATCACAAAGAAAAACCTAGAAGTGGTGAAGGAACATAGGGTCCTGATAGATTCAATAGAGAATAAGCTACTCACAATAGCAGACCACAAAGAGCGCACATTTAATATTGCAGTCTTAGATCCTAAAATCCCCCAAGCCAAAAGCTACAATGATTATAAGGTCACTAAATACAACTTCAACTTTGGCCAATTTAGTCATCTAGACATAGTGGATTTTTACAAGTAGTCCAGTGAGATGTTGTGCAAAGATGACCTACAAGCTTCCATTAGTGTGAATAAGTTGTGCTTGTCTCTCCGAAATATTGAGAATTAAGTAAAGGTGCAGAAGGTGGCCACAAGGGTCGAGCAACTGACCATTGAGTAAGAGAGAAATATTGTTACTATGGGGATAAATCCAAATTACTCCACCCCAACGTAGTCATTATTGTAGCAAAAGGATAATAATATTGTTGTGCTTAAGATAAGCTCCACATTCATGATATAGATCATGTGCATACTCCTGAGATGGTGACATTATAGGAAGAGAAAGATGAGCTTCACTAAAACATGATGTATTTCAAATATCAAATGGAGCACTACAGAGACCAAGTGGATGACCTAGAGCTGAAGATATCAAACATGAAGTTGGAAAATACATCCTTGTTTGCCCAAGATACCCCTTAGCTAATTGAAGGACCTGAAGAGGCCCAATTAGATCCATCATCTATGCTCATAGAGGTGGATCCCTTGGAGGAATTATAAAATAAGGAAATCCATAAAGTTGAAGAGTTGGAAGCTGAAATCAAAGACAAGGATGACCTTATTGACCACTTGGAACTTGAAAGAGATAACATGTAGTAGTAAGTGGGGTCAATGAATCAAAAGTTGATGGGAAAGGGACCTCTCAGGGGATCTTAAAAGGTCCTACATGACATGATAAGTGAAGAAGTCATCCAGCATTGGGACCAGTTTGAACTGATCTAGAATGAGTTGGAGTTGGCCACTAATTCCGCAACTGAAATAAAAAGAACAAGCACTTAGCTGGAATCAAAGCTAGACATTGCAAGGATATGGTCAAGTTTCTTTATAGCAGGACTAAGGTGCAAAATACGATAACAAAGTGATCACAAAAATGGTCCTGGTAAATAGAGTTTATATGTGTGTGTGTGTGTGTGGTATATCAAACATTGTATTTTTCAAAGGCATATTCAAAGATGGCATAGTCAAATGACTACTCCACTTTTGAGATTGGCCTCAAAACAAAAAATGTATTATCAAAATCAACTTTAAAATAACCAACCACATTCTAGAGATGACAACATCCATAATGGTTGAGGTGACATTGGTTGAGTTAAAAATACTTAGTTGTCAAATTCTAAATTGTAAATAAAAACCCATAATTAATCATAACAATAATGTAAATAAAATACTCATAGTACTTATAGAATACTTTTTAATATAAATGTATTAAAATAAAAAATATTCAAATACTTTTCAATATATCACATATATTTTTCAATACATCACATATATTTTTAAATAGTAAATTACTCATAGTCTACCTTTTACATCTTTATTCAAAATCAAAATTATAAAAAAGTTTTCAATATAATTTTAAAGATTATAATTTTATAACTTTTTATAATATTTAATTTTAAAGATTATAATTTTAAAATTTTTATAATATAGAATTTTAAATATTTATATAACGGGACACACTATCCAACTAAAAATCATATATATTATATTATAAATTTTGAAAGATATAATTTTATTTGTTGACGTGGGCCACTTTAAAATGTTAATTTTTAATTTTAAAAGAAAAACATATATTTTATTAGTGGATGTGGGGGGAAGTTCAACACGTTGAGGTGGGATAAAAACACATATGTGCTATATTTTATCGATTGGTGCATATATTTAATTGGCTTAATATGGAAAAAGTGATATATAAAGTTTTTTTCATTCAATTGATGATATTTAGTTTTTGAAATTATAGATATGTAAACATATTAGGATATATGATAGGTGCTCCAAGAAGATTTGAACTCTAACTTTTGTTTTCTTGATCTGTGAAGAGCCTTGATCTGTTGTTGATTTGTGAAAAGGGTGGATGATCAACTGCGTTGGGAGGCTGTGCTCTCCTCCGGCTCCTTGTCGTTGTTTGTGATTAGTGTTGGCTCTGCTCTGATCTTAAAGGCTCTTTTCAAGGTGTGTGATCCTAGGTTGCATCATGTTAGTCTTCAGCCTTCTGCTGGTGTGTTTCAGGTTCTTGCAGGTTTGATCCGGATCTAGTTTGACATTTGGAGGAGCCCTGGTTCAGCAAGCATACTGTTGTTGGAAAAATTCTCCAGTTTTCAGAGCCTCACATGTTGATTTGTGGTCTCTTCATAATATTCATTCGGGTGCCTCTTGTTTTCTCTAATGGATGTCAAATGGGTCCCTCCTCCTCCTCTTTCACCTAAGTTGGATGCATTCAAATGATTGGATGCTACCTGTGGAAAGAGGAAAGGGGGACCATCCACGCAGACATTTGTGAAGAAAGTAGATATTCCCTCAGTTGAACTTCCCATTGAACGTATTTTCCGAACGACACTAAATCTTACTTAGCGCAGGCTTGGTGGGAAATTTACAGGTCAATGGCCTTCCTCTAAGGCTATTGATGGATGGGTTCAGAGAAATTGGAGGCCATTAGTAACTGAAGGTATTCGAAATCACTTTGTAGGTAGAGGATACTACGTCTTTGTTTTTTATTCAGCTGAAGATCGTGATCTCATTTTTCAATATGGACCATACTTCATGGGCCCTCAGGGGCTCTATCTTAACAAGTGGACTCCGGATTTTTATCCTACCCAAGATGTTTCGTCTATTGTTCCTGTCTAGGTTAGGCTCCCTCACTTACCATTACATTGCTGGAACTCATAATCTCTCGAAGCCATTGGGAACAAGCTTGGGAAATGCATAGATAGGGTAGAAAGGAAAGATAAATATTCATCTGCAAGAATATGCGTTGAAGTTAATTTGGAGATTGGACTTCCAAAGGCGATCAAGCTAACAATAGCTGAATGGTCTCACATTCAGGAGTTGGACTACGAGAAAATTCCATTCAAGTGTCGGTTCTGCCATGGTTATGGCCATTTTACCTGAAATTGTAAGAAAAAATTAGAAGAGGATTTTGAAAAAGAGAATGTTCATGGCATTTAATGGAGAATCAATGGTAGGAAAAGTTAATGTCAATGTTTCAAGCCAAGAGCAGCTCATCATCAGGACATAGCGATGCCTAGAAGATTATTCATCTTTCAAAGGTTTATTAATACAGGAAAAACTCAATCCGGATGGGCTCCCTAGGTCTTAGTTTTTCGGTTTGATTTGGATCCGTTTTATAGAGTTTTTTTAAATTAATTTTTTTATAAAGTTTTCCAAATGTTTTTAGTGAATTATTAAATTTAGTTAATACATAGATATTAAGTTTAATACTTAGGTTTACTTTAGATTTTCACCTATTAATGTTTTTAGTATGATAAACCTTATTAGTTTAATTAGAATTCTTGTTTTAATGTATTATAATTTTTATAAATAGTTTTATCTTTATATGATATTTTATTTTTTGTCAATAGTTTAGTTTGTTAGTGAATTAGATACTATTTATTTGTGTTTGTTTGATAATTAATTATAAATTTATTTTAAGGTTTTATAAATTAATAAATTAATTTTTAATTTTTAATTTTTAATATTTATTCTAATTTCCAATAAAAAAATTATTTTAATTTTTGTTTTTAATTTTTAATCAAACTTTTAAATGGAGTAATTACTTTATTAATTATTACCCTTAGTTTAGATTTATTTTATTAAAGTTATATTCTTTAATTTTAGTTGTATTATTAAACCAAGAACTTAGTTAAGCTAGGTTTAATTAGTTATCATTCAGTTTTGTTAGGTTAGGTAACCAGGATCGACTAATAGAAAGACCGTCATCCTTGTTTAGGCAATTAGGGTTTTTAACTATCTCAATTGCTTCTCTAATTCTTCTTCTTGACCAATTGTCAACATGTGCTAGCACCTGCGTATCTTCGATTTTTATTGCGTGCTTCGTGTTGTGAGAGTGTTCTGCTAAAGCCGACTTATGTGTTCTATTGAGACGTATATCAGCAGAGTGCTCTTTAACCCTAGCTTGAATGGACCATCCAGTTTCGCCTATGTAGGTTTTCCCACATTCACAGGGAATCAGGTAAACACCCTTTCTAAGACTTGGGTCGATTGGATCTTTTACCGACCTAAGGAGCTTCTTGATACTGTTTGGAGGAGAGAACATAGAGTCAATGTCCTTCTTTTCCAGGTGTTTGTCTATTTTGTCTGTGATCCCTTGAATGTAAGGCAGGAATGCCTTATGATCACCCACTTTCTTCTCTCTAGATAAAACCTTTGGTCTATTTTCGTGGGCTTTAGTTTTCTCGAGGGCTTTGTTGATTTGAGCTAGGTTATAACCATTGCTGAGGAATATGTTGCGTAGGTGTTCTTTCTCAGAGTCTATGTGGTCATTATCAGAAACCCTAAGGGCCCTCGTGAACAGAGTGTTAAGGACACCCATTTTTTGGTTTGGGTGATGATGTGAAATTGTGTGAAGGTATTGTTTTGTGTGAGTTCCCTTCCTGTAGACCTTGTGGGCTATGCTTCCATCCTGTTTTCTGATCAATAATGTATCAAGAAAGGGGAGTGCATTGTTTTCCTCAAACTCTTTCATAAATTTGATGGACTCAGTTTGCTTGTTTAAATGCTCAACAATTTTTTCTAGTTCTTCCTTACCATGAGCCCATATTAAGAACGTATCATCATCAAACCTGGTCCACCATTCTAGTTTTGGGTTAGCATAGTTCAAGGCTTTTTGCTCAAAGTTCTCCATGAAGAGGTTAGCTATGATGGGAGAAAGGGGGGAACCCATAGCCACTCCACAAGTTTGTTCATAAATTTCACCTTTGAAACTAAAAGATGTGGACTTGAGACAAAGGCCTACAAGTTTGGAGGTTTCAGGATCCATCAAGTCTTCTATGACTTTGATTGCTTCCATGATGGGGATCATTGTGAAGAGGGACACAACATCCAAGCTTAAAAATATCTCATTCTCCTCCATGTGTTTTTGTTTTATTTTCTCAATAAAGTAAGATGGGTATTTAATAAACGAGCTTGTGTTTCCTACTAATGGTTTCAGTTTGTTGGCCAAGAACTTTGCAAGCCTATAGGTTGGTGAGCCTATGGTATCTACAATGGGTCAGAGGGGGGCCCCAGGTTTGTGGATATTAGGAAGACCATAAATTCTTGGAACCAAGGGGTCAGAGATAATGAGTTTTTTCTTTATCTCTTCATCCAGGGAGGATTTCTTTATGGCTTCAATCACTTCCTTGATGATTCGATTCAAAGGGTTTCTATTAAGTTTCTTATAACAACCACTAGATTCTAAGTGTGCTTTCATCTTATCATCATAGTCCTCTTTGTTAAAAATAACTGTAGCTCCACCTTTGTCAGCCTTCAGGATCACAATACGATCATTTTTTTTTAGTTCTTTAAGGGCCCTGCTTTCTTCCCTGGTAATGTTAAGTCTGGGTGGTTTTGTTCTTCTTAGGGTTACAGCACAGTCTTGGCGAACTTCTTCTGCTTCATTTTCTGGTAGGTTTCTAATGCTTTCTTCTATGCTGCAGATGATGTCTTCGACAGGAATATTTTTGGGGGCAATGGAGAAATTAAGGCCTTTCTCAAGAATTTTTTTGGTGGGTGAGTTTAGTACAAAGTTTGAAAGGTTGACAACCAATCTATTAGGATTCTTAATTTTATGGCTACTATTATCTTCATTATGGTTTATTTTATTCTTTTCTTTAAACAGATGGCTCCCATCTCTGGTTGGTGTGCTCTTAGGGTTCATCCAGTATTCATGTCTTGGGTGTCGGCCACTGTGTTCCTGTGCATTGGCCGTGATGCTCAACCTAGAAAACAGGCGAGGGTTGGCTCTTGGGGTTCCAACCTCTACCATCTCACCACCTACAGGGTTAACCGTTTCCTCTAGGGTTGCGTTGGTATCAATATTTTGGTCGCTATTTATACTAGCCACGCTCTCTTTATTCTGTCTGGAAATGAAATCTCTATTCACTCCATATTGTGGACGGTTCAGTTCTGCGTTGTAGTGTGAGAGTATGGGCACTGTGTAAGTGCCATTGGTTTCCTCAATCGTTGTGGGAATTTATGTGGCTAAATCGTGAAGGATGTGTGTTGCGTTGGAATATCCAATGTTTGTTGTGTTTGCTGTGGGAAAAATAAACTCATTTCCGTGACTTTCACCTATTGCTAAGCCAAGTGTTGTGTTGGTGGCTATGGTCATTCTGTTGTGTTGTTCCCGGTTGTCCTTCACTCCATTTTTTAATGTGTTGGCTGCGTTGCTTCAGTCATGATATATATTAGCCAAACTCTCTATATTCATTCCTTCACGTCTGGCCATGATATCTCTATTCTCTCCAAATTGTTTGTGTCTCAGTTCAGCGTTGTAGCGTGACAGTATGGGCACTGTGGGAGTTCTGTTGCTTTCCTCACTCGTTGTGGGAATTTTGTGGGTCTCTCCTGTGGCTAAATCGTGAAGTATGTGTGCTGTGTTGGAATATCTTGTGTTTGTTGTGAATGTCGGAAAACCTACATATGCGAAACCGAACGGTCCATTCGAACTAGGGTTAAAGAGCACTCTGCTGATATATGTCTCAATAGAACACATAAGTCGGCTTTAGCAGAACACTCTCACAACATGAAGCACCCAATAAAAATCGAAGATACGTGGGTGCTAGCACATGTTGACAACTGGTCAAGAAGAAGAATTAGAGAAGCAATTGAGATAGTTAAAAACCCTAATTGCCTAAACAAGGATGACGGTCTTTCTATTAGTCGATCCTGGTTACCTAACCTAACAAAACTGAATGATAACTAATTAAACCTAGCTTAACTAAGTTCTTGGTTTAATAATACAACTAAAATTAAAGAATATAACTTTAATAAAATAAATCTAAACTAAGGATAATAATTAATAAAGTAATTACTCCATTTAAAAGTTTGATTAAAAATTAAAAACAAAAATTAAAATAAAAGCTTTTATTGGAAATTAGAATAAATATTAAAAATTAAAAATTAAAAATTAATTTATTAATTTATAAAACCTTAAAATAGATTTATAATTAATTATCAAACAAACACAAATAAATAGTATCTAAGTCACTAGCAAACTAAACTATTGACAAAAAATAAAATATCATATAAACCTTTATTAAGATAAAACTATTTATAAAAATTATAATACATTAAAACAAGAATTCTAATTAAACTAATATTAGCCATTACTAGGTTTATCATACTAAAAACATTAATAGGTGAAAATCTAAAGTAAACCTAAGTATTAAACTTAATATCTATATATTAACTAAATTTAATAATTCACTAAAAACATTAGGAAAACTTTATAAAAAAATTAATTTCAAAAAACTCTATAAAACGGATCCAAATCAAACCGACAAACTAAGACCTAGGAGCCCATCCGGATTGAGTTTTTCCTGTATTAATACACCTTTGAAAGATGAATAATCTTCCAGGCATCGCTATGTCCTGATGATGAGCCGCGCTTGGCTTGAAACGTTGACATTAACTTTTCCTACCGTTAATTCTCCATTAGATGCCATGAATATTGACAATGAAATCTCTGCTAATCTAAAGAGAATGTTGATCGGTGGACTCAAGTTCAGAAATCAGGTATTTCCAATCAGGACATTAGAAAGAAAGGTAAAGAAGGAAAGACTAGGAATGGAGTCATTGTTGATGGGAAGAACCTTCCTAAACGTTGGGCTGTAGAAAATCGCAATGCATCTTCCAATCATTTTGTTGTTTTAAGTTCTCCTAAAGTTCCTATTCTTGAAGAGGGTGAACTGCAGCACTTCGAAGTGCAGGATGATGAACCTGAAGTAAATACAGGACCAATGGACCAATCTGGAGTAGCTAATTCAGAACTACCTAGTGTAGGTGAATCCTTGCAGAAAAAACATCCTTCTCCAAATGGAGCCAAATATTCTCCTTCTTATGCAGAAATAATTAAGAAGAACCCGGATGATAGCTCAAGCTCTTCTGATGAAGATTCCGTAGAGAAATTTTCCAAAAAGGCAGGAAGAAAGTCTCGAAAGGAGGCTCGAGAAGAAGAGGCTGAGAGATTAAAGACGCAGGGTAGCCAGTCTAGCATTGAAATGTCTCTTGGTAGGAGCAATAGGACTAGGCCCCCAAAGGCAGTAATTACTCCCTCTCTCATGGGTAAATAATGCAGATCGTCTCTTGGAATTGCAGGGGGTTGGGCAATCCAATCAAATCAGAAGCAGTCAAAGGTTTAATGAGAATGGGTTCTTTTGACATTCTCTTGCTTCAAGAGACTAAGATAGAAGAGGAAGCTCTTCTACTCTTAAGTAAAACAAAATGGAAAATGAATGTTGGCAAAGCTTCCAGTGTGAGAGGTACCTCTGGGGGCATTACTACTCTTTGGTGTGAGGAAAAAATTTATCTAAAAATATGGTTTGCTACCCAACACTTTATTTTTACAAATCTCTATCATATCTCAAGTAAGATCTCCTTGGCCCTCTTCAATCTATATGTTCTAGTTAATTTTAATGAAAAAAAGAATGCTAGAAATCACTATCAAACTTCTTAGAAATCTATTCTCCTATAAATAATATAGTAGCAGGGGATCTCAACATATCTTTAGCCCCAAATGAGAAAAAAGGTGGAGCTCGCGGAAAGGATCATTTTCAAGACACTGTTGAGGCTTTGATCCAAGCCTGCAATCTTAATGATTTTAAACCTAAGAAAGGATTATTCACTTGGTCCAATATCAGAGTTGGGGCTGCCAACATCGCTTCTCGTCTTGACAGGTATCTAGTTCATAGTTCCTTGATGGATGGGAAATTCATTATCTCAACTAAAAATTTTCCCAAACTCACTTCAAATCATCACCCCATTTCTCTGATGTTTGAAAAAGAGGAAGACCTTGGCCCAATTCCATTCCACTTCAGTCCCCTCTGGATAGAGAGAGACGGGTTTTGGGAAATTGTGTCACAAGTGTGGACTCAATACGTAGAGGGATCCCCCAATTTTTATTTGGGAGCGGAAACTAAAGAAAACTAAATACGCTTTGAAAAATTGGGTTAAAAAACCTCTTAATACTCCGACTATCAGCAAGTAAGAGAGAGTGCTAGAATTATCAAAGATCCAATTACAAATGGAAGAAAGTGAAATCACCAAATCTCTGTTAGCTCTGGAATAGTTTGCTCAAATTAAAACCTCTCAATCTTTCTGACAGGAAGAGGAATATCTTCGACTGGAGTCTCAAAGTCTCTAGTTACAGGAGCGAGATAAAAATACAACCTTCTTCCATTGTCAATGCAGAGCTAAACTGTCACAAAATCATATTAGGGAAATATCCATTGGTGAGGGGGAAATATCAAAGGCCACGATCTACTTAAACAGGCTGCAAGTTGGCACTTTCAGCTCTTATTTCAAGAGGATGGACTCTCTGATGGTGAAGTGTCTACAGAATTTTTGGATAATGTTCCTTCTCTTGTCAGCACAGAGGATAACAATGATCTAATGAAACCCTTCTCTGAAAAGGAAATTTTGGATGTCATATGGGCAATGGAGTCGGATAAAGCTCCTGGGTCGGATGGGTTTTCTTTCCATTTTTATAGAGCCTACTGAAACATTATTAAATCAGATCTGATCTGCATGGTGATAGCCTTTCAAAAAAAAGCTAAAGCGGGAGGGTGTACTAATTTTACATTCTTGCTTTAATCCCAAAGGAAGTTAACCCTTCTTCATTTGACATGTTCTGTAATATTTCGCTATGTAATGCCTCTTACAAGATCCTAACCAAACTTCTAGCTAATCGATTCATCCTCTTGTTAGGAAAGTTGATCTCTCCTCTTTAGGGGGGTTTTGTAAAAGGTAGGCACTTAGTTGATAATGTTATCTAAGTTCAAGAGGCCCTCCATACAAGTTTCCAAAGGAAGGAGAAAGGAATGTTAATCAAACTGGATATGAAAAATGCCTTTGATCAAGTAAATCTCTCATTTCTCTTTTAAGTCCTTTCCTCTTTTGGATTTAGCTCTGAATTGGTGAATTTGATCAAAGCTTGTACAGATAGGCCCTGGATTGTGCCTCTAGTCAATGGTAGACCTACAGAATTTTTCAAAGCTATAAGAGGTCTTCGCCAAGGATTTCCGATATCACCTTTTCTATACATCTTGATGGCATACACTCTTAGCAGAAAACATTCAATCAAAAAGGAAGCTAGTTACATTCATGGCATTAAGATTGCAAGGGGTGTCAACCCAATAAACCACGCCCTCTTTGTGGATGATTCTCTCCTTCTAAGAGGGGCCTCATTAAAGATTGTCTGAGCCTTTAATGAAACTCTTCAAAAGTTCTTCCTAATTTCAGGAGCCTTGATCAATAATAATAAAAAAGTGTTGTTTATGGTTGGAATGTAGATCATTCGGAAATTCTTCAAATAACAAACTCCTTGGGTTTCCCTGGTTTTGATAAGTAGGAGAAGATAAAATATTTGGGTCTTCCTTTAACTCTTGGATCAATCCCTCCTTCTCTTTGGCTCGAAGTAATAGCTAATATAAAATACAAAATCACTTCTTGGGGTGGACAGTGGTTAACCAAAGCAAAAAAATTGATTTTGATAAAGGCAATTCTTTCAACACTTCCCATCTTTCAATCCTCTTTGTTGCTTGCCCCTAAGTCTATCTCATCTGAGATTTCCAAACTTCTGCGAGATTTTCTCTGGAATGGCAGTAAAGGAAATCAAAATAAGATGCATGTGGTAAGTTGGGATATTTTTTAAAGACCTATTTCTGAAGGCAGATTACAAATCCGTGACCCTGGATTGGCTAATTTTGCGTTGGGAGGTAAACTCATTTGGCAGTTATATGCAGACAAAAATCACCTCGTTAGTAAGATCTTTAGGATGAAATATCCAAAGGGCGTCTCTTTGAGAAATTTAATAATTCTAATACTCCCACGGGAACAACTATCTAGAATTCATGCAAGAGAGGAATCGAAAAATTTAATCAACAACTCTATAGAATCCCTGGCAATGGGAAGAGGATCCTTCTGTGGGAGGATAAAATCTCAGGAAATCCTTCTCTTTCCTTTGTCATCTTGTTAGAAGAGATTAAGGACTGGTTAACTAACAAAGGCCTAATCCAGTTGGTTGATATTTGTTCTTGGGACAACGCTAGAAACTGGGGAGATTGGTCTTTTCCTGAGCTTCCAGTTCATCTCATTTCCCAAAAAAATTTGTTGCTCTCCTCCCTTTCAGGTCTTGCTTCAGTTCATTTCTCTTATAAAGACAAATGGGGTTGGGGCAAATCTGGAACTTATTTAGCTGCAAAAGGTTTCACTGAATTACAATCTCCTCATTCCAGTAATCTTTCCCCTCCGATTTGGAAATCAGTTTGGTATTCTCACTATCTTCCCAAGGTAAAATTTTTCTCATGGATGCTCATGCATAATAAGGTGTTGACTGATGAAAATTTGTTAAAACGTGGCTTTCATGGACCCTTTAGGTGTTGCTTTTGTAATTCAGCCTTTGAAATGACAGATCATATATTCATTGACTGTGCCTTTTCTAAATCGGTGTGGGAGTTGGTCCTTAACGGCTCAAACATTGCTGTCCCAGTTCAATCCCCTGTCGTTTCTCTTTATCTTTCCTGGAATGAATGAAGTCCACAAATAATTGACAAAACTACCGATTGGTTCAACCTCTAGCATTTGATTCTGAAATATACTTGGTGGAAATTGTGGCTCACCAAAAACAATTGGATTTTCATTAACCAGACTTCAACTCCCCATATCGTGGATTGCAAAATTAAGTTGCTTATTTCCTGAATCAACAGGAAATTTGGCGTCCCCTTCATCCCTGCCCTCTACAATTTCAATGTGGCTGGGCTCTTGTCCATCGGGATTGAGAAAGATGGTATGTATCAAACTTGTCAGATCCCCTCCCTGGCATTTTTGTGGCAACATTAATGCATTTAAATCATTGTGGATGAGTTCCCCTTCAACGCCAATTTTTTTTTATGGTGCATCCAAGGGGAATCTTGGGATATCACGAGTTGGGGGTTGGTTCTCTCTCCTGATAGATTGATCGAATCCAGTTTTAGTTGGGGACTTGGAATCATGTCGAATAACCAGGCTGAAAGTTATAGCCTCCTCAAGGCATGCCAGATTGCAAAGGAGAATGGATATCAGTCAATTCAAATTTTTGATGATTGAGAGCTGTTGATCAAAGTATTAAATTCAACAGATCATTTCAATGATTATGCCTTGAATATATTTTTGCAGAGAATTTAGAATATTTTGAAAGAATTTGAAAGGGTTGCATCTTTTCACATCCTACGGGAACTAAATAAATCTGTAGATTCCTTGGCAAATAAAGCATGCCTACTGTCTCAAGGTAGTCTTAGCAACAACAGAGATTCCAGCTATTTCTATCCAATTCCTTAATTGTGATTCAATAAGTTGTAATATGTCTAATTGGGAGATACACTCTCAATTTGTAAGAATTTGTACAATCTCTGACCTTCTCGAAGTATTTCTATTGATCTTTGTGTCATTAGTTAACTGGCATTTGCCAAATGAAACCTGTAATCCTTCATAAAAAATAAAAATTATCCGTTTGAGTCAAAAAAAAATTGTAGATATGCAATATAAATATAATGATTAGTGAACATATTTTATAAACAACTTTTTTACTAGTATATTTAAATAATGTTTATATTTATATAAATTAAATATTATTATATTTAAATAATATTAATATTTATTAAATAAATGATTAGGTTTCAATTTAAATGAATATAAGTTAAATTTATATAATACTTACTCAATATATTTTATAAATATTGAAATCTATTTATATAAATATATGATTGTTTTTTAGTGAATGTAATGTAGATTTATATAATGAATATATATATTTTAAAATAAATAATATTTTATTTCATTCATATAAATTTAATTTATGTTTAATATTCAAAATTATAAATGCATGATTTTCTAATCATATTTTAAATATTGAATAATTAAATAAGTTATATTTCAAAATTCAAAACTAATATACTTTATTATTATTTTATGAGTATGAATAAGTTACATTCTAAAATTCAAAACTAATATACTTTATTATTATTTTATGAGTACATTACTTTATAAATACATTCATGATATTATATTCAAAAGCAATTTATGTATTTAAAAGTACTCATACTTTTAGTCACATCAAAGAATATTTTTGTATTGATTTTATTTTAGACATATTTTCAATTAAACTTAACCATAGTTATATTGGCTACAGTTTAGGAGGTAAGTTGTAAATATACCTCCCCACAAAATTCATAACTCGTAATATTTAATTATATCTCTTATGAGGTCCATATTAGACCTCAAAATTCCCCTAATGAAGAGTTCTTAAAGGAAAATAAGAATGAAGAAAGGAAATTTGAGGAGTTGCATTACAACTTGAAGGGAGTTGTTGTTGTCCAACAAGTGACCGAAGAATTTGAGCTATAGATTTGCTTAAAGATGACCTTCAAAATATTGCCACACATTTCTTATGAAAACTTCACCAACGTTGAGTTGGTCATGGATTCATTGAGGTTGCACAAGCACCCCATGGGTGAAGAGTGGAAGAAAATTTCCAAATATCACAAATTGTCCTTGCCACATCAAGGGAATCCCACTCAAATAGGGAAAACATTAGGACAACGGTCCCCACAACAAGGCTCAACTCAGTAGGGGTGAAATTTGGAGGGGTGATTAGACAGTTGAGCTCACCTGAATTTTAAAACAGACTCAGGAAAAGTAGTTTTGTGAAAGTAAAGAGAAAATAGGGTAGTTTCAAGAAAGGCAAAGAGCATCAACAAGAAGACTCCTAATTATATAAAGTGAATCCAAATTTGTAATTTTTGGAGAGGATCTCTCGAAGAGATGCGAGATCATTTTGATGCTTTGTACTAAAGGAATGTATTGAGGAAAGAAATCCCTTGAGATTTAGATCTTTGTGTATGTCATCCTGTAATCTTCTCTATGTGATTGTATTCTCCTCCTATAATTCCATAACTATTTATGTCTCTGTAAATCTACCTTGATCTAATAAAAGCTTTGAGCATCCTTCTTTTACACCGAATTCAAAGTATGAATGTGTATGTGTTTGAGTATTATGTCAGAGAAAGAGATTTCATGTGAATGACCTCTTATCTTTCATGGATGTTTATGTGTCAAATGGAAAATGAAGGTTTCTTTGTTGTTTCATATATGAATGCCATAGCTTCCAATGTTATTCACTTAGGCAAGATTTTATTTACATATGTTATAACTACTAAAATTTGTAATGTTCAATACGTTTATGTCACCAAGATGTGTAATATTTGCATAAAAGTACCTCACACAATTCATTTGTTCCACCAGGTATTCATCCACCATGCATCTTAAACAATTACTACACATGCACTCTGAAATACCTCAGAAGCAAACTCCCTGGTAATAATTTTTCCATAGTCCTTTGTGTCTGCAAATTTTAAAATACAAAGAATATATACTTTGTAAAAAGGTTAAGATTTAAATATTTAAAAACTGAACCTATCGAGCCCTAGCATAGTTCCATTCATCCTAAGAACATCTCAGGGGATAACAACAACCCCAAAGCTTTGATGCCATAAGCTTTCATAACCTTCAATAATCATGCAACACCACCCAAATTTCATCCCAAGAACTTGGTCACTTGAGGTTTCTCTTCAGCGTACCATGCCTCTTCACTCACAATACACCCATACGTTGTGTTGTGAGCTACCCATTATCCGAGACAATCATTCCCAACAATCTTGTAAACTTGCACTTGGTATTAGATTATTATGTGTGTGATCTTACTTATCCAATTCAACATCTAAACATTGAGAGAACAAACCACAAAATAAGATATCGGGTGGGTGCCCAAAGAAGGCACCCAGTAAATCTTTATTAATTGAATAACAGTTACATTTGTTGGTCTAGTAAATGGAAAAAATTTAGATAGGAAAAGGTTCAACCTTCAGCATGCTACCCAAAATACAACAAATTGAATCCCTTCGACGCTCCATCTCAAAATATCTTGATTTGCTTGTTTTTTCCTTTGTGTTTCCCGAAGCCTGTTGTTGTAGCTTGTATGTTCACTTGGGCGCTCTAGCTTAGCACCCCTACTTACCGCAGATTTATTTACCCTTTTCCTTAACTCTTTGGTTGGAAGACTTCTTGGTCACTTTCTTTCTTGTATGATCCTTGGCTCTTATGCTCCCAACTAATATATATATAAATATGAGGCACCATATAAATATAAATATGAGGCACCATTCCATGTTACCTCGTAAGTGGGTGCCTGAACTTTCTCTTAGCCAACACCTTTTCTTAGAGATGCATAATTTGGGAAACGCCAAGGAAAGTGGGTGATCTTGTCGATAACTCTATCAAATTGATTTCCAGCACTTGGGTGTTTCTCCAATGCCCGTCGTGGGTGCACCTTTGTCTATTGATCCCCTTTGTTGATTGTTTTTCTCATTCTTTGGCATACGCCCAAGCCCCTTTTCCCATGAACCCAAGTCTCGTGTCGATGTCTTAAACATGTTCCTGATGTGGTGTATAATCATTTTCCCCTCTCAAAGTGTCTTAACTGTGATATTTTGATACAAGAAGATCTAGTAACAAAATTAAACTTCACTAAATTCACAGAGAATGCAAACAATTGACAATAAGGTATGGTAGAATCATCAGATAAAAAGAGATCTAATGTAATAATTATCATTCATATTATGTTTTCCAATGAGTTATCAATACAAATATGTTACAAAGATTAAAAACCAAAATCCATAGGTGGCATTTGAAACATCTCACAAATGACAAGCTTAGAAGTTACTAAATCTCCATTTATGACAAAAAAAGTCAACACAACTCTAGGATAGGGGTCACGAATTGGTGTTGTTACGGAGAAAACTTCCTATGGCTTGGGGTACCACAACAGACAGAGTAACCACATAAATCAATCCTTTCCAATATGCAAGAGAAACCAAATATCTAACGCTAAAGGATCTCGATACATACCTTATTCTGGACGGTTGATGTAGATCCTTATTGAGCTTTTCCACTCTCACTTGTATAAGTGATTTGCTATCCCAACATTCAGAAAACAAGACAAGCATGCTATATATAATTGTGTTAGACCTACTCTAGCATATATAATCATCAACATATAAGCATTTAAAAGCATCCATGGATTCAATACTCATTTAAATACACATTATTGGACAGGAAAAGATATTTCTATTAATATAAAACAAAGGTTACAATGGTGACAACCTCTGTCGGCACGTCTGCGAATCGGAGAAACTGAGTCCTCCACCTGGGCCTCCACCACTTCAATCCTCCATCTCTTGATAGCAATATCACAAGCAAAGGCAAGCTTGGGAAGAACACAAAGTGCTCCAAGGGACAAAGGGATGCAGACTCAAGTATAAGCTCCGGCAACAATGGACTATAGTTCTCGTGCTCTTCAATTCCTCCTCCTTTCAATGTATCCAAAGGGTTCCTCATATAGTGCTTCAATGGGGTAATGGAAGGTCGAATCCGAGCGATCTTAAGGCATATGGAAGGCCAAGAGAAAAATGATTCGGATCCACATCAAGGAAAAATCCAAAACTATTTGGCCTTTTGCACACATCCCGATGTACGCGGGTTTAAGGGTCAAATCTACGTATATACGCAAGAATGGGTTTAAAAGTCGCGTACATCAAATAAGACATGTTTTTAGGGATGATCTTGGAAACATCAAAGGTACAAAAATGGTCCATGGGGTCTAAAGAGTCTGCAGAGGGACAGGGAAAACCATAAAGGTGTGATCCACCATGTGTGGTAAAATCAGCTGTAATAGATGCCCCCTAATGTGTGAGGTCAGAGGGGTCATACGATGGCCGAAATACATTATAAGTCCATCCCATAAGTGTACTGATGAAGAACCAGGTGGAAGAACCATCCATCCAATAGTACAATATAATGATCAAACTCTGCACATAACTGCAAGTAGATATAGTAGTCCCAGATACATAAGAGTACAATGGCCATGAATAGGCATGATACAAAATATGATATGTGTAGTCATCGCCACGTACAATATAGATAGATCAGAATCTCCATGATGAAGATATACAAAGGAACATGATCTCCATGAAGGCTGAAGATATATAATGGATCAAGATCTCCATAATGGCTGGAAACATCTGACATATACTAGAATCAAGTCACGAAAGCTAAATTCTCATGAACACTGGCACGATCAAGGAGATATCATATATGACATGCCACCAATCTAGAAGGTATTCTACACAATCCGCTATGAGTACATGTCCTACTATGTGAATAGAGGTGTCGAGGTCAAACATAGTATTCCATCGTCTTATTACCGATCATTGATGTATACCATTAATAGACAGGAGATCACCCACCGATAATAAAAATGGGAATCAAGGTACTAGAGTGCAAACTAACAAGTGTGGATAAAGGTGTTGAGGTCAAACACTTGAAAGGATCCATCAATCAGGGGATATTGATGTATTCACAAAAACTGTCGATGGCGAGAGAACCTGCCATTGATGAATGCAAGTCTCAAGGCACTCAAAATAACTCTAGATTCCTATCCCAGAATAAATGATCTGAAGTCAATGGGATGAAATCCGCTAGAACAAGGGAATTAAGGAATCCCCCATCATCCAACACGAGGTACTCAGCAAAGCTGTATAATGTGGAAGGACTCGATCATAAAGTGCATGAGCCAGTATCAGTACCGAGAATGGCCAACATGCAAAGTCAAGATAACTGAGGAATGGCCGAATCAGGTTTCAACTTCCTTCGAACAAGAGCATAAAGGTGAATGGTGACTGAATGTAGGCAGCATAGACTCGATATACAAAACTGGGACATCTCTGCGACACAGGAGGCATCGACAGAGGCTCCATAGGGACTGGAAGCTTAACCAGTCGGTGGAAATAAACTCAGAGAAATGAGTAGAGCTCCTAAAGTCAAACTATTAACCCAACCAACGGATGTGATATACAGTGCTCTGTTCAAAGGCAACACGACTCGACTACTGCTAAAGATAACATCTTTTCTTGTCTGGCTTTTTGGTTTTTTGATTTTTTGGGAATTTTTCAAATATTTTGAAAAGCTTGAAAAAGAATAAAAGTGCTTTATAGTAACAGAATAGGAGGAGACGAGTGTCAATGGGCAAACAAACTAGTTCCAAGAAGTGGAACATACCTATGCTCAATGAAAGGACACATGTGTAGGATAACAACACTCAGGGGAAGGTCCCCTCCCGATAAAAATGGGGAATCAAGCTGCAAAAGATATATAAAATGGCTCTGCATGGCTAGACATGAGACAAGCTCGGGCTATATGGATGATAATCAAAGTCAGGGAAGCCGGCATAAGGCTCAATGAGGCAGGAAAAAATCATGGTAATGCAATTACAACTTGACATAAGGGAGTCCTGAGGGAAGAAGGCTAGCAAAAAGATCAAGAGGAGTATGAGGTTGTTGCACAAAGACATGGCAATACTATACAAAGGACTCCCACACCCTAAAGGGAAAAAATGTCAACATGGGCACCAAATGCAATAAAGGAGCTAACTAGGGCACCCGTGTATGGTCAAACTCTACCATTCACATCATGTCACTTCTAAAATAGGAAGAAGGTTCTGTGACAAGATAGAATGGGTTCGTACCTAAGGTTATCATGAAATGGTCATAAGGTCATGCAAAATGCAAATGGATATGACATCTAACCTATATGCCAATTTAGACATAATACTTGAAATCGGCACAAACGGTTCAAAATAGTGGTCGAAACGGCGCTTAAAATGGTCTCCTACATCATTAGATTAGTCCAAAATGGTCAGAAACGGTCCAACACTATAGAAAGGGGGTAAAAAATTTCAAAAATTTCAAAAAAATTCTATAAATAGTAAAAAATTCAAAAATTACATATCATTTGAAACTTTTTACCCACTTGAGCTTAGAACTTCAAACGCGAATTCCAGGAGCTTCGTTCGGCGAAATTCGACACTGCTTGTTCCAGGTAACTCGTTATGTCCTCCTCTTCCATTTTCATGTAAATTTTATCAATTTCCATGGTCAATTTTTTACTTTTAGGCCAATCTAGGTTAGTCTTCTCGACCCATGTGGAAATCGGGGTTTTTTCCTCATATAGGGCTGGCTATATGTAGAAAAATTGCCCAAACCCGCGTACATACGCGGTTGTTTTGCAAACAATCGCATATGCGGCCACGCACATTATTTTTTAGGTGAAATAATGACCAAAAAATATTTTTAATGTGCAGGATGGTCCTAGAATGGAGGGAGAGGGAACAGGGAGATGTAGAATAAGTTGTACGGGTTGATTTGATGGTTCAACAAGCTCTTCATGCCTGTGGGCTATACAAGTTTTTGTGCCTCGGCAGCCTAAGGGCCAAACCAAGACTGTTGTAGATGCTAGTAGACTACTGGGATCTAGACTTAGAGTCTTTCCATATTGACGGGATGCCCCTCACTATAGAGGTTGAGGACATATATTTCATTACAGGATTGTCCCGATGGCGAGAGGTGGTGAACCTACCCTCTCACGGGCCCAGAGGTTGTTATCTACCCAAATGGTACTTCTCCGTCCGAGTGCCGACATTCCCTATGTTGGCACACAAAAGGACACTTATGGATTGAAGGTTGCCTAAAACACTATAGATGGGCATGTTATGAACTACATTCATTATCCATCCAACTTGCCATTTTTACCTTTGAATATGTCAATTGTCGTACGTGGCTTTGCCTATATGCAACCCGCGTACATACGCGAATTTTCCTACAGCATGTCGCGTACTGTACGCGATTCTTTGTAATTGCAACCCGCATACAGATCTGTACGCGGGCTTCCCTTAGAGAAACTCACATGTCATACGCGGGTTGCCAGTATTAATACCCATGTACACCTTCCTTCGACATTAAAAATAATAAATCGTGATTATTTGAGATTTGTTAAGCCCTTAACCATAACCATCTTAACTGTCTCAACCTCCTCAACCCTCAAAACTGCCTTATTTCACTAAGTATAAATAAAGGCCTTGGGGAGGGTATTAATCAAGGATACTTGGAGAGCAAAGTTATGCTGGTGGTGTCTATTCAGAAGTCTTTGGAGCAGTGGAACTCGGAATCCTTTGGTTGTAGAGGAGTCTTTGTCTCAGGCGTTGGGTTGTAATCTTAACTCATTCACTATTATTAATAAAGAGAATCCTTCTTCCAAATGTGTTTTGAATGTCTTTTATGTATCATGGTTTGATGAACATTTATGATTAAGCACTCTATATATGATTTATCTAACTTGTTCTATATACATGTATAAGCTTGCACTTTGAGGATTTGCTCTTTACAGGTGAAGGAGAAGCATCCCTGAAGGCTTTGGAGGAGAAGCAGAGCGGAAGAGGACAAAGCTAGGATCGACCGTCGTGAATCGGGTGAGTCTATACTATCCTCTTGTTTTCTTTATATACTCTAAAGTTGATTGCCTCATGAGATGAACCAAGGAAACTTTGAACTCATTGATAGAACAACTAAACTTATCTGTCATGTAGGAGACATGATCAGATTCCCCAGGTATAACGGACAAGAGGAGGAGTAGGAAACTCGAAGTAATAGCTGAACTAAAAGTGAACACTGAGACATGGGTATCAAAAAAAATAGAGAGTGCTATGTTCAAGGAGGACATGCTGCCACTACTAAAAACAAGAGAAAACTTCTTCCTTACCTTCCCTGTTAAATTTTAACGAGTCCAGGAAAGTCAACTCGGATCCCTCTTCATTTTTTAACAAGATTGAAGAGAAGGGAAAATAATGCTTGATAGTGTCACTGATTCGTGGATTTAACCCAATGTTTGATCTTTATCCTGATCCCATCATTGTTATATCTGTTATATTTTGTGTCTCCCTTCTTTTTCCCAGTTCCTAGTCACTCTTGTGATCCGTTGGAGGATCTATTGCCTTCCTTATCACAACATGGTTCTGTTTCAGTACTTCCTGATGATGAAGACCTAGAGTTTTGACGATCGTACCTCAGGATTCACTTTCATCATTGGTGAATTCCTTTGCTTCAGTTGTTGATTATCATCTATTGATTGACAAACTGTTGAATCCTTTCCATGTTCGACTTCAGCCTACATTTATTCACATGGCTTGGATTGTACTGGTTCTTTGGGATTGTTTATGAAGACCTTAGTTCCTCACATATGAACTAAGTTGCACAAGATTATGTTCCATTTATGTACATAGCTTCCAGATCTTTGAAGACTCATCATTATTGTATATTGTGGCTTCGATCCACCTTTGTAATATACGTGGTCTAGTACTCATATCCTATGATGTATTCAAATATTGTAAAGGAGCTAGTGTTCCGGTATATTGAACATAGCATCCTCAGATATGATTTTGTATATGACATTATTATGTATTTGTTTCAGGTACTACCTCTGCTCCACTGGATTTCTAAGTTCTCCAAAGATAAAGATTATAATGTATTTCAGCCATCGCTTCCCTCTGACCTCACACATTAGGGGGCATCTGTTATCTACCCAAATGGCACTTCTCCATCCGAGTGCCGACAATCCCTATGTTGGCACACAAAAGGACACTTATGGATTGAAGGTTGCCTAAAAAACTGTAGATGGGCATGTTATGAACTACATTCATTATCCATCTAGCTTGCCATTTTTACCTTTGAATATGTCAACTGTCGTACACACCTTTGCCTATATGCAACCCACGTACATACGCGACTTTTCCTACAGCATGTCGTGTACTGTATGTGATTCTTTGTAATTGCAACCCGCGTACAGATCTGTACGCGGGCTTCCCTTAGAGCAACTCACATGTCATACATGGGTTACCAGTATTAATACCTACGTACACCTTCCTTTGACATTAAAAATAATAAATCGTGATTATTTGAGATTTGTTAAGCCCTTAAGCATAACCATCTTAACTGTCTCAACCTCCTCAACCCTTGAAACTACCTTATTTCACTAAGTATAAATAAAGGCCTTGGGGAGGGTATTAATCAAGGATACGTGGAGAGCAAAGTTATGTTGGTGGTGTCTATTCAGAAGTCTTTGGAGCAGTGGAACTCAGAATCCTTTGGTTGCAGAGGAGTCCTTGTCTCAAGCGTTGGGTTGTAATCTTAACTCGTTCACTATTGTTGATAAAGAGAATCCTTCTTCCAAATGTGTTTTGAATGTCTTTTATGTATCATGGTTTGATGAACATGTATGATTAAGCACTCTATATATGATTTATCTAACTTGTTCTATATACATTTATAAGCTTGCACTTGGAGGATTTGCTCTTTACAGGTGAAGGAGAAGCATCCCTGAAGGCTTTGGAGGAGAAGAAGAGCGGAAGAGGACAAAGCTAGGATCGACCATTGTGAATCAGGTGAGTCTATACTATCCTCTTGTTTTCTTTCTATACTCTAAAGTTGATTTCCTGCAAGTTTTATGAGTATGTTGGTAACCCCAGACCTTCAGTTATAAGGTGTTTATTCATGTACAACAGAGGTGGCCTCACCATTGATGAGTATATTGTAGTATACCGTTTTTCAGACACGGAGAAGGTTGGGAGTCAGATCCCGACCAACTCCATCCAGGTACTAGGCCTGAAGGCAATACTACTTGCACTTGGCAGGATAGCAGGGCTAGCATCACTCCACCAAGCCTCGTGGCCATTGAATTTCTATGCAATGGAGTGCATGAGACCCACAGTCTACGATTGGAGTACTATGCTGTTGAGTAACATGAAGCAGCAACTCAGTGACTGCAAGATGGGAAGGGTACGAAACTTCGGTTTTGGCAGTATACTAAGCACGTTCTTCTTCAAGCATGTTCCAAGGCTAAGCCCTAGAGTTGACGTTCCTCCTCACGGGGTTCGAGATCCGGCCCAACGACGTTGGGCAGATGCTATGCACAGACTGGGCGGAGGTAGGGTGTCCAACCCCTACCCAGCTGATTTCTTTCCATGGTGGCGGCGGTAGATTATTGCCATTGATGATTACCCTTATGCAAGGATAGATTTTCGGGGACATCCCGACATGCCCCTACCATCAGGATCAGCATATGGTGACATTGGTAACGAATCCCAACCCTCTTTTTAAGTTTTTTGAATTATTAAAAAAAAAATTGTGTTTTTTTATATATAGACTCAAAAGACATGTTTTTGCGTGACAACACATAGTGACAACCTGTCATGTGTGTGCAGATGTTGGACCACGGCGGCTTGATGGCTTCCCTCATCATAGATGGAGGGGAAGAGGAGATGATATCATGGGTTTGGATGTGGAGCGGACGCTCCAAAGCATCCACACAAACTTTGTACGACTGACACACAGAGTACCCATGGTGCAAGTCGAGGACTTGCCTGAGGCCATGCATTATCAGGTGGTTGGGGTACCACGATCCGTGGGTTCGGTTATTTCGACAACTAGCTAGAGCCGTGGTGTGTTACCACGATCAGAACCCCCCTCCTCCTCCACATGATTAGCGACCTGGGAGTGATTCATTTTTGTACTGCCGTGTATTATATTTTGGTGGCTCAGAAGCCCCATTTTTGTATTATGACACTTATGTATTATGATGTCACATTTTGGATGTTTAATGAAAAACTTTTATGATGATCAATTTTATTTATTTACATGTGTGTAAAAAAGTATGTTTGTGATGTTCTTATAGTCCATAAAACAAATGCCAATCTAACACATAGTTAGAATATGAGTCAGCAACTTGATTATAAATTCTTGAAACATGTATGTATGTTATGTTGTGAAACTGTCGTTCTAACAATCTCACACGTAAGAATCTTCGTAATAATGTCGAATCCCTGTTAGATTTTTATCATTCAAGCTACCATTATGATATTAGGATCTTTAACTGAGAGAATAACATGTACAGCAATAAAACACAAGCACAAGACATGAGACAAGAGACACAAAGATTTTTCCTCGAGGAATCCATAAAGGAGAAAACCCCGAACTTCCTCAGAGATAGAATCAGCACCAAAGGTAAAACCCGAAAAATAGAAAGATGATCTCCTGATAGCAGCAGTCTCTCTCTCTCTCTCACTGAGAGAGCTTCTCCTCTCTCACTCATGCGCCCCAATGAGTGAGTGTGTGTATTGTAAATAGAGAGACTCACTCTCTATTTATATTCTTCCGTTCACTTGGAACCCACTCCAACATGTCGACCTCACTTATTAATTACTTACTAGAGCAGACATCTCTAGGAGTGTCTAATAACCCTAGTGCCCCACCACTTGTGGGGACTTTTCCTCCTCCGACCAATAGGAGGGTAACACAATGGTGGGGACTATTGCCCTGACTTACAATGACTCACATAGGGTTGACTTCACTAGGATAGTCTAATAACCCAAGGGCCCCACAACTTGGGGGATTTTAACCCTTAACCAATAGGAGGGTTACCCACAATGACTTGACATGACTTTCTCATTATAGAAACTTCCTGGAATAAACATCGGGGTATGACATGACTCAAATACATTACAATACATTCCAGAATGAACATCGGGTTACAATATATAAGAAATACAAGTGAATACATTCTAAAGTTACAATTACATCAACACTCCCTCTTAACTAGGAAGGTATTCTCTTGACACAATTTATCAGCACAAGTTTTCTTCTCTGTATCATCTGGGTCATTGTCAAGTCCTCGTCATCTTCAAGTCATCTTCATCTGGATCTGGATCATCACTTGATCTGGATCATCATCACTGGATCTAGATCATCACTCTATCTAGATCATCATCACTGGATCTGGATCATCACTCAATCTAGATCATCATTGGACATTGTCACTAGATCTGGATCATCACTGGATCTGGATCATCACTGGATCTAGATCATCACTCGATCTAGATCATCACTTGATCTGGATCATCACTCGATCTGGATCATCATCACTATATCTGGATCATCACGGGTGCTATCTCATGATTCTTCTCGTCACAGGAAGTTCTACAGAGCCAGCCCTTTTTCATGTTGGTTATAGGCCTAGCCTCCATGTAGGTCTTCTTTAGCACTTATATCTGATCAACACATGATCAAAGAAAGGCTCATCATTTCTATCTGATCAACACATGATCGAAAATAGATATTGCACTTACATTTGATCAACAGATGATCGAAGAAAGGCATGCCCAGCACTTACATCTAACCTACTCATCAGAAAGGCATGCCTAGCACTCACATCTGGTCATGTAGGAACCAATCCTATAATCATATCAGAAAGGCCCAGCACTTACATTTGATCAACACATGATCAAAGAAAGGCACTGCACTTACATCTGATCAACACATGATCGAAGAAAGGAACAACAATTATATCTGATAAACACATGATCGAAGAAAGGCTCGGCACTTAGATATGATCAACACATGATCGAAGAAAGGCTCGGCACTTAGATATGATCAACACATGATCGAAGAAAGGCTTTGCACTTACATTCATCCAGGCTGGAACACATCCTACCACAATGATGAAGGGGCTTGCACTCATATCTGATCATGAGGGAACACATCCCAGCAATCATATTAGAATCCTTGACTGAGCTACCTGGTAACTGAACAGGTGCCTCCATTCTCCTAGAGAATGGCAGTTGCCCTTACATCCATCCTACTCGACAGAATGGCTAACACGCACATCTGACATGGGAGGAACTTAATCCTTTAACCATGACAGAATGGTTCAGCCCTTACATCTGATCAAGTGGGAACACATCCCTCTGTCACATCAGAATGGATTCTCAGTCCTAGAATGAGTTTTCCTGGTAACTGACCAAGTGCCTCCATTCCTAGAATGGCAATTTCCCTTACATCTGTCCTACTAGACAGAATGGCCAACACTCATATCTGACATGGAAGGAACCAATCCTCTCACCATGACAGAATGGCTCAGCCCTTACATCTGACCATGGAAGGAACCAATCCTCTCACCATGACAGAATGGCTCAGCCCTTACATCTGACCATGGAAGGAACCAATCCTCTCACCATGTCAAAATGACTATGGGTCTCATCATTTTCTTTTGGAGGAAACCTCGATCTGGAGAACACCAAGCTTCTCCCTGAAGTACTCAAACTTCAGCCTAGCCAATGGCTTCATCAATACATCAGCTATAATTTCCTCCGTCGCAACATACTGGAGCTTCACTGCTCCCCTCTGCACCATATCCCTGATATAGTGATACTTGATCTCAATATGCTTCGACTTGTCATGGAACACTAGATTCTCTGACAACTTCATGCAACTCTGGTTGTCACAATGTATGTAAGTAGCATCCAACTGGAGATCAAATATATCAGATAGTAGCTTTCTCAGCCATACTGCCTCACAACTAGTTGAACAAGCTGCGACATACTCTGCTTCAGCTGTACTCAGTGCCACACAAGATTGCTTCCTGCTAAACCAAGAGATCACATCTGATCCCATACTGAAGCAACACCCTGAAGTGCTCTTCCTATCGATGGCACTGCCTTCCCAATCTAAATCAACATAACCCTCCAGGTTAATCTTTTTATTCGCATTGTACTTGAGCCCATAATCAACTATACCCTTCAGGTACCTCAGAATATGCTTTGCAGCAATCAAGTGAACATTTCTCGAATCTATCAGGAACTGGCTCAAGGTGTTCACAGCAAAGCAAATATATGGTCTCATGTTCGTCAGGTACATCAATGACCCAATCATCTGACGATACATCGTAGCATCAACCGTCTATGATGAAGCATCACTCAATAGCTTCATGTTCGATGCCATAGGTGTGGTCATGGCCTTACAGTCAATCATCCCAAACCTCTTCAGGATCTCTACTGCATACTTCCTTTGTCCAAGGAAGATTCCATCTGCATTCTTCCATGCCTCCATGCCTAGAAAAATAGTGCATCGACACATAACAGGAGCATCACTGGTCTTCCGCCTTCAACCTTGAAGCAAAGGTTGGAATCTGCGTTACTCTTAGTAAATCCTAGAGTCATCAGTAATCTATCCATCCTGTCATATCATGTAAAACCTTAGATCTTCTGCAGTCACTCCCTATGAAGTGGAGCATCATACTCCCTCTGTCTTCCGTACTGTATGCACTAAAACATTCTGTACCGGAGTGACAAGTAGCTTCCTATGCTACTAATATTCTATGTGACCATCTAGTGTATAGACTTGCATATTCAACCTTGTAGAAAAGGTTAAGATCTTCATCAAGCTCATCATATATGTGTTTAAACTCTTACTAGCTGCAAATGTCTCTTCATAGTTTAGGCCTTCTTTTCGTGAGAAGCCTCATGCTACGAATCTTGCTTTGTATCCCACGATGTTTCCATCTACTGCATGATGGAACTACGAACTTCTCTTCAGGTCTCGATACTGCATCCTAGGCATCATTCTTCTTGAACTGGTCTTCTTGGTTACTTCTTCATAGCTGGAAGGTTCTGCATCAATGATGTCGCTGCATTCGTCATATTATTCTTCATCTTGAACTGTCGTCACTTGTTCTTCGGAACAAGTTTCATCCTTCTTTGCTTGTAGGTGATTATGTATGTGATCTTTCCTACAAGTCAAATACATTTGTATGGTTAGAAACATTTCATAAGGAATATTCATACTGGCAAATTCTTATGCATAAATATATGATCATGCAACTATTTTTGCCAATACAACATTCATCCATATCTCATGGAAACGTTTCTAGATGCCTTCCATCTCTACCAGGACAACATTGAGATTGTGCACTAATCCAATATGTCAGCAAAGAGATTTCATTCTAGATAAGTAGAAATGGAGAGTTGTATAGAACCATGAGCTACTTACCCATCACATGCATATTAGTAGCCTTACTGTCGTTGATGCAAACATTCTATCATGCATAATACATCAACTGAATATAAACAAATGCATAATAAAAACAATATCATGAAATGACAATTGAATACTTTTATTTATTTGTTTCATGGGTAGACTCCTTCTTGATCCTTCCACTTCATCATCTTCTTCATTCATGAATTCATCATTTCTTATCCAAGCTCTCAAGATGGTCAAGAGGTTCTTCAAGAATCGAGTCCTTCATATTCCTCATCGCTTGAGGGATCTTCTTTCGATGGTGAGAGCTTGTTCTTCAATTGCTCCCATCTTCTGTTCTCTTCTTATGAGTCGAGCTTCTTCTTCTTCCCAGAGTCTGCTGAAAGTAATCACTTCCTTCTGGCACACATTCCTCGAATGAATGAATCCCATGATCTTGGGAGGCCATTCAAGGTGGACATCACCACTACTGCATTCTTCACTTCTTCTTTTACCGCTACAAGTTGTTCTTTGATTTGAGAGACTCTTGTAAAGTATGACTGCATGGTCTCTGCATTCTGGATCTTCACATTCTTCAACTGGTTTCTTAAGGTCATATTCTGATTTCTATTCTTCTCTTCAAATAGCTTGGTCAAGGAATCAAGCATCTTCAGTGTCTTTAAGGAAGACACTTGTAGTACAGGTTGATTCGTGACTGAATCAACAATGATCTTCTTAGCCTTGACTAATTTCTTCTTGCGTAAGGCTTCTAGCCTCATCTCCCTCTGGAACTGGAACCTCTATACTCATGTAGGTGTCCAATCCATTTTATTCAGAGAGATCATATAATTCCAGGCTTGGAAGTTGTCAACTTCCCCAAGCTTGTCATCAAGCTGATGTAATAGATCACTTTGAAATGAGAACCTTAAATGAAAATAGCGAAAGATTAGATCTTACCGTTTTGAGGTGTTCGTCCTGGTTTTGGAGCTGGCTGATCTAGGGTTTTTCATAGAAACCCTAATTTTCAAAACTTGGAATCTTCTAGATCTGATTGGATAGAAAGATATATCTCTTCAAATGGATCTTCCCAATGTACTCCTTTTTCTGAAAACATTGGAGGGAAGCTCCCGGAACAAGAAGCCCTAGTTTTCCACTTTCTTCTGCAGAAATATATGTTACTGTTTATGCGGTATCTCTAAAATTACTGCTCCTCTGTGTCTACAATTTTGCACTAAGGTATCCACGCATCTCCTTGTTCCAACACCATAGGTTTCATCAGAATTGGTTTCACCAATTGTGGCTTATGGTCCTTTTCCCAAGGTGACCTGTTATAGGACTGTTCAGAATAGAGAAGTTGTATGGAATGCCATGTGTCACTGGTTCATCTTCTGAGTCTAAATATTGGATCACAGAAATTAAAGTCCGTGTGCTTTCTAGAACAGTTTCAGAAATATCATTTGTACTTGTGTAGCCCAAGATATAGCAATTCTCCCCAGGTGTCCTGTTTAGCGATGAATTCTTGAAGAGGCTGGAACCCTAACTTGGAGGGATCATATCTCCCAGACTATATCGAATATGAGTCTGAATTTTGGGTACAGTGTAAGCAAAGATTTTATCTTTTGCCTCTACAATGTTGAGCTCCTGAACCTCCTCCAATCTCAGTATATAGCGAATGTACCAAAACTTAGCATTTTTTGGTATTTAGGGTTTTTCTAGCTCGAGGTCAAACTAGGGACTCTCCCGGAGTTTCACCCAACCAAAAAACTTGATCAAGGTCTCTAAACTTTGTTTTTGATGAGGAGATCAATTCTATGCTGGGATCACTCAAAAATTCCTCTTTTGTAGAAAGCTCTAATTTCCGCACCGAAAACTGAAAATGCTTGGAATCGAATTCCGCTTTGACAAAAAGATGCGCCCTTCAATGGAGAGTCAGCCTAGCATACTTTTGTTGATGGATTGTGGAGAGAGACCCAAAAAGTAAGAAGCCCTGGCTTCTGCAGCTGCACAATGTCTTCTTCTCAGGTTAGCTCTGATACCATGTTATATTTTTATCATTCAAGCTACCATTATGATCTTAGGATCTTTAACTGAGAGAATAACATGTACAGCAATGAAACACAAGCACAACACAAGAGACAAGAGACACAAAGAATTTTCCTTGGGGAAACCATAAAGGAGAAAACCCCACAACTTCCTCAGAGATAGAATCAGCACCAAAGGTAAAACCCAAAAACATAAAGATGATCTCCCGATAGCAGCAGTCTCTCTCTCACACACTGAGAGAGCTTCTCCTCTCTCACTCATGCGCACCAATGAGTGCGTGTGTGTATTGTAAATAGAGAGAGTCATTCTCTATTTATATTCTTCCGTTCACTTGGAACCCACTCCAACATGTCGTCCTCACTTATCAATTACTTACTAGAGCCGACATCTCTAGGAGTGTCTAATAACCCTAGTGCCCCACCACTTGTGGGGACTTTTCCTCCTCTAACCAATAGGCGGGTAACACAATGGTGGGGACTATTACCCCGACTTACAATGACTCACCTAGGGTCGACTTCACTAGGATAGTCTAATAACCCAAGGGCCCCACAACTATGGGGACTTTAACCCTTGACTAATAGGAGGGTTACCCAAAATGACTTGACATGACTTTCTCATTATAGAAACTTCCCAGAATAAACATCAGGGTATGACATGACTCAAATACATTAGAATACATTCCGGAATGAACATTGGGTTACAATAGATAAGAAAACAAGTGAATACATTCCGAAGTTACAATTACATCAGCAATCCCTAACATGATACAATCCATTAAGCTGTGACACTACTAACTGTGAATCAAGATGTACCTCAAGAGATAGAACACCAAGTGAAATGGCGTCCCGTAATAGCTTGATAACGGCACTATACTCAGCAACATTGTTTGAAGAAGGCCGTAAACATACGCCTCCTGAAGACAATACCAGTCCCGTAGGAGTATAAATCACCCAAGGAGCAGAGGATGAGTGTTGAGTGTGGCAGCTAGCACCATCAGCAAATCCTATGTAAATGAAAGAATCCATCGACATCTGCCATAAGAAATGAAAGCTAATCAACAAACCCGATCACCATAAGAAAACCTAACTATGCAAAAAATGTACTCTAATATACAATACTCAGCCCTGGCTGAAGATCATGCATAGTATTTTTCAAGATAGAGCCCATTTCTAGGCTCCACCAAGGCTGCCCCTTCATAATATGCCAGCTCATGGGAGCCCTTCTCTAACACACATTTGACTATGTAAGGACCATGCCACATGGGATTAAACTTTTCTGCCCCTAAGGGCTCTTTAGCTTGATCCCATAAAAGGACCAAATCTCCTTCACTAAACCTCCTCGGATGGACAGACTTATCATACTGGACCTTAATGCGACGTTTATTCACCTCTAGATCCACTAAAGCATCTCAGCACTGCTCATCAAGCTGTTGTAAGTGGACCAAACGTTCCTCCAATGCGGAAGTGTCTGGTAAAATCTCTATAGCTAGTTTCAATGAAGGGATTTCGCATTCAACCGGAAAGACAGACTCCACCCCATGTATGAGCTAATATGGAGAAAAATCGGTGGCAGTCTTAACTACCGTCCTATATGCCCACAAAGCAAGATATAAAATGATATGCCAATTTGTTTTGCTTTGTGCGATGGTTCGTTGGAGAATGGACTTAAGTGATTTGTTCACTGCTTCAACTTGTCCATTCGCCTAAGGGTAATAAGAAGAGGAGTGCTCCTATTTATACCCTAACTTCGAGGCCAACTCTTCCATCATTCGATTCTGAAAGTGCCTACCATGGTCAATGACAAGCTCTTTCAGAATACCGAACCGAGTAATAGTCTGTTTGAATACGAAATGTGCAGCCGTCTCACCGTCGGATTTAATCGTGGGCATAGCCTCAACCCATTTCATGAAGTAATCAAAAGCCACTATAATATGATGATGCCCCCCAGCTGAAGTTGGGTTGCAATCCATGAATTCTTGCCCCCACTTGGTGAAGGGACCGATGGTGATAATTGGATGTAACGGGGCAGGATGTGAGCTCATATTGCATGCAAACACCTAACAAGGGTGACACTTCTTGAACACATTAACACAAGCTTTAAAGATCGACAACCAAAAATATCCCTCTCTCAATATTTGTTGGGCTATAGAAATCCCAGATAAATAACCACCACACACCCCTCTGTGGCAATCATTCAACACAACCTCAGCCTCCTCATGGGTTAAACAATGACGTAAAATGGAATCTACCCCACGGTGGTACAAAGTGTTAGCCACTATAAGGTAGTTCTTGGATACGTGACGTAATCATCGTCACTCATCCCGTGAGAGGTAAGTACGGACCTTCAATGTTTGTAAATATATAATAATATCCCCATACCATGGATCCAAAGTTGAGATAAGAAAGATATGCTCATTGACAAATGTATCTTCATAAACTTCCTCCTCCTCCTCACTTGGGAAATCATAACTGAGCTCCACAAAAATTAACGATTTCTTCGATTTCGCCGAAACAAATTCGAGATCGAATTCTTGCAAAATAACAATCCATTTATTATACTTTCCCCAGTCATCCTTCTAGTGAGGACGAACTGAAATGGATTGACATCAGATACCACCAAGTTCTGGCGAAGAAGAATGTAGTGCCTCAATCTCTGAACCGCATGAATGGTAGCTAAGGCAAGTTTCTCCACATGGGAATAACGGATTTCTTCATCTATAAGGTTCCGGCTCAAATAGTATATGACATGCTCATGGAGCTCCTCATCCTCCTAAACCAAAACCATACCAATCGTCTCCATGGACGTGACCACATAAATCAAAAAGTCACGGCTATAGTCGAGTAGACTAAGCACAGGGGCCGATGCTAAGGCTCGCTCATCCCAGCAAAAGGTAGTGTCCTTCTTCAAAAGACGCATAAATCCTTTAGTCAAATTGGAAAAGTTAACCATGAATCTTTGTAAGAATTTTTCCATGCCTTGCAAACATTGAAGATGTCTAATACCTCTCGGGGGAGACAATTGAAGTATTGCCTCAACCTTTAAGGGATCGACTCTTATACCCTCCTTGGAAACAATGAATCCTAACAAGCGACCTGACTTCACGCAAAAGATGCACTTATGAGGATTTAACCTAACCTGGTAGTGACGACATCTTTCTAATACTAACCTCAAATGGTAGGAATGACGCTCTCTCAGCTGAGAATGAGCAGCCAGGTCATCCAAAAATACTTCAATAATCGATTTGAGATCGTGAAAAATCAAGGTCATGGCCCGCTGAAATGTGGCTTCGGTGTTTTTAAGACCGAAAGGCATCTTCCAATATGCAAACATTCCCCAAGGACAAATAAATGCAGTTTTGTGTTGATCCTCAAGTTTAATTTGAATCTGATTATATCCAGAAAAGCCGTCCATGAAGGAAAATACCTCGCTTCCCACACACTCATCCAAAATCTAGCCAATAAATGGTGTGGAAAAATTATCCTTAGGACATGCACGATTTAAATTGCGGAAATCAGTACATATACGGATCGCTCCCTATTTCTTATCAACCAGAACGGGGTTTGAAACCCACTCCGTCAAGGGAACGGGATAGATAAAGCCGGCTTTCAACAGCTTTTCTATCTCAGCCTTAATCGTGGGTGATTTTCTAGGATTCGACGCACGCAAACGTTGCCGAACAGGTTTGGCATTGGGATAAGTCTTAATTTCATGGTCAACAATGTGATGGTCGATACCTGGCATTTCCTCGTATGACCAAGCAAATACATCATGAAATTCTTCAAACAGCTTGGTATACTCCAGAATCTCAGCATGGGAACATTTTTCCCCAATATAAACATTCTCAATCTTGCCAGGATCGCGAGAGATATTGATAGGAATCGTAGATTATATATTTGCCATGTTCCCATCAGCCATCTGACTAGGAGAGCTTAATGGAACCATGGGACTACCAATCTTCTCACTAAGAATCTCCCTAAAGTCATCATGCTCCAAACGGTCAAGCTCGGGAAAAAAATAAGATATATGATGTAACTCTTCCCAAGGTGGCTCAACTCCAGACATAGCCTCTATAATAGCTTCATCTGACGGAAAGACACTATCAAGGCAGTCATGTGCATGAGAGGACTCAACTGCCCATCCAGGAAGTACATACAGGTCCTCCTCCTCTGTCTGTGCAGAGGAAGGACTAGGCTCTACAACACAATCAATATTTGCTTGGTATGCAATCATAGCTGCAGGCAATGGCACGTCCGTTTCGATAGGTCCGTTCGAAAGACTCGGTGTAGGAACAATGAAGATGAAGCCCCATCGAAACTAGATCCAATAATAAGGACGAGTACAGGACAACTAAATTTCCCCATAAGGGATGGATACATACCTACACCCACACTCCCAATTGCCGGTTGAGAGTGATCGATAATCGGGATCGAAGCTCCCATCGATGCATTAACACTCAGATTTTTGAATGATGTTTGATCAATCGTAACAATCTTCCCATTAAATGGAAAGCATACAACTCGAAATAGAGAAGAGGCTATGTCTTGCATACTATACATCCAATTCCAACCTAGTAAAAGATTGTAGTCAAGGGGTGCATCAACCACCTCGACCTCGATGGCGACGGTCTTCCCTCCCAAACAGACCTTAAGAGAAGGAAGAATTCCATGTGGCCAAAATGATCTACCATCAAAGGCAGTCAACATGGTAGTGGATTTAGACAACTCGGGAGAACCCAAACCCTTCCAACACAACAAAGACATCACGGAAGCAGCAATACCTTCGTCAATCACTGTGCGTTTAATGGTCATGTTAAGACATTCCAAATGAATCAAGAGAGACACGTAGTAAGGAAAGCGAGGCTGTAGTCCCATGGTTTCAAATTTGATGACGGAAGAAGAGTTATCATCATTCACCCCAAGAGAAGAAAGCAAGGATTTCCTTTGCGATGGAAAACTCTAAAGAACTTCAAGCGAAGACATCGCACAAGGAGTGTGGCCCAAATCCTTGGCAACATAATAGTTCCAGGTGACTCGGGAATTAGGATTGTGCCCCGAACACTTTAAAACTCCCTTAGGAATGCGAGGTACACTCTCAAGTTTATCCGTAGGATTTTCAATATGCAAAGGACTCTCGGTAGGAGGAGGTTCTTTCCCCAGGTCTGGTTGCCATGAACCATAGTCTTTCTCACAAGTCACAACCTTAGTAGCACACACCATATTGATACAACCATGACCAGTACTGGCTTTCGGTGGATCTTGATCTCCTCCCGATGCAGAATCAGGATCATGGGTCCTTGAGTTCATATTTTTATTATGGGGTAAAGGATTGGTCAACACAGTCAGGCCCTGTGCTATGAACCTCGAGGCGTCTTCCATATGAGGGCACAAGTGAGTGAGGTGGTCATCCTTACACAACTTGCAAGGAAACTTAACCTTATGTTTACACTACTTGTCCCCCCCAGCATTACGTTTGTTCTTGTCATTAAAATTGGCATTTTTGTTCTTGTTCCCACCCTTACAATTGTTTTTTCCCTTTTTCCTATTGCTTCCGGGCTGCTGGTTGCCCTTCTGGTTCGACGCTTGCACGGAAAGTACATTCATCATTTGGGTGGGTTAAGATGAAGCCGTAGCTTGTCCTGATGCGGATTTGTTAATAGACAATTGACTCACTTGTTTCGTAACCAAGTCCACAGGTTTGGCACTTGTACATCCCACAATGCCATCGGCATGTGGTCCAGGTTTGATCTTAGAATCAAAACTAGAACACAAAGCATTAGGTATGATCTCATATAATAGCCCGGATTGAGCATAAATCAAATCCAGTTCTTGTGCTCTAAAAATTGCTTGTTCCTCGTTCTGGACTCCGAATGTAGAAACATCCTTCGCAATATAAGGTAGCAACTATTTAAGGAACCACTCAAGGAGAAACTCTGGCGGTATGAAAGCTTTAATCAACCTCTTCCGTCTACACCACTCTTGGATATGGTCCGAGATATGTGTGGCTTTGTCCTACCGAAATGTTGAAAATATTTTTGTACCAACGTCATAATGCACTGATAGCTGGAAGTGGTTGAGGAAAGTCATAGCAAGGTCATCAAACAAAATGAATGCCCCCTTTGGTAACTCTATGTATCATTTCGCTGCAAGCCCTGTGAGGGTGCTTTGAAATAGCCTCAAATGGATAGAATCATTGTGTAAAGAGTTGGAAGAGCACCAAAGGTAAAAGGTAGTGACATGTTCACTAGGATCTTCTCCTGGTTTGCCCTTGAATTTGGGAATGCCCGAGGGAAGCTTGGTAGGGACAGCCGTCCAAGCCAGGTCATAAGATACCGGATCGTTCATTAGTCTCGATAAGTCAAGTAGATTTAATGTTGCAAGGAAAGGGAGCCTAGGTTGAGTCGGTTCATGCCACGCTCCCTAATAGTTTGGGTTCATATAAGGCTGACTACTGTAAATACCATGGCCTTGGCCACAATATCCTCCTCTCGTTTGACCCGTATAGGGCTACATGGAAGCATTATGATGTGGTGAACCTTGATTAGGTGGTGCTACAAAGCCATAATTAGAGGAGTAAGCGGGTTTTTGATACCCGTACCCATAAGGTTGATAACTCTGTCCATATCGCGGTCCATAATATGGTGCATGAGAAGTTCCATAAGATTTCCCAATTGGGATATCCCATGAGAAGTTCCATAAGTAGGGATATGAGGAATGCCATGCGATGGACCGTAAGACGATCCAGAAATAGGAATATGACCTCCTAAGACAACAGGAGATGCTTCACTATGAGAAACTACTGTACGAGTAGTCACAGTATGAACATGACTAGTAGCAACATTTCGACCCGAAGGACCATGTGAATGCAGGGGAGGAAGGGTTGTCAGGAATGCGTTCGAAGGAGTAGGAATAGAGGACGAAGGGACATGTGAAGGGATATAAGTGGTATTCCTTATGGTTACTCATCTCGGTTCTAGTATCCGCATATGACTACTAGCATTAGGCCTAGGACGAACATGTGAGGTAGCTTCCACCACCGAGATGGAAGGTGCAATGTGACTAGTGCTCCCAAATCTCTCCGTGCGGAAAGGAATGGGAATGCCCCCAGGAGTAGTGCTAGGTTCAATTTTTGACTCTGCATGATGTGTTGGATCATGTGTAGGGATATCAGACATGCCATAACTAACATGACTAGTGCTTGTGGGTTCATGGTGAGTCTCGTCGCTCGACAACCAATACCGGCAACCTGTGAATGAGGGAACATAACCGGAATGTGAAGGTATATGAGGTGAAGGATCATACACGGGAATAGGATCTTCCTCCCCAACCTCTTGAGGTGGAGAGGACATCTCAGGAATCCCATCCTCATGATCTCCCATCGTGTGTGAATCAATGTGATAAGTAGTCCGCCCGGACAGTCTATTTCTCTCTCCCAAAGGAAGAGGATATGTGGAGGGCAGAAGTCCTGCTAAACAGAGAGAATGGAAAAATTTCGCACCTGAATCCATAATGACTCAAAAAATGAAAAAGACTCTTCTAATTACGCAAACCCTAGGAAAACTAGCGTGCACAGATCATACACCTATATAATGTAAATCCAAATCACAAGCAAGCAAAGGTAGGATATGTGAGCTCCCGAATGAAGCAGGTGTGTCTCACCTAGGAGAGGCTTGAGACTCCCATACACAACAAGTGGAGGTTTGTAACCAATTATTGTGGCCCTCAGCTTCAACGCATATAGCGACTGTGCTGTCCGACCCCAACCTGGTCGAGACACCTGCAGAATAACCTCTGCGAAGTACCCTCTCGATAACCTAGGTAAGGAAACTAAGGTCACCTCAATATAATCAATGCTCAGGCAGACAGTTGCAGGCAGGATTGACCGTATGGGCAGGGTAGAAAAGCCCGAAACTCTCGAAAGAGCCCCCATATACGAATACAATCCTGGAAATATCTCTGGTGCTACTCAGTTATGACTAGGGATCATCCCAATCAATAACCACTCACACTGCCTCGTGCTTAACTCCCTTGTAAGAGGAGGATCCTGAGAAACACTAATTATACCAAGGAATTTCACACTCTCACCTGGACAGACACATACATGTTGTTGTTCAGTGGTCTTGGAGAATTTACTCACAATGAACTATTCTAAGACCCTAAAACCTAATCTTGTTGGTGCACCCTATAAAAGAAAAGAGTGTAATTCATTTTATTATGCGTTGATTTTAATTGGCTTATTACTCAAAAGGGTAAATGATCGTGTAGCTAATGGTGTTATGATGCAACAAGAAGTAAAATGCACACCTAACAATCAATGCAAATGCACTGTGTCAAATGAAAAATAGGGTATGCTACTACATGAAATGCAAAATTCTCCTTCAAATGAAAAATGCAGTCATTCCTATATGAAAATCTGATTAATACTATTCCAAGCAAACCTAGTGCAAGTGCCATGCAAAATGCGAAATGGAAAAATGCATCATGATGCAAAAAGCAAATATTTTTGTATTTTTTGAATTAAAATGAGATAATGAAGCAAAAGAATGACTCTACCACCCCCAAACTCTGCAAGCACTATCAAACAACACCCAAGCAAAGCACCAAGGTAAAAGAGACCTAATGCACTAATCCCAAAACAAAAAATAGAAAATGAAATGACAAGAACCTTTTTAAAGAATTCTAACTAAAAGACGTCTCTGGTCAAAAACAGAGGTATATACAGACTCTACAAGCATCCAAGGAGACTCAGCAATCATCAAAACTCACCCACCAACACTTAATCTTCCCCTAGAAATCAAAACTCGGGGCATACTCGACTGTGTGCAGAAAACCCGCATATATACGCGGAAATCCCAGTAAAACCTGCCTGTACACGTGACTGTGAAGCAAAAAATCACATATAGGAAGAAAAAGAGATAAAAAAATAAGGTAAAATAGACAAGCTGAGACAAAATTTACTCCTATCAGACACTGCCAGACATACATGCCCCCAGACCTGACTCCGAAACAGAGAAATCAAAGAAATTCAAGAACATTGAATGACGATAAAAACCCCCAAAGGAAATGACTAGGAACTCCCCAGTATGGTCGCCAATTCTGTTACGGAGAAAACTTCCTATGGGTTGGGGTACCACAATAGACAGAGTAACCACAGAAATCAATCCTTTCCAATATACAAGAGAAACCAAATATCTAACACTAAAGGATCTTGATACATACCTTATTCCGGATGGTTGATGTAGATCCCCGTTGAGCTTTTCCTCTCTCACTTGTATAAGTGATTTGCTATCTCAACATTCAGCAAACAAGACAAGCATGCTATATATAATTGTGTTAGACCTACTCTAGCATATATAATCAATAACATATAAGCATTTAAAAGCATCCATGGATTCAATACTCATTTAAATACACATTATTGGACAGGAAAATATATTTCTATTAATATAAAACAGAGATTACAATGGTAACAACCTTTGTCGGCACATCTGCGAATCGAAGAAACTGAGTCCTCCACCTGGGCCTCCACCACTACAATCCTCCATCTCTCGATAGCAAGTTCACAAGCAAAGGAAAGCTTGGGAAGAACACAAAGTGCTCCAAGAGACAAAGGGATGCAGACTCAAGTATAAGCTCCGACAACAATGGACTATAGTTCTCTTGCTCTTCAATTCCTCCTCCTTTCAATGTATCCAAAGGGTTCCTTATATAGTGCTTCAATGGGGTAATGGAAGGTCAAATCCGAGCGATCTTAAGGCATATGGAAGGCTAAGAGACAAGTGATTTAGATCCACATCAAGGAAAACTCCAAAACTATTTGGCCTTTTTCACACATCCCGATGTACACAGGTTCAAGGGTCAAATCCGTGTATATACGCGAGAATGGGTTTAAAAGTCGCGTATATCAAATAAGACATGTTTTTAGGGATGATCTTGGAAACATCAAAGGTACAAAAATGGTCCATGGGGTCTAAAGAGTCTGTAGAGGGACAGGGAAGGCCATAAAGGTGTGATCCACCATGTGTGGTAAAATCAGTTGTAACAGGCGTAGTGGGACAAGATAGGAAATGAGTGACACAAAATCAGCAACTAAGTGGCTTTTGGGAGAAAAGTAGGGAAATGGTTTAAGAAAAAACAACAAACTTTCCTAAGACATCCAAGCGCCCTTTGAGCATCCTAAAAGAAGGATAAAGCAACTTAAAACTCAGAAAGAAAGGGCAAAATCATAATAAAGCATATTATGTGCTTTAGTCCATAAGAGACAGAGTAAAAGCAATTATAGTTGTGATATGGTGGACAAAGTCTCATTAGGTGGTCAAGTTATACTCTAGGAATTCCAACTAACATGTGGAATAAGGTAATAACACTTAGGAACTTAAGAAAAGTGATTTAACATAATGTCTAGATGGATTTAGTTCCAACACCCCCCCTTAAGCTTTACTTGTGTGAGTGTATGAAACCAAAATTTAGAGCCCAGGAAACAAGGGCCTATGATTACCCTTTACAATTTATATGTCCAACAACCAAGGTAAAGAGGAAAATCTCTTGGAAAAAAACTCTCCTATTTGAAATATGGACATGAAAAGAAAACCTCTTGGAAAAAACCTCCCCTCTAAATATGGATATGAAAAGAAAACCAAAAAAATTACCTCAGACTGCAAACATGAACTTAACAATCTAAAGAAGGCCAATGAGGCCAATGATTGGTAATCTGAATATTAGGAGCTACTTTTCTCTTTGTAGGAAGAGATGTTTCCTCCAAAGTGTGCCAATAATGATCTCAAAACTTGCAATCTGAACAATGAGTAGCTCCAAGAATGTATGCTAACATGATGGCAATGGCATGAGGATCCTTGAACTTCGAACCATCAGAAGTGAGAGCAAATCCAAATGAACCTTAATGTGCTTGAGACTTCAAACCTTGTGAGTTAAATCCAATCAATTGAGTTGTTGTGGACTTGAACTTCGAACTAGATTAGGTGAAATCATCTCCAAATGTGAGGAGCAAGTGTCCAAGCTAATGCATGAGGTCTCCAACTTCATTAGCACCTTGAGGAAATGTGCATGTGGCCATGTAGGAAAAGGGAGGAGGCCTAGGGTCAGGGAGAGAGAATGCAAAGACTCCATAGTTTGATCTAACTTCCAAAATATCCAAGGGAACACAAAACTACACATCAATAGACTCATGGGAGTAAAGGGTATCATCTTCTAGAGCATTAACTGATATAGGGTCCTCAGTAGCAGAAGTATGATAGGAGAGCAATTGGTAGAGATGTTGAGGATCTTCAAGTTTTTAGAATAGGTTCCAGGGACCAAAGAGAAGTTGCAGATGTGCATGGGACCAAGAGTAGTGAGTGGTAAGACACATTTTATCCTTGATCTACCTCGGAAACATCCAAAAGATCATAGAGTCAAGCGCACCATCAACTAGTGAAGTATGCACAAGGTGTGAAAGGGATGGCATATGGATCTCATAATCCATAATATAAGACATAGAGAACACTGAATGAATGAATGAACCTTCAATAATGGCATCTGCATTAGTCACTTCTTGTTCATCACCAGCATCGTAGGAAGATGAATCAGGATCTTCAACTTCTAGTGACACAATAGAAAATGTCTCTTCAATAACTTCCTCTTGACATGCAGAGGAAGAATTCAAATCAAAGAGAATGCTAGCAACATGAACAATATGAGTTGAATCTGTAGCTTCTTAATCATGAACAACTTCACCAGAGAGTGTTGAGGCTGAGATGTATTGAGAGAGAACATCTAAGGAGGTGTCGGATTCGCTCTTTGTACTGCTTGTATGAACCTCATTGTGCTTTCCAAAATCTCTAACCAAATTTGACCAAAGATCCTTTGAGTATTCAATAGAATCAATAAGGTAGCACATGCTTGGAGATATTTCCAAACACATGGCTCCAAATGCTCTGTCACAATCATTTATCTCTTCATAAGATTCTTCACCAACTCCAATAGGTATCTCATAGATATCTTGTACCTTTAGAGATGCAATCAACTACAATTTCCACTCTGAATAGCTTGTGAATGGAATAATAAGAGGAATTGATACTTTCGAATCCATTGAGAAGTTGTTGTACCTATAAACAAAAACTGCAAATCTGAATGGGAAAATAATTTTGTTTGCTCAATCAAACTCTACTTCGACAATGAGCGTATTCGAGAGTGCATCACACCTGGGTAGACTCCAAAGGATAAATCCAATGGATTTAAGGCAATTGCCCTAGGATTTTTGTGGTAGCTCCATTGCTTCTAGTGCTACAATGGAACTATTTGAGAGAGATTGAATTCCCATGTCACTGACATCATGTGAGATTTTGATACAGGTAGATCTAGTAACAAAATTAAACTTCACTAAAGTCACAAAGAATGCAGAAAATTGACAAGAAGATATGGCATAATCATCAGAGAAAAAGAGCTCTGATGTAATAATTATCATTCATCTTATGTTTGCTAATGAGTTATCAATACAACTTATGTTAGAAAGAGTAAAAACCAGAAGCCATAAGTGGCATTCGAATTAGCTCACACATGACACTGAGCTTAGAAGTTGCTAAATCTCCATTTATGACAAAAAAGTCAACCCAACTCTAGGCTAGAGGTCACGAATAGGCTTAGTGGGCCAAAATGGGCAATGAGTGACACAAGATCAACAACTGAGTGAATTTTGGGAGAAAAGTAGAGAAGTGGTCTAAGGCAAAAGCAATAGACTTTCATAAGACATCCTAGCGCCCTTTGAGCATTCTAAAAGCAGGAGAAAACAACTTAAAACTCAAAAAGGAAGAACAAAAGCATAATAAAGCAAATTATGCGCTTTAGTCCATAAAAGACAGAGTAAAAGAAATCAGAGATGCGCTGTGGTGGACAAAGTGTCATTGGGTGGTCAAGTTATACTCTAGGAATTCCAACCAACACATGGAACAAGGCACTAAACACTTAGGAACTTAATAAAAGTGATTTAACTTAAGGTCTAGATGGATTTAGTTCCAACATTACCACCACGCCTTGGGAAAGTGGACTCGATGGCATCTCTTTCAGTTTACTACATGTTGAAGCCTCCCTATCATAAACCTATTATTCGGATTCCCCGTTGTCGAAAGCTCCATGCACGTGCTTGATCCATCAATGTTTGTGGTTTCATTGCATGCTCCAAGATGTGCCCAAATGCATCGATCCATCTCTTTGTCATGGTGGGTGTGTTGGTTGCCTATGCACTCGAGCTATTGATGGTCGAGTTGGTGGGGGGTTTGTCTCTTGTCACAAGGCAAGGTCGTTATAGATAACCTCTTTGACCAATTAGAAAATGGAATGAGTGAAATTTAAAAATTCTGAAATGTATTTTTTATTTTAAAAAAACCACTTTAATAAATTGTTTTTTTTTAAACATTGGAAAACTTCATAGCATGAAATTGAAGTAATGTATAGTGAAAGCACTTATAATTTTAATGGGAGAATTACTTACTGATGTGACCAAAACTTTATTTTTTTTCTATATTCTTATGATTTCTCCTTTATTTTATCAATTTTTATACTCAACATGTATCAATTAGTTGCGTCACTTTTCTTGGTTTGCATACTACACCATCATCTCCTCCTACAACATGCTCTCTAAGTTTGCACCACATGTAGAGATTTTAACCTCAATATTCTTGCTAAATTCCACAACATGCTTCATAAAAGTAAGCCATATTGGAAAGAAAAAAATTTCGACATAAAATTTTGATAAATACATCTTGTACTTTTAAATTTATCAATCTCTCATTTTTTTTCCACAAAATAATTTAGGTTTAATATTTTTTGTTTAATCGATTTGTTTTTTTTTAAATTTAAATTAGAGCATTTTTGTTTATCTTTCTTTATGATTTATTCTACACTTTATTCATTAGTATAATGTAATTTTATTCTTTGCACGTGAAGGTTTTTTTATTATTTGTTATAATATTTTTTAATAAATGATTTTATTTTAATCTTCATAGTTTATTTAAAATTAAAAGATATTTTTTTGTTATTTGTAAAAAATACTTTTTTAAGGATTATAATAAAACTATGTGATTTTTTTTATAACTTAACGAAAGAATAGTTTTGTTTTTTTAATATTTGTATATTTAAATTTTAATGTTTATTTTTATAAAAATATTACTTATAAATTTATTTTAAAAATTTATATATATGTGTGTGTGTGTGTAAAATGAGAGCTTCGTTACAATGATAAATCATTTTTTAATTTATATGTAAACAGTGTTCAATATAGGTATTAAGTTTTAGTGGGCTTATAGATATTTAGAGGCAATTCAATTTTTCTATATTTTGTAATTTTAGTGTCATAAATTTGGATTTAGAAGTATTTACATAAAAAATTTACACTTCAATAAATTTGATCTCTATTTGTTAAATAGATTGGATAAGTATGCTATTAATTTATTTTTTCTTCTCTATTATCTTTTTTTTTTGGATAAGTATGCTATTAAATTTTTTTTTTCTTCTCTATTATCATGGTTTTTTTTTTTTTTAACCCGGTCGAAAAAAACAGTTCCTTGTTATTTTATTGAATAAAAGGTAACCTAGTACATCATCCAAACACTACTGTCCATACCCCTATGGGTCAGATAGAACAGTAAATATCACATATAGTGCAGTAAAAACCAGAAATATAACTATACCCATGTTGATGAAAATATACTATCAGCACCTAGGTATCAATACATGAAAAGGTCCTCTCATAAGTGAGCAGTATAATCATCAGTCGGAGAATGTCCATAAAGAACATAACAAGAGCCCAGAAACCTTATCCAAAGCAGGTAAGTGCCTCTCAAAATTCATGTTACTGCTGCTAAACATAACCAGAAATAACTCAAAAAAAGTCCATGAGATAAATATCCGAAATAGAATGAGCAAATTCTAAAAAAGTTGGACTGAGACTTCCCCAATATACTCATCATCATAAGATTCAGTAAGTAAGAGATGACCAGGAGCCATACACAACCCCTCCTTGGATAAGATGCCTGCCCTCTTGTTATGTTCCCTATATACATGACTGAAATCCACCCAGGTGAATGAGGACATGAGTAATCTGGTGTTGTAGCACCAAGCCTCAAGGTTCACCATGTCAAGGGTGGATTCACCCTTTACCCAATTTATAATCACCAAGGAGTCGCTAAAGATATGTAGGTATGGCAGCCCAATATCTTTGGCGACCCGTAAAGATGCCCAGAGTGCTAAAAGTTCTGCTCTAGTATTTGTACTACTCCCACAGCCAAGCTTAATAGCAAAAAAATGGTGATCACTTAACCAAATACATATACCGGCTCCTCCAATGAAGTTTGTCGTAGCTCCTTCAAAGAAAACCATAGGGAATTTTTCAGCAGGAGGCTCACCTATGTCATGAGTTTTATGCCTTGATTTCTGCCGTACCTTATATGAATTTACCTCATCAAGGATATTATGTGTGAGACTGGCAATGTTAGGAATCAGATCATCAAATAAATTACGGTTCCTAGCCTTCCAGATATTCTAGATGAGAAAAAGAGGCAAGTACTGGAGGTTTCCACCCTTTGATACCTAGTTAATGAGATTTTCCATAAGGGACGGAGCAAACCAATGTAGATGAACATCAAAAAGACAATTGAGACCCTGTATCAGCTTCTTCACGAAATGACAGCCAACAAAAAGGTGTTCAACCGTTTCAGCATCCCCTTTGCACAAACAGCACCTATTGGGACCGTGCCAACCTTTCTTACACAGAGTATCCCAAGTGTTAATTTTCATATTACAAGTTAGCCAGATAAAACACTTTAGTTTTTGAGGAATATTTAGGTGCCAAATCTTTAAAAGGAAATCATTGGCCATGATTGTCCGATGTTCAGAGACAATAAGATCATAAGCTCTTTTGGCTGTCACCATACCCAACTGTTTGTCATACATCCAAAGAAGGGTATCTTCAGTAGTCCCAATCCTTATACCACCGTGAGTCAAGCCTTTGACGTAAGAACACCATTGAACAACCCAATCACCCCCCAAGTACAGATCTGATGTAGTATACCAATTGAAACCATCATGACCATAATCATCCATATTTTGAGCCTGAGCAAGATTGGAAATCCCTAGGTCAATAAGGTAAGCTCTAAGCTCCTCGGATAATAGATACTGCGAGTTGAGCCTAGCAATAGGGTCCACTCCCAGACGAATCTTTAAACCATTCCCCACCTTCCATCCCAACTGACTAGTAATCCCCTCAATTATCCTAATAAAACCATTCCAGAAGTAAGAAGTTCCAGAAACATTGAATTTACGGGCCTGAATCCAGTCTTCTAAGGATCTGTTTTTGAAGTCTTTATGGGCAATTATTCTGCTCCAAATACCAGTACCATTAAGTAGCTGCCACATACTTTTCAGTCTCAATGATATTCCAAACCATTCAAGGTTCTTTATATCCCAACCACCATATTCAATAGGGGAAGAGACAGTTTCCCAATTGACCAGATGTGAGTTCTGGTGTTCAGCAGAAGACCCCCACAAAAAGGAGAAAATAGCTCTTCTAAGTAAATTCATAATAGATTTTGGACATCTAGCCAAGGCAAACCAGTAGATTGTCAAGCCAGTGAGAACAACTTTAATAAGTACCACTCTGCCCCCGAGTGAGAGTAACCTGTAGGTCCAGTTTTGGATCTATTGTCATGTTACATAACAACATCGGTTGTAAAGCACCTAACTACTCGATATAATAATTTCATTATTCAAAATATTTTCCCAATATGTTATCATGTTTTTTATTATCAACATTGTACAAAATATATTTTCTAAATTTAATTTCTATGATGTATTACTTAAGTTTTTTTAATACCATCAGGTAGAGGAGTGGCCAACATGGTCAAGTTGAGTAAGGCCTTCTTAACTTTAATAGTTCACAACCTTTATTTTTAATAACAAATTTGTCATTTTTAATACCATCAGGTAGAGGAGTGGCCAACATGGTCAAGTTGAGTAAGGCCTTCTTAACTTTAATAGTTCACAACCTTTATTTTTAATAACAAATTTGTCATTTTCCTACTGGGTGGTAAACACAATGCACCAATGCTCTTAAAGTTATATTATTCATAAACAATCTTTATGTATTCATAAAAACATGTTTGGTATAAAACCATACATTTCATCTCTATAAACACCATCCAACTTTTTTTTTCAAAGAAAAAAGTCTATATTTGTATTAATAAAAATATATACATGATAGATACAAATATATATACATGATAGAGAAGAATCATGACAGTCACGACATAATAACCGAGTGGGAACCCAACATCAGTTCACCTAAAATAATACACATCCCAAGGCCAAAAAGGAGTCACAAGTCGACAAATAGAATACCCAAACCATCAACCAACCAAATACGAGAAACACAAAATAGTAGCCCCAGAAACAGGAACAAGTCCTCCAATGAAGATAAAAAGAAAACTGGTCCCGAGCTCCAAAAAATCCAAAGAGAGATTGATAATTGATATATAGTGATTGATCCCAAGCTCCAAAAACAATGAGCTCGAAAATATCAAAAATATTGATTGCAATGTGTCACAATAGATAGTCTTTAGTGAAGCGATGGACACTATGGTGTAACTTATCTGTAAGGAAAAAGATGAAATAAATGGCCGCCAAATAGGATGATATTTGTGATCAACAAAGAAGTTGATACTAGATAGAAAACAAGCTATAGCTGATATAACTCCTCGAACTCCATATTTTTATCAATATAACATTAACATTTGATGACACCCTCACTTGATAAAAGTGCAAACTTCAATAAAAAAATCCACCACAATATTGTATTTACAAAAAATACTAAAAAATAATACCCAAAAAAGATGAGATCAATATCTTAATCCTCTCCATCCAAAATTCCAAGATACCTGCATAAAAGATACCATAATCACTATTTCACCAACTTAATCACTGTTGGTAGCGTTGTTGACCTGAACTCCATAACACACCTTACTCATATTTTGCAGTGTATTTTTAATACCTTGAACCAAGGATGCATACCACCAATTTTCTCATCCACCTTGCTCAACTTCAACGATAAATAAATAACATGTTATAGATTATTTAATATTGTGGCGACAGCACTATGAATTATTAGATCTTGGACAATACTGCCACATCAGCATTAAATAACCTAACATATTGCATATTAATCACCCTCAACTCCCAAGTTCTTGCTCCACTTCTTTAGCATTTCTTTTCTAAAACTTGATGAGGTCATGTGATGTGATAATATTAAATCATATTTTGTTGCCTTCTAGGGTAATCTACTAACTATATGCATAACACCATCTTGTGCCCAAGATGGAAAGCCTCACTCACTTTAAATACATGTTTATCTAAAGGTTGATGAATAACAATTAATGCAAATATCACATCTTCATCTATGGCACTAGACCTAACATTTTGTCGTATAGTCCAAGGAATGAATGTATGTACGTACCTTAATTGAATGCAAGAGAGGGACATGATAAATGCACAACAACATAAAGTAATGGTTATCAAATCAACAAATGTTTAATAAAAGACCACAATCCACCAATGGCAAGAAAACATAGATGTGCTATGTGTTCTTGTCCTTTACCCTCTCAATCAAAGACTTTTTATTATTTATGCTTTATGTTATGTCATCATCATCTACTTTTCGTTATTTTTTTCGACAATTTTTTCAATTGAGCACATTTAACTTTGCAATTGCAGTATATGAGAAAGTGCTTCTTTAATTTTTATCTTCTCATTTCTGCATATTCACATAACCGGTCCTCCAGCATTTCCTTATTCCTTATGTTGTTTATTTATATTTTCATTTTTTACATCTCAACCTGTATGAATCGATTCTTAATTGTGACAAGGCATTGATAACATTAATTTATTTTTTATAGAGAAAGTTACATTCAAGAAGAGAAAGTTATATGGAAATCAAAGTGCAAAACATTAAGTTATATGGAAACCAAAGTGCAAAACATTCTGAAGTTTTTTTTAATCGAAAAAAGATAATCATATATTATAATAAAGTTGTATTTCAATAGCATGAAAAATGAGTGATATCATTAAAAACTAACTTATAAAAGTTGAGATGTAAAATAAAAATATGGAAACAACCTAATAAATAATAAATCATGGAAGAAAACATTATATCAAGTATGTGGAATGGTGAGGTAACAACTACACAAGATTTTTACTAATTGACATATTCAACACACTTGTAAATATGAGAGAGGTCGATTTTACGCAAACTTAAATGTTCTGTGAAGAAATGGGAAAAGACAAAAAATCTTGGAAGGCGACAGCAGATTTTGGATATAAATATTGGCATCTCGGACTTATTATTGGAGGACTTTGGTATTTTATCAGTACCCAACAAACTTAAATGGGATGCACTTCAGGAAAAAAAGAATAAACACTGGGCCCACGAGCTCACGACTCTGAGATTGAAGAGTAGGGCGCTGTGGTTAAAGGAGGGGGATGCTAATACGAAGTTTTTTCACCTTTTTGCTTCTGCCAAAAGGAATTCTAATACCATTTGGTCACTAAATGGTCAGGATGGTATTTCTGTAACGGAGGACTTGGATCTTAAGGCTCTTGGCGTAAAACACTTCAGTAATCTTTTCTGTGATGATAAGTCCTCTGATATTTCTGAACAACTAAAGGTGGTCAGACTCTTTCCTCATATGACTACAGATGATGATATTAATTGTTTCCTCCAGCCTATAGCCAGTCTGGAGGTTGAAGCTGTGCTCAGGGGTTTAAAAAGGACAAGAGTCCTGGACCTGATGGGTGGCCTGTTGAATTTTTCCTGGCTTTTTACAACTTGGTGGGGGAGGAGTTGGTAAAGGCTGTGGAACAAGCCAGACTACAGGGGAATGTCACGGGTGCTTGGAATTCTACTTTTTTGACCCTGATTCCTAAATGTGAAAAGCCTTTAACTTTTGACGACTTCCGGCCGATCTCTTTATGTAACCTGGTCTACAAGATTATATCTAAGATTGATGCTATTAGACTTAAGCCTATCTTGAACCGCTCTTTGTCTGCTAATCAATTTGGCTTTCTCAAGGATAAACAGATCACTGAACCAGTGGGTATAACCCAGGAACTGCTGCACACGATCAAGACAAAAAATTATGATACCTTGGTACTAAAATTGGACCTTGTAAAAGCATTTGATAGAGCAAACTGGATTTTCATCAGATTGATGCTCATTCAAATTGGCATTCCTCTATTGGAAGTAAATTGGATTATGGGTTGTGTTACGAGCTCCTGTTTCGATGTTTTGGTACATGGGACTCCCCCTGATTTCTTTACTATCTCCAGAGGGTTGCGACAAGGATGCCCCTTATCCCCTCTCTTATTTATCTTGATTATGGAGGGACTCAGCCGCATTATCTTGGATGTTCAGCACATTGGATCGATCCTGGGGTTTCAGTATTCTCCCAACCTGTCATTAACGCACCTGTTTTTTGTGGATGATGTTATTCTTATTGGGGCTGGAACTATTGATGAATGGAGTGCCTATAAAGGAGCACTTAATTTATTCTGTGGGGCATCTGGGATGTCTGTTAGCCCTTTAAAGTCTTCCTTCCTCTACCAGAATGTAGATGCAGTATTGAGAGAGGAACTGGCTGAACTATTTCCTTTCAAAATGGATCCTATTACTGTGGGTTTCAAGTACTTGGGATTCAATATTAAACCGTTGGGATACCATACATCTGATTGGAACTGGCTTATCCATTTGTTTGAAAGAAAGATTCAAAATTGGACTTACCGGTATCTATCTCTCGACGATAGAGTGGTCCTCATCAGAGCTGTTATAACTGGTTTGGTTGTCTATTGGTTTGAATTGGCAAGATGTCCCAAATCTATACTAAATACTCTGTGCAAACTTATTTATGCCTTTCTTTGGGGATCATCTGCCGGACATAGTTTCTCCCATCTGGTCAACTGGGAAACTCTATCTCTTCCTATTGAATTTGGTGGCTGGGATATCAAGAGCCTGGAATGGTTTGGTATCTCTCTAAGACTCAAAAGCTTGTGGCATTTACTTACTGGTACTGGGACCTAGAGCAGGATCATTGCTCATAAATATTTAAAGAACATACCTCTTGATGTCTGGATTCGTGGCCGGTCCTTTAGTATTGTTGGTGCTTCTTATTTCTCAGAATTATTGAGTGGATTACCTGTCAGCTAGGATGGAAGGTGGGAAATGGATTAAAAATTAGAGTGGGCATTGACCCTATTGCTGGGCTCAACTCACAGTATATCCTATCCGAGGAGCTTAGGGATTATCTCACTGACCTGGGAATCACTCATCTTGCACATGCTCATAATCTTGATGGCTGTGGATTGAATGGGACTGTATGGTACTCTGCCTCTGATTTGCTACTGGGAGGAGTATGGGCTGAACAGTGGTCCACATATGTAAATGGACTATCACATGGGGGTATTAGGATTGGTCTTTCGGAGGACCGACTGTTATGGATGTATGATGAACAGAGGGGTATGGTGACTGCCAAAAAAGCTTATGATTTGATTGTCTCAAATCACAAAACTGTGCTGGAAAATGACATCATGATAAAGATTTGGTTCTTTAATTTTCCCCTTAAGATTAAATGTTTTGTGTGGCTCTCATGCAATAAAAAAATAAATACTTGGGATACTTTGAGCAAGAAAGGATGGAGCGGTCCTAATAGATGTTGTCTCTGTAAAGAGGAGGCAGAGTCGGTTGAACATCTTTTTGTTAGTTGTCGGTTTTTGAAGGAGGTCATCGGATGCCTTGGCTGTATTTTAAATGTGCACTTGGACTGGAGTGCCCCTACTTTACTGGAAATTTTATCTTTTTGGCTATCACTGAAGGGGTATTTACTGTATCTGCCTTTTTTCATCATTTGGTATATTTGGAAGGCTAGGAACAGTTTATGTTTTGAATATCAGGAGCCCACATTGAACAGACTGTTATATATTATTTATGATGATTTCATGACCTTTAAGCCTCCTCTGATTCATAAGCACATAATTAGGAACATTGGGAAGTCTCCTACTTCGGTGTATCCTATGAGCTTTTTTGATGGTGCGGCTGCAAAAAATTTGTGGGGTGCGGGAATCTGTCTCTGGTTGAATGATTTTCACCTTCTAGCCTTCAAGCTCGGATGTGGCAGTTGTACCAACACTAGAGCTGATCTCTTAGCACTTTGGGCATCACTACGGGTTGCAAAGGATATTGGGTTACCTTACCTACATATCTTTGGCGACTCCTCTGTGATTATAAATTGGGCAAAAAAGGAATCCACCCTAGATATGGTGAATCTTGAGGCCTGGTGCCTCAACACTAGGATTCTCATGTCCTCTTTTATGTGGGTGGATCTCAATCATGTTATAGGAAACATAACAGGAGGGCAGACATCTTATCAAAGGAGGGACTGCACTTGGCACCGGGTCATCTCTTACTTACTGAATATTTTGGAAACGAGATTATTGGGGAAATATCATCACGACTCTTTTAGAATATGCTCATTCTATTACAGTTGATCTCATCTGATTCATTGAGATATTTTCAGGTTTTGCTGAGCAACTATTACTGTATTCAAGAGACTTTCTCCCTCCTTGGATCATATTTCTGGGCTCCTGTTATTTTCTTTAGGGACATAGATGACTGTATCAGATAGCCTTCCTATGAGAGGGGTCATAATGTAGTGATCTCAAAGTGCTTTGAGCCACTCTGTTATACTGTGGGTATTCTACTTGTATTTTTCTGTGTAGTATGTATATTTGGATAGGACTGTTATCACTATTTGTTGTTCTGTCCATGGTGGCATTCTGCTTATTTTGAAGATGTAAAAAGTTCCTTTAATTCATTGAATACCAAGGAATGTTTTTTTCGACTGAAAAAAAGAGAGAGGTCGATTTTGAATCTTCAAGACTTAAAATCAGTTTTTTTTGGTGCACTATTTAGTAAGATGTATATGGCCGACTTAAAAAATACTAAGGAGAGTAGAGTCCAAATGACATATAATCTTTAATGTGGCACCATAGGTATCGAATATAATTGAACAAACAAATTCCTTGATTTCAATTATGAATCTATATCACTTACTCAACTTTATTTTAATTTTTTGTAACTAGGAGACTCGACAAGTAGGATTGGACTGGTACTCGTGTGACATATCATCAATTTTGGTACGCTACCACTATACCCCTAGACGTACGAACACTACCCCACAAGCGACACACATGACTAATTAAGGTTTGAACCCGCAACATCACAAGGAGTACCTTAACATTGTACCCTATCGCAAACTTATCTACACCTTGAGGACCTTGATTATTCTAATTAATAGCATTTATCTATATAATATTACAATATTTTTTTATAAAATTATAAGAAAGTGCTAAGGAAGAAGTTTTCTCATTACAAGACATAGATTTTGTGGTTAAGCGTCTGGCTAATGGAAACACTAAGGACATTGAAGGTTACCAGGCATAAATCTTAAAAATTGGAAGTTGTGTCCTCATCCCTCACATCCACAAGCTTTTCAATCAAGCAGCCAAACAAGGGTTCCCTAAACCTTGGACTCAGAGCCTCATTATCCCTATTTTAAAAAGTGGGGATACAAATAACCCCTCTAATTATCAGACAATTATGATTAGCCCTCTCTTAGCCAAGTTATATGGTATTATTTTGGAAAAGAAGATTAGTATATGGCTTGAAAGTGAAGGTAAGCAGGCTAAAGGCTAAGCGGGTTTTAGAAGACGTCACTCAACAATGAACCACCTCGTTACACTTAGGATCATTATGGAGGATTGTTGTAATGATAAATCCAATCTCTTTTGTTGCTTTGTGGACTTCAGAAAGGCTTTCGATACGGTACCTAGAAATAACCTATGGAATAGATTAGAAGAGCGAAAGGTTCCTTTCGAGTTGAGAGCTACCGCAATAAGGTTATACGAGAATGTTATTGCCAAGTTTAAGAGAAACGAGGGATGGTCGAAAGATATTAAGTGTAATATCGGAGTTAAAAAAGGTTGCGCCTCTCCCCTACCCTTTTTGGCATCTACATTGATAAGCTATAAGGTTGTTTAGAGGAAGCAGGTTGTGTTGCCACAATCTTAGCTAGAATAGTCATCATCCTTCTTCTCTATGCCAATGATATTGTTCTTTTGGCAAGGTGTCCATTTGATCTTAATAAGCAGCTAAGACTTCTTAAGGATTTTTGCTCTACCATGGGTATCACTGTTAATAATGAAAAAACAAAAGTTATGCTTATCAAATCCAAGAAGGACACTCATGCTAATTTTGTGTATGACAATAACAACTTGGAGAAAGTGTCTTCTTACAAATAATTAGGAATTGACATTTGTAACGTCCCTGACCCTCCGATCGGCGAAGAGGACGCTACCATGGCGTTAACCATCCGGGCTACCAGCCCTATGATCATGTGAAAGCATAAAAATGCTGAAACAAAATGCATTGAAGTAGAACATACACAGATGCAATTATTTATCATACACAGCGGAAGCAACATACATTCATACAAGCATTCATTCAACATGTTCATCATAATCATTAACAGTAAATAGGATTGCAGAAGTAAAATAAACAAGATTACTTATCTTATGAAGAACTCGTTCCGCAACCAGCTACGTCGCTACAACGTTCCACCCAACCATAGGCCAGCGTGCTCCTTAATCTCTCAGCAATGCTACCACCCCCGAGCTGGGCATGATTCTCCAAGGAATAAGGAACAAGCAGGATTACACATAGCCAAGGATACACAAACACAGCCAAGCCAACACAGTTGGGTTTATCAGGCCATCAACAAGACAGCCAAGCCAACATGGTCAAGTTTATCAGGCCATCCAGGAGTTGGGAAAGGCTAAATGCTAAGCTGGTGAGCTCATTACAGAGCTAAGAACACCTACACCAGAACTAGCCTGGCTTCTAAGACACCCACACACACCCAACACAAGGAATCAGTCCCTTCTCTGCTACACAGTCCATCAGGCCCTGCATTCCCTTCCAGTGCTATTCAGGGGTTGTGGAGAAGAAATCCAGCCCTCTAGCTCTGTCTGTGTGGTTTCCAACCACCAGGTTTATCAAGCAAACCAAGCCCCCATCCCTGCTCCCAACACAGTCCAAAGACCAACCATTGCACACATGCAATCAATCAGCTGTTACAGCTTAACAGGGAAAACGACTCCCAAGCAAATTTCAACAGGCCCCGAACGTATCAGTGAACACAATTCACAACATGGGGAACAACAGTCCATCCTGGACAACAAATTCACTGGGAAAACTTACCCAGACCACACTGGGGAAGAAATACAGTCTCCTAGTCGGTATGTGGGAGAAACTTGCACCAGACTTCAAAATACAGAGGGAAAAACATATGCACGAGCCACAAATCAGTAGGGAAAACTCACACACAGTCCCTGAGCGTAAAATGGCTTTCTACAGGAAAATTGTGGGTGATAGTGACTGAACAGCTCCCAGCTTGTTGCGTGAGTAACAACAACGCAGAACCCAGTGCGTGAGGGAAACTTGCACCAAATACCGAATATGGATTGAAACACGCTCGATTCCTCTGTGTGGGAAAATTGTGAATGACAGTGGAGACGGCTCCTCTCTCCTGGCTACGTGAGACCAAGCCGGTAAGAAGCATGTGCGTGGGAACAATCAAACTATCGTGAGGAATGAATAGACAATCGTGAGGCACCAATAGACAATGGTGATAACGCGTAGTGGAGAGAAATGTAGCGTCCGCTGGAGTGATGGCGGTGGTTTGCTTGCCATCGTGAGGTCAACCACGCTGGTGGAGTGTGAGTGTGGGCAAGGACTGATAGTCCTGCCACACTCCATTCCCAGCCATAACTACCCCAACTACCAGCAGCAATTTTTAATGGTGGTGGTTGGAGTAAAACAAGGAAAGATGACACATGGCTTTTTCCCTCATTGCCCAAGGTTTGACATTTCCCCCACCCTTTTCCTTGTGAAAATCATGCCCCTTCTCAATTTAGTTGCCGCGAACGTAGCTGGTCAGGGTTCATTTTAATTAAAGATGCATATTTACATGATGACAAAACTTAATATATGCCGCATGCCCCGATATACCATCGGTGACAATTTCAACCCGAAACATAGCATAACCAATCAATGGTGGAGCCTTGGCCTTTAGCTCCGCACCATGATTATTACAATATATACATCATGTACATTTAATGCAACGAGGTCAAAACCGGGGTGTTACATTCCCCTCCCTCTTCAATAGCACTGTCCTCGGTGCTTCAAAAAAAGTTGAACAAAATGCTACACTGGTATCGCCTCAATGTTCCACAGAATTGAACAAAAATGGATGTGCCAATCGCATGGCATCCTCCAGCTCCCACGTAGCCTCTTCAGGTCCGTAGTGCTCCCATTGCACCTTTACCTGACCTATGGCCCGGTTCCGGAGCATTGTGACCTTCCTGTCGAGGATGCACATTGGCTCGGTTCGGAACTCTCCCTCGGGTTCCACCTGAATCACATCCCAATTTATCACATGGTTAGGATCATGTACATATCTCTTTAGCAAAGAAACATGAAAAACATTATGATCCCTAGTGCTAGCAGGCAATGCAAGTCTATATGCAACTGGCCCTATTCTTTCAAGCACTTCAAATGGTCCACAGTATCTAGGTGACAGCTTGGCACAACTTCCAAGATTCAAGGAACTCTTCTTTTCCCTCACTCGGAGGTAAGCTTCAAGGAACTCTTCTATCTGTCCTGTGTTGCCTTCAGGTTCTGCCTGATCTTTACAACTTCTTGCTCCATTTCCCTGAGCAATTCTAGTCCAAGCACAACCATGTTCACTGGATTATCCCAAGTCACAGGTGTCCTACACCTTCTTCCATATAAAGCTTCATACGGACTCATCCCCAAGGACCCCTGCTGTCCATTGTTATTAGCAAACTCTACCAAGTGCAAGTAATCTTCCCACTTGGTTGGTTTGTCCATCACGTACATGCGAAGCATATCTTCAAGCACTTGGTTCACCCTTTCTGTCTTCCCATCTGTTATGCAGTGCTGAAGTTTAGCTTTGTACCCAATCTGCAAACAACCCCTACCAAAAGTTGGAAGTGAGCTTGACATCTCTGTCAGAGACTATTGCCTTCGGCAATCCATGCAATTTGAAAATTGCTTTCATGAAGATCTTTGCAATGTCATCAGTCTTATGAGTAGACTTAACTGGTATAAAATGCACTACATTTGTCAACTTGTCTACCACAACCATGATGGAATCATGTTGTCTCCAAGTCATCGGCAATCCTGTAATAAAATCCATGGAAATAACTTCCCATTTCCATTCTGGAACTGGCAAAGGCTGCAACAAACCTGCAGGGTGTTGATGCTCAACCTTTACCTGTTGACATTTCATACACCTTGAAATGTACTCAGCCATATCCTTTTTCATTCCTGGCCAAAAGTACTGCTTTCTAGCTATAGCAATTGTCTTTTGATATCCTGGGTGACCAGAATACGAAGCTTGATGGATTTCATCCATAACAACTCTCCTCAAGCCTACTACATTCGGAATATAACTTCTACCTTTATAAGTGAGAAGTCCATCTTCTTCCAATTTATATCCCTCATACCTCTTCTCTAGACTTTGCTATTGCAATTTGTCTTTTACTTGCTCATACAATTCATCTCCAGCAACATGATTAACAATCTGCTGCCTCAAATTTGATTGACAAATACTAAGAGATGCCACATGCATTTCTTGCATCTTCCTGCTGAGTGCATCAACTACCTTATTTTCCTTTCCCCTTATGTGCTTGATTTCAAAATCAAACTCACATAAAAATTCCAGCCATCTTGCTTGCCTAGCATTCAGAGTAGGCTAATCAAACAAATACTTCAGACCACAATGGTCTGTTCTGAGCTCAAATCTTCTACCCATCAAGTAATGCCTCCACATCTTGAGAGCATGTACTATGGCTGCAAGCTCTAGATCATGAGTGGCATAGTTCTTCTCATGCTCCTTCAGCTTCCTCGACTAATAACATATCACGTGGTTGTCTTACATAAGGACTCCTCCAAGCCCTTGTCCGCATGCATCGGTACACACCACAAAATATTTCTCTGGATCTGTAACCTTCAATACTGGTGCACTGGTGAGAAGATTCTTCAACCGCTGGAAACTTTCTTCACACCTCAATGTCCATTCGAACTTCATCCCCTTCTTTTGCAAAGAAGTGATGGTGTGTGCAACTCTGGAGAATCCCTCAATGAATCTCCGGTAGTATCCTGCAAGTCCCATAAAATATCTTACATCTGTCACATTTCTTGGAGTAGGCCAATTCATAATGGCTTAAATCTTTTCAGGGTCCACAAATATACCCTCCTCTGAGATAATGTGACCCAAATACTGAATTCTATCTCTATAGAAGTCACACTTGCTCAGTTTTGCATACAACTGGTGTTCCCTGAGCAATTTCAATGTCAATCTCAAATGCTCTTCATGTTCTTCCTCATTCTTAGAATAAACAAGAATGTCATCAAGTATAACAAGAACAAACTTGTCCAAATATTTGTTGAAGACACTATTCATAAGGCACATAAATGTAGCTGGTGCATTTGTGAGACCAAATGGTACCACTACAAACTCATAATGTCCATACCTTGTCCTGAAGGTTGTCTTATGAATGTCTTCATCCTTGATTCTCACCTGATGGTTACTAGACCTCAAGTCAATCTTGGAAAATACCCTTGCTCCTCTCATTTGATCAAAGAGGTCATCAATCCTAGGCAAAGGATATTTATTCTTCATAGTAACCTTGTTCAATTGTCTGTAATCGATACATAACCTGAATGTACCATCTTTCTTCTTTACAAATAGAACCGGTGCTCCCCAAGGAGACACACTCGGCCGGATATACTTCTTTTCCAACAACTCTTGCAATTGCATCTTCAACTCTAGCATCTCCGGTGTACTCATCCTGTAGGGTGCCTTGGACACTAGCACTACTCTTGGCACAAGTTCAATTGTGAAATCAATGTCCCGCTTTGGAGGAAGCCCTGGAATCTCATCAGGAAACACATCCCTGAATTCCTGTAACACCTGATAGTCCTCCAACCTAGGAGTTTCATCTCCTGATGTCTCCAACATATGAGCTGCATACAACTGGAAACCCTTCCTACAAAACTTCTTTAACTGCATTGCTGAAACCTACCGTATGGAAATCGCCTTTGGAATACCTTTCACAACTATTAGGTTCCCTTCTTCATTCATGCATTCGAAAGTCTTATTGTAATAGTCAAGCTTCACCCTGTGAGATTCTAACCAATCCATTCCAATGAGAACATCATAGGAACCAAGTGGTAGAACATTCAGATCTACACAAGTGACCAGTCCATTCATGACCAATGGACATTTCTCTACCACTTCGCTGACCTTTCTCTTAGTTCCAATGGCTAGTTGAACTAACCAAGACTTCCTATGCTTTACTTTCTTAAAAGCACAAATCTCCACTACTCTAGGAGTAATGTAACTGTGAGTAGAATCAGGGTCAATCAGAATAGAAACAAATTGCTCAACAATCTTACCTGCTACTTCAACCACAGTTGCCTAGTGATATGCCTGGCAGTCCTCTAGTGCTGCATAAATCCTAGGGACTGCACTTGCTACCTGACCCATTGTTTCTACTTCTTGAATGTTATAAGCTAGTCTTGCACTCTCATTCTCGAGTGGACAATTCCTGTGCATGTGGGGTCCGCCACATTTCCAACATTGCAATGGCCCTCTATTCTGTTGTGGATCTTTAGGATTTTCTCCTATCATTCCAACTGGCTTACTCGTAGCTTGGGACGACTGCTTCTGCTGATTCCTGAAGTTAGAAGGTTTGAAACCTTTCTTTCTTTCGTCAAACTTCTCATTCTTCTTGTTCTTCCATGCCTTATGGTAATCAGGTTTACCTTTGCTTTGATCATAGCAATACTTAGCCTTCCTTATTGCTTCTTCAAGATTCCTAGGTTCATAAAACTCAATTCTATCTTTGTAAGACTAAGGCAATCCACTCAAAAAAAGCTGGACCTTCACTTTTTCATCTCTGATGTACCGGACATACCTCAACAGCTCCAAAAACTTATTTGCATATTCTTCCATGGTCCGCTGTCCCAATCTCAGCTCATGGAACTCCTTAATCTTGTCATCATAATACCTGTCAGAGAGGTATTTCTGCTTGAAATACTTCTTGAATTGTTTCCACTTAAGTCTCCTTTCACTGATCCTCTTTACATGCTTGAAGTGTTCCCACCAAATGGATGCCCTTCCATTCAGATTGAATATGGAAACCCTTGCCTTCATGTTTCCTGAATAATCATGCACTTGAAAGTACTTCTTTAGCACAAGAAGCAAAGCTTCAGCCTCTTCTCCAGTCTTTACCTCACCATCAAACTTAGGAGGTTTAGCTTTTTTTAAATTCATCTCGAGAGTGATCCCTATGGTGTCTCTTTCTTTTCCTTTTATGAGAAGAAGAACTTGAATCCCCACTGGATTCTTCAGAATCAGATGATCCACTAGAAGTCCTTCTCCTTCTCCTAGTACTGCTCTTACTGCCTTCTGGTCTTGCTGTACCTCATCCAGAGTCTATCTTTCTTTGCAAGTCTGTCAAACTCTGCAACATGGCAGCATTCAACTGATGTTGCTCTTCCTGGGCTTTGATTAAGCTTCTCACGGTGGCTGCAACATCCGACGGTGTCTCTTGGAAGCTCCTTCCATTAGACTCTATGTCATCATTTTCGTTATGGACATTTTCTCCTATGGCATCTCGGGCATGCTCGTAAGAATCCCGAGCATCGTATCCATCATGTGTTCTCATAACTGAACCACCACTTACTTATCAAACTGCACTACCTAGAATACTACCCTCGAAGGTGACTATGATTCTGCAAACGTGTTAGTAACGCAAGTGTCAGATGCATAACATTGATATAAACCAGAATTACTTACCCTCTCCTGGAATAATCATAAAATAACAAATTAGCCCAAACACAGGATTTTCTTCATCAAAGAACGTTTTTCTGAGGGGGACGACGAGGGTCAAGGGGACTTGCCCCCTTGTGGTTTCCACCATTGCAGGGCGGGTCGAGGGCAGCGCCCTCGTTTTTTTTTTTTTTTTAGGGTAAATCATTGGTTTTCACGCAATCTGGCGCATGAAATCACTGCCACTTTCCCCTTTTCAGCCCTGAAAATTCACTAAAAAATAGCCGAAAAAACCATTGAAAAACAGTCGAAATCTACTAGGAAATCCCACGGAAAAACTCAAAATTTCCTTGTACAGGATCAGGTCTCATCCCAACTAGCATTATGACATTTCGGCGGTCAGCACAACTAACTTCCTCCGCTGTTCATCGGCGATCGGATCCACTAAGCACTACCGCATCGGCGATCGATTCTTCTAACCTTCGGAAGGATAGTCCATTAGATAACCACAACGGCTGACGTTCAATCCACTAACTTCATCCGACGTAGCTCATCGGCAACTGAATTTAACTAGGTGTCGGAAATGTGTTCAACTAACCCTCGTCGATGGTCGACGATTCTAGGACTTAGAGAAATTTTGAATTTTTTCCTTTAGTCTTTCCGTGTTGTCACTTGATCGGCTCAATTCCTTTCTTTTCATCGGTGAAACAGTTCCATCAGCAGCCGCAACGGCAACTCATCATCTTCAATCTTCTCCCGATTGGCAACCCAATCTGCTGAGGCATCACCTGATCGGTATCGGTAGTCTCTTCTCATCAGAAGACTAGTGCTCTAGGCTTCCGAAAAGGTGGCACACGAAACACTATCTTCTTTCGATAGTCGACAATTTTGGGCCTTAGAAAATTTTTAAATTTTCAAATTTTCTTTACGGCGTCGGCGGTCGGAGGCCTCACCCGTTGGACGAGTAGTTGTCTAGCCATTCGCAATGGCGGGCGCTCGATCAACTTTTTCCGTCAACAGACGTCGACCACTTAGAAAAAATTTCGCAATTCTCCTTCTAACTACCCTCCATCGAGTATGCTTCTGCCTAGCTCTCGACTACATCGGAAGTCCTTCCCGCGAAGTGTTCCAATGAACCGATAGTTCAAATACTTAGACAAAATGTGGAAGTTTTATGTCATCAACTTTTGATTTCTGCTGGGAAGAAAGAAATTCTGCTTCTGTCACTGCATCTTTGTGGTCCATTCAGGACCATGTTGCAACATGAGCTTTGATACCACACTGTAACGTCCCTGACCCTCCGACCGACGAAGAGGACGCTACCATGGCAATAACCATCCGGGCTACCATCCCCATGATCATGTGAAAGCATAAAAATGATGAAACAAAATGCATTGAAGTAGAACATACACAGATGCAATTATTTATCATACACAGCGGAAGCAACATACATTCATACAAGCATTCATTCAACATGTTCGTCATAATCATTAACAGTAAATAGGATTGCGGAAGTAAAATAAACAAGATTACTTATCTTATGAAGAACTCGTTCCGCAACCAGCTACATCACTGCAACATTCCACCCAACCATAGGCCAGCGTGCTCCTTAATCTCTCAGCAACGCTGCCACCCCTGAGCTGGGCATGATTCTCCAAGGAATAAGGAATAAGTAGGCTTACACATAGCCAAGGATACACAAACACAGCCAAGCCAACACAGTTGGGTTTATCAGGCCATCAACAAGACAGCCAAGCCAACATGGTCAGGTTTATCAGGCCATCCAAGAGTTGGGAAAGGATAAATGCTAAGCTAGTGAGCTCATTACAGAGCTAAGAACACCTACACCAGAACTAGCCTGGCTTCTAAGACACCCACACACACCCAACACAAGGAATCAGTCCCTTCTCTACTACACAGTCCCTCAGGCCCTGCATTCCCTTCCAGTGCTATTCAGGGGTTGTGGAGAAGAAAGCCAGACCTCTAGCTCTGTCCATGTGGTTTCCAGCCACCAGGTTTATCAAGCAAACCAAGTCCCCATCCCTGCTCCCAACACAGTCCGAAGACCAACCATTGCACACATGCAATCAATCAGCTGTTACAGCTTAACAGGGAAAACGACTCCCAAGCGAATTTCAACAGGCCCCGAACGTATCAGTGAACACAATTCACAACATGGGGAACAACAGTCCGTCCTGGACAACAAAGTCACTGAGAAAACTTACCCAAACCACACTGGGGAAGAAATATAGTCTCCTAGTCGGTACGTGGAAGAAATTTGCACCAGACTTCAAAATACAGAGGGAAAAACATATGCACGAGCCACAAATCAGTAGGGAAAACTTACACACAGTCCCTGAGCGTAAAATGGCTTTCTACAGGAAAATCGTGGGTGATAGTGACCGAACAGATCCCAGCTTGTTGCGTGAGTAACAACAACGTAGAACCCAGTGCATGAAGGAAACTTGCACCAAATCCCGAATATGGATTGAAACACGCTCGATTCCTCTGTGTGGGAAAATTGTGAATGACAGCGCAGACGACTCCTCTCTCTTGGCTACGTGAGACCAAGCCGGGAAGAAGCCTATGCGTGGGAACAATCAGACTATCGTGAGGAATTAACAGACAATCATGAGGCACCAACAAACAATGGAGATAACGCGTAGTGGAGAGAAATGCAGTGTCCGCTGGAGTGATGGCGGTGGTTTGCTTGCCATCGTGAGGTCAACCACGTTGGTGGAGTGTGCGTGTGGGCAAGGACTGACAGTCCTGCCACACTCCACTCCCATCCATAACTAACCCAACTACCAGCAGCAATTTTTAATGGTGGTGGTTGGAGTAAAACAAGGAAAGATGACACATGGCTTTTTCCCTCATTGCCCAAAGGTTTGACATTTCCCCCACCCTTTTCCTTGTGAAAATCATGCCCCTTCTTAATTTAGTTGTCGTGAACGTAGCTGGTTGGGGTTCATTTTAATTAAAGATGCATATTTACATGATGACAAAACTTAATATATGGCGCATGCCCCGATATACCATCGGTGACAATTTCAACCCGAAATATAGCATAACCAATCAATGGTGGGGCCTTGGCCTTTAGCTCCGCGCCATGATTATTACAATATATACATCATGTACATTTAATGCAACGGGGTCAAAACCGGGGTGTTACAATATTCATCACAAGCTCAACTGGAACTATAGCATTGAGAAAAGGATTAACGGAGGGTGTAAAGCTTATTTTGGTCTTGAAAATAATTGTAAAGCAACAAACCTTGTGATGTGGGATAAAAAGAAACTCCTCTTTGAAACTTTAGGCACCCCTGTTATCTTGTATGCGTGTGAGGTTTGGGGTTGCAACATCTCTAGAGAATCTTGGAGAAAGATTGAGCAAATCCAAAAGCATTTCATAATGTATAACCTAAAAATTAAAAGCAATACACCCTACCCTATTCTCCTTATAAAAGTGGGTCTTTCCCCTATTGAGAGCCTAGCTATGACTAGGATTTTGTTATACAAGCACACAATCAATAACATGGGAGACCATAGACTTCCTAAGCTAGCTTTAAATTCTAGCCAAAACCACCCAAGACTCAAGCGAGGTTGGTATAAAGATACCAAGTCCTGGTTAAACCTTTGGGAGATTGACGAACATGATGCATTGCAAAATATTAATAACATTAAAACTATTGTTACTTCTAAGTTTAAAGAGAAAATGTGGTGTGAGAAAGATTTAGAGGCTAAGAGAAAATTGATATATTATGAGGAGGTCATCAACCCTACTCTAGAAGATCAAAAGTATCTCTCTATTTTAATTAGTTCAAAGAACAAAACTAATATAGCCAATATAAGAACGAACTCTCATGAGCTCTGTTGGAGCAGGGTCTCGCAGCTACAGAAGAAGCTTCCAGTTTAGCGGACAGACAGTTTTGGCGGAGAGGAGATAAGATGGAGCTACGACGCCGTAGCATGTTTCTAGCTACAGAGCAGAGCTGGAAACCGTGACTTTTAGCACAGAGAAGTCAAGGGAGACGACGGTACCTGGGCGGCCGAGAAGAGAAAGCTCACCCACTGCATTGAAGGCAGCGGCGAAGATAGGAGGGCTCAGCTACCCTCATAAAGGAAAGGGAGCAACGAGGCCGAGGTATTGAAGATGAAGGACAGAAATAGGGAAGCGGTGCACAGTACCCATGGTCAGCGCCGGGAAGCATGGAAGACTGCAGAGAGCTGTGGTGTGACGGAAAGCGGCTACCTCAAGTACAGATATGCCGACTGTCACTAGTTAGGGTTTTGGGTTACTGTTGGGACAGGCCCACAGTGTTGTAATGGCGAGACCTTCGGGCCGCCTATAAAGGGATATATTTTGTATTGTAAAAGGGTTGGTCATTTTGTGGGCTAGACAGTTAGACAATAGTTGGACAATTGTATAGAAGCCAAGCTCTGGTTCTGTTATTAGCTGTAGTTATCTTACTGTAACCAGTAGCTGGCTCATAGAGCATGCATGTAACGATCCGCAGGGATCGATAGAGAGGGAAGAGTATATTGTAAGAGGTGCAATATAGAGTAGAGAAGAGATCTAAGAGAGAAGGGCTCCAGGCTGTGTGCGGAGTTACCCAGAAGATCTCGAGCTGCATATGCGGTGCAAAAGAACTGTGTTTACCTTCCCCCGAGCTATAATAGAAACACAGTTTTGTGGACGTAACTTCCATCCTGGAGGTGAACCACGTTAAAATCATGTGTTATGTGATTGATTTATGTGTTGTGTTTATTTGTTGCATCTATCAGTTATCACATGGGCCTTGTTTACAGTTTAATGTATGTATGCGTTATTCAGTTTACAGCACTATAGAAGATGAATGAAGTTGAAACCCTTAAGTATTTTGTATAAGAGTTTATCTATGTTTCAGCTCTTAGAGTTAAGAGTCGCAGAGTTAAGCAACCTTGTATATTGAGTCCCGTAAGTCGGAACGAGTAGCACTGAGTACGCTGAGCCGCAGCTGCAGGATATCGCAAGGAGGCAGTATCGCACCAACAGAGGAGCTGTGATGCGCTGCGGTTGAGAATCAGTGTAGGAAGGAGTTACGCGTTGCCTGAGGTGCGGCGATGCGATAAGGACTAGAGTCGTCGCAAGTAAGAGGAGGTTGCGCGTCGCAGAGAGAGAGAGAGATCTCGCAGGCTAGAAGAGCTGCGAGACACCCAGGCTGCCTCAGAACCTGGTCGAAGACACTTGAGTCTATTGGCCAACCCATTAGAATCACTTCAAGTGAGACTTCAGGCCGCTCTGCGGTCTGTCGTCGAAAGGGCCAGTGAGCTAGGGTTGTTGTTGGTTAACTACAGTAAACCCGGGTCTGCCCAAGCAAACCAACAAATGGTTCCGTTGCCGGTTTTGAACAAACTGAGCATTGATGTTCTGGTGGCGGCCTACTAGAGATGAACTCAATGAGTGGGTTTGGACTAACCAGAAAGAGTTTGTCGAACGAGAGAACAGGAGTCCTAAACTGAGTACAGAGGCCTGGTTACAAAAACATATCATTACAGACCTGCATGCGATATTTTTTGCTACCTTTGGGAACGAGCTTTACGACTGGTTATCAAATTTGACTGATACAAGCATATTCAAGAAGAAAAGAGACATTATCTGGACACCGGAGCTGATTCAGACCATGAAGAACCTTGATAATCCCCTCACAAGGACAGTAGACTTCTGGCTTGCGAGTGTGCTAGAAGGCTTCATCACAGAGTTTGCAGTCGACCAGAGAAAAAGCTTCAGCGAGGCTGAGCGCTACTTCTTCAAAGGATATCGCGGTAAGTACCTAAAATCTTTAAACTTGTCCATTAAGATGTTATTACATGAAAAAGGAACAATGGATCTAGTTTCAAATGAATAAGTAAAGATAGTAATGTCACTAGAGTTTGAAAGTGATTTTGATGACATTGGACGCACACGTAGTGGAAAGAAGTATAAAGTAGATTTCAGATCTCCCATATTTGAAGATAGTCTAGATAATACTAGACAACAGAGTCATAGTACTACAGAAGGAACATAAGGGGGTATCCCTTACCACCCTTACACCCCACAGAAACAGACCGGGACTTAGAACAATCCCATAGGAACTCCATCCAGTAGCTCGTAGACAGTACCTATCACTGCTACATCACCTTCAGCTACACCGTTGAGTGGTAGTAGCACAACAAATCAACATCCACCGCGTAGAAATAGAATGGGGGATGATATGAAGCTACCTATTTTTAAGGGCACAGGGGCAGAGGACCCAGAGCAGCATTGGTATCTATGTGAAGCCATGTGGACCATTAAAACCATCAATGACGATACCATTAAACTTGTACAGTTGGTCACCATGCTAAGAGATCGAGCCTCAACATGGTACATGAAGTATACCACAGTACCTAGAACACTTGTACAGATCAAGACAGCCATGATTAAAGAGTTTAAGAAACCTAAGTCTGAGTCACAGTGCATTACAGAGCTCAAAGATATCAAACAGCTACCTACAGAGTCAGTGTGGGACTTTGATCAGAAATTCAAAGCCCTTATAGACCAAGTCAGCTTTGAGTTTGCGCCAGAGCAGCATAAAGAATGGTTTATTGCAGCGCTTCTCCCTCACATCAGACTGCCATTAATGCAGCAGAAAATCCAGACGCAGGATGACGTGTTGGAGATGGCAATGAAACTAGAGGCTTCACCTCTAGCGGAAACCAGCACAGACATGACAAATCTACAAAACCAGTTGGCTAATCTCACGTTACAGTTGCACGAGCTTAAGAAAGGGAAAGAGGTTGCGCAAGACATATGGTGCGTAAGATGTAAAGCACAAGGCCATACTAAAGACAACTGTCCAGTCTTTGTAGAATATATAGCAACAGGGGCTCCAAACCCCTTACCACAGACCCACGGGCCGTGGTGTGAAATATGCAAAACGCGAGGACATCTACCTCAGCAGTTCCCTCTACTTCAGAAGTACGTGCAGACACCTAAGAATTTACACTGCATTTTCTGCAAGTCTGTAGGCCATGATGAACACGATTGCCGAGCCTATGATCTCATGGTCGGAGCAAAGCAAGATATGTACAGAGTCCAATTAGAACCACAGGGTCCAGCAACAGGACCACAGCATGATCCGACTTATGGTGGCCGTGGAGGAGGATTCAGAGGACGAGGACGCGGAGGAGGCTTTGGCTGTGGAGAAGGCTTTGGTCATGGTCGTGGACCAGTTACTTGCTACAACTGTGGAGTTGTAGGACATTATGCTAGAGACTGTCAGAGTCCCACCACCACTTGTAATTATTGTAAATCTTATGATCATACTATAGAGGAGTGTCCTACCTTGATAGCTAAGATCAGAGAACCTAAGCCAGCAGCACACCAGAACATCCAGCTTATTGCTGCTGAGCAGGAAGAGCCAGAACCAAGAGTCAACATTGTGACTTGCAGCGGTGTTTCCACCAGTGGGACATCGCCGGATAATGAAAAGAACACAGGTCAGGAGTGGGTGCGCAGAGCTCCTAACAAAGCAACACCACTTGACCTGCAGAAGAATAAACAGACATTTTAGGAAGCTAAGACTTTCTTTGATGACCCTATGCAATCAGTATCGCAGGTACCACCGTCTAGGGGCGTACCGTAGCAAGCACCTTGTGGCGTTAGCCCTGTACAGATATCGCAGGCTACCACATTGGGTACATGCGATGAGGATGAGATGACAGGAAGTGTACAATCCTTCCTACGGAGCTGTTTAAAACTCATGAGAAATGAGCAAGCTATCGGATAACTTCAGCGCATCATAGATCAGTGTCAGCCATCTTCTTCTGTGAGCAGTACACAGCGTGCTGTTCATAATATTACAGGACATACAAGAACAGGAAGAGAGATGCGACTCACAGCCCAAGTTGGAGAATTCGAAATGGATGAGGTGATCCTAGATCTAGGATCAGACGTAAATGTTCTGACTAAGCAGACATGGGAACAGATGGGTAGCCCTAAGTTAGTCAGATCGCCTATTCATCTGAGATTAGCTAATCAGCAGCGAGTATCACCTCTGGGTCGATTACCGCAAGTGCCAGTTGACATTGACGGAGTTCGCAGCTTCGCGGACTTTGAAGTTATAGAAATCATTGGCGACAGTAGACCATATCCAGCACTACTAGGCATTGATTGGGCGATCGGTAAAATGGCCGTTATCGACCTAAAGAGAAGACAAATGACCTTTGAGGACACGCAGATCTGGGTCATTGCACCGTTGGATCCTTTTCAGGGTCCTAGATATATTGAACCTATCCGAGCAGAGGAAGAGGCGCATAACATGGAGAGCCTCTATCAGATGACTGCGAACCAGAGCGACTACATCAATCCGACCGTAGAAGGGAACATTAGTTGGCGATTCGACAGCTCATGCGCATCAGATTCATATGTTGGTCTAGAGAATTGGCAGAATAGACTTCACGAAGTCTCAGCGCGCAGATGCGCATACTTGACTAAGTCACTGCGATGGATTGGTGCAGAGATCAATGAGATTCCATCGTTTCATGGTCTAATGGATATCCAGGACTTTCTCAAGCAGTTTGAACAACAAATTCCTCATGAGCAGAGGATCGCAGCTATGGACCTTGTAGTACGAGCCACACCTGCAAGATGGTGGTGTGCACATAAAGAGAATATTGCATCATGGGATGATATTAAGAGATTGATGGCGATCAGATTTTCTATCGACAGAGAGTATGTCCAGCAGAACTACACAGGAGAAAGTGACCCCAGATCACATATTCAGGCATGCGAACAGAATTGGTCAGACATTCCCAAGGATGAATGGGTTCACCGATTCATTCACACTTTGGACACAGTTCCAAGGAACTAGTATACAGAGAATGAGCTGCGCAAGGGAACAACTACATGGCCAATTATGATAGACAACTTTCTACTCACCTTCGCTTTTGAATCTGAATACCCAAGTGTTGACCAGGCCCTAGATATAATAAAGACCAAGATATTTGAGGATTGTACCTTATCAATACAGACTCAGCCTGAGTGGGCCATCCAGTTAAAAGATGCGCTTGAGTGCTATAACTTTGGAGCAGAACCAGAGGATGAGGATGAGGATCCTCGCAACACCAACATTCCGGAGTCAGAAGGGACTCGCGATGTTGAAGGACCACAGTTAGAAATTCCAGCAATCACAGAGCCCATCAAGATTAAAAAGATCAATATCGGCACAGACACAGAACCAAAGTTTGCCTCTATCGGAGACTATTGGAACAATGAAACAGTCGGACAGATTGCAGACTTGCTACATGACTATCAGGACCTATTTCCCACCAAGTTCACAGAGATGAAGGGAATAGTCAGAGACTTGGGAGTAATGAGGATACCATTGAAGGAGGATGCTCGACCAGTCAAGCAGCGTCCATATAGATTAAATCCACGCTACAAAGAAAAAGTTAAGGATGAGATCGATAAGATGCTAGCAGCAGGCATCATTGATCTCGTAGAAGAGAGCGAATGGGTTAGTCCCATGGTCATACAAGAAAAGAAAACTAAAGGAGACATCAGGATCTGTGTCGATCTGCGTAAACTCAACGATGCATAGCTTCATGATCCATTTCCGACATCGTTCACTGACGAGGTGTTAGACAATGTGGGAGGACAGGAGGTCTACTCCTGCACTGATGGCTTTTCAGGCTATCACCAGATCAGAATCCATCCAGAATATCAATCCAAGACCACCTTTGCAACAGAATGGGGCTCATTCCAGTATACGGTAATGCCCTTTGGTCTTAAGAATGCACCAGCTATCTTTTCTAGAGTAGTAGTTGCTGTATTTAAAGAATACATCCATAAATTCCTAGAAGTCTATTTTGATGATTGGACTGTATTTGGACTAATTGATAAGCACATAGGAGATTTAAGACTGATGTTAGAGAAATGTAGGCAGTACCAGATTTCTCTGAACTTGAAGAAATGTATATTTTGTGCACCATTTGGTATTTTGTTGGGTCACATTATTTGCAGACAAGGCTTGATGGTAGATCCCGCAAAGATCGCCATCATTGTAAATCTTCCAGCACCCAACTCAGTCAAATAATTGAGAACAATACTTGGTCATACCGGGTACTACAAAAAATTCATCAAGGGCTACGCAAAGATTACAACACCGATGGAGAAATTGTTAAAGAAAGATGTAAAATTCCTATGGAACGAGGAATGCCAGCAGAGCCTAGACACCCTTAAAGAGAAGATGGTTACAGCACCCATCTTAGTATTTCCAGACTGGACTAAGCCGTTCCATGTACATGTGGATGCATCTGGCATCGCATTAGGGGTTGTTTTAACGCAACCAGGAGAAGGGGATATTGATCATCCTATCGTATATTCCAGCAGGAAGCTATCGACAGTAGAAGAGAACTACACCATGACAGAAAGAGAAGGCTTAGCTATGGTGTACGTGCTCTAGAAGTTTAGGCACTATCTATTGGGTGCCTCGTTCAAGATGTTTACTGACCATTCCGCATTAAAGTATCTAGTCAATAAGCCAGTGTTAGGGGGGAGAATTTACAGATGGTTACTCCTCTTTCAGGAGTATGATTTTGAAATCATTGTGAAACCAGGAAGATTGAACGCCGGACCTGATCACCTGTCGCGGATAGACTCAGGAGAAGAACCAAGTAACCTAGAGGACAATTTGCCGGATGCGCAGTTGTTTTCTATCCAGATCACAGACGACTACGATGCTGATATCATTCACTTTCTCACTACAGGATTAGCACCTGACGAGTTTACTAAGCAGCAAAAGAAGCAGTTGGTTGTTAAAGCAGCAGACTTCACCTTGCTCGCAGGACAATTATATAAGTTAGGTCCAGATGAAGTCCTGCGCAGATGTGTGATGCTGCATGAAAAAGATGCTATCATCAGAGAGGCACATTCAGGAACCGCAGGATGTCATTTCGCAGGAAAGCCAACTGCGCAGAAAATCCTAGCCGCAGGATTATGGTGGCCTACGTTGCATAAGGACACTAAGGACTTCTGCAGATGCTGCGATATCTGCCAGAGGGTAGGAAAACCCTTGCGACGAGATGAAATGCTGCTGCGACTGCAGGTTACGCTGCGCGCATTTGACAAGTGGGCTATAGACTTTGTGGGTCCTATCAACCCACCAGGAAAACGCACTGGTGCGAGAAATATAATCACTAGCACATAGTACCTCACCAGGTGGGTAGAGGCCAAAGTAGTAAGAAATTGTGATGCTGCTACAGCCACATAGTTCCTTTTTGAAAACATCATTAGTAGATTTGGATGCCCAGTAATTTTGATGAGCGACCAAGGCACACATTTCTTGAACCGCACCATTGAGGCCTTGATGGAATAATTTCAGATTCAGCACCATAAGAGCACTCCCTACCACCCACAGGCTAATGGTACGGTGGAGGCTTTTAACAAGATTTTAGAAAATGCTCTTACAAAGATCTGCAATAGCCAAAGGAATGATTGGGACCTCAGAGTTAACACTGTATTATGGGCGTATAGGACCACATGCAAGAAACTTACAGGACACACACCTTTCAGCTTGGTGTATGGACAGGAGGCTGTTATGCCTATGGAGTATATTCTTCCCAGCTTACGGATTGCTCAGATTATCGGGATGACTGATACAGACACAGTGGATGAAAGGCTAGCGCAGCTGCTTACCTTAAAGGAAGACAGATTCATTGCTGGCTTCCATCAGAAAGTGTAGAAGGCACAAGAAAAAGCTTGGCATGACAGACACATTAAGAGTAAAACCTTTCAGATCGGAGACCTAGTACTCCTCTACGACAGTAAGTTTATTAAGTTTCCAGGGAAGTTCAAGATGCATTGGCTGGGGCCATACTAGATACAGCAAGTTACAGAGGGAGGTGTCGTTCAGCTCATCAAATTGAATGGGGAGATTCTTCCCACATTGGTCAATGGCAGTAGGCTCAAGCTCTATAGTGATAGCCACTCCACCTCACAGTCCTAGCCTAGACAGCTTACGCGGTGCAGATGTCCAGTGTAGTTGAAAGGAGGCATCGCACCGGGAATTAGTCTACACTGGCAGGTATTCTAAGTATAAGGAATCGCATAAGGACGGTTCATTTTGCGCAAGCCATAGTGGCCTGCGGAGTTTAAAAAAAAAAAAGGGCACTTAAGTTTGTTTTAAGCAGAGGATGCGGTGTTGCATCGCAGCAAGGCGATGTCTCTTCGTGCCACGTACCAGCTTTCGCAAGAAAACAGAGGGCTAGTCAAGTCGCCTTCTGACAGGCAGTTAATGAAGAAATAACCGATATATCTTACCGTGGATTTGGCAGCAGTGTAATCAATTTTCCAGATTTGGTAAATCCTCGACGAGACCGGTGCCTGTACACACACATTCCGAGGGAAATTTGATCGGATTTCAGCATTTATTGAGGATCGGATGACGGGTGTGGTCTTGTCCATGCAATTAATACAACCGACGGATTCAGTCCAGATGACCGTTGCGTCCAAGATTATCGTCTTCGCGATAAAAGTAGAAATTATTCATTTGGGAGGGTTACATTTGCAAGAATTCAAGAGCCGAGAGTTATAGAGTGCATCGATCAGTTTCCCTGTGCAGAACTAATCCCGTTATAAAGTGTTGTGATTTCCAGAGATTGCAGCCATTGCACGTCCAACGTTTTACACCGAGAGGATTCTGTCCGAGGAGGAACATTTAGAAGACATGCTGAGGCATTTCGACCCTGGTGGCCATATGTCCGCTATGACGACGCCGCCCAGGGTTGTGAAATTAGGAATATCACAGGAAAGACAATTTCCAAGGATGAGGAGTTAAGCGCAGGATGTAGAAAACGTCATCAAAATCTCTGCTGAAGAGAAGAAGAAAGCTAAGCCGATCACTGAAGATAAGAAAGCAGAGTGGCAGAATGATGAGAAGAAATCTCCCGCTAGGAAGAAAGTAAAAATGAGAAAAAGAAAGCAACGAGAGAAGGAAGATGACCTATCTCATCAGCTAAGAGAAGAACAAGAGGTTCCGAAGGTCAGGAATGAAAATATGCGGAACCCAAGTAGCATACATACTTGGAGCAAGTTGCTGAGAAGAAAAGTGGAAGGGAAAACAAACCAAACAAGCAGAACCTCAAGATGCAGACAAAGGCTTGTTCTCGGAATGGAATTCGTGGTTTGTATACCTTTCGCATAAGTAGGCTCTAGACTGAATGAAATGTTTGAGAAGGCTGGAAGATACAGATTTTCCTTGTGATAAAAATTCTAACCCAGATAAAAAGGAAAGGATATCTGTGGAAGACTTCTCAGGACCTGGAGATCTTTAAAAGGTCTCAGGAGTGACGAGAGCGAGAGCATAACTAAGGGAAGGAAATATAAGAGAACCCATCGAACTAAGTTACAAAAACTAAAAAAGAGCGTGTCGAAGCTATGGAGAACGAAGTCGCGGGACTTTGGGACAAGTTTCAACGGACTTCACAGGAAGCCAAGGAGAAGCTACAGCAGGAGAAGCCCACTGGTAGTGGCTCGGGGGCGAGCCACAAATAAGTGTTAGGGGACTATTGGAGCAGGGTCCCGCAGCTACAGAAGAAGCTGCCAGTTTAGCAGACAGACAGTTTTGGCAGAGAGGAGATAAGAAGGAGCTACGACGTCGTAGCATGTTTCTAGCTACAGAGCAGAGCTAGAAACCGTGACTTTTAGGGCAGAGAAGTCAAGGGAGATGACGGTACCTGGGCGGCCGAGAAGAGAAAGCTCACCCACTGCATTGAAGGCAGCGGTGAAGATAGGAGGGCTCAGCTACCCTCATAAAGGAAAAGGAGCAACGAGGTCGAGGTATTGAAGACGAAGGACAGAAAAAGGGAAGCGGTGCACAGTACCCATGGTCAGCGCCGGGAAGCATGGAAGACTGCAGAGAGCTGTGGTGTGACGGAAAGCGGCTACCTCAAGTACATATATGCCGACTGTCACTAGTTAGGGTTTTGGGTTACTGTTGGGACAGGCCCACAGTGTTGTAATGGCGAGACCTTCGGGCCGCCTATAAAGGGATATATTTTGTATTGTAAAAGGGTTGGTCATTTTGTGGGCTAGACAGTTAGACAATAGTTGGACAATTGTATAGAAGCCAAGCTCTGGTTCTGTTATTAGCTATAGTTATCTTACTGTAACCAGTAGCTGGCTCATAGAGCATGCATGTAACGATCCGCAGGGATCGACAGAGAGGGAAGAGTATATTGTAAGAGGTGCAATATAGAGTAGAGAAGAGATCTAAGAGAGAAGGGCTCCAGGCTGTGTGTGGAGTTACCCAGAAGATCTCGAGCTGCATATGCGGTGCAGCAGAACTATGTTTACCTACCCCCGAGCTATAATAGAAACACAGTTCTATGGACGTAACTTCCATCCTAGAGGTGAACCACGTTAAAATCATGTGTTATGTGATTGATTTATGTGTTGTGTTTATTTGTTGCATCTATCAGTTATCACATGGGCCTTGTTTACAGTTTAATGTATGTATGCGTTATTCAGTTTACAGCACTATAGAAGATGAATGAAAGTTGAAACCCTTAAGTATTTTGTATAAGAGTTTATCTATGTTTCAGCTCTTAGAGTTAAGAGTCGCAGAGTTAAGCAACCTTGTATATTGAGTCCCGTAAGTCGGAACGAGTAGCACTGAGTACGCTGAGCCACAGCGGTAGGATATCGCAAGGAGGTGGTATCGCACCAGTAGAGGAGCTGTGATGCGCTGCAGTTGAGAATCAGTGTAGGAAGGAGTTACGCATTGCTTGAGGTGCGGTGATGCGATAAGGACTAGAGTCGTCGCAAGTAAGAGGAGGTTGTGCGTGGCAGAGAGAGAGAGATCTCGCAGACTAGAAGAGCTGCGAGACACCCAGGCTGCCTCAGAACTTGGTCGAAGACACTTGAGTCTATTGGCCAACCCATTAGAATCACTTTGGGTGAGACTTCAGGCCGCTCTGCTGTCTGTCACCGAAAGGGCCAGTGAACTAGGGGTGTTGTTGGTTAACTACAATAAACCCGGGTCTACCCAAGCAAACCAACAAGCTCCATAGTGAAACAGGTCGTTGGATGGTTCCTAAAACACCATGGGTGGAAAGGATCTGCCATCTCTGTGAGAATATGAACATTGAGGATGAAAAATGATTCCTCTTAGAGTGCCCTGCGTACACCCACATTAGATCTCAGTTTCATAATCTTTTTTGCACTACAGACCTTCCTAGCCTTTTAACTTGTCAAAATTATAGTGTGCTCAGGACGCTTCTCTCCAAGCTCTTTGAGCATAAAAATACAATTTTAAAACAAACTAAATAATCCGTTTCTTTAGGTCTGATAAACCAAAGTTTGATCTCAAGGGATGTTAACCATCATCATCATTCAATTTTACAATAATTTATATAAACATTATTTTTATTTTAAATTTTCTAAATTATTTAAATTAATAATTTGAAATCTAAATTTTCTAAATTAACATTTTTTTTCATTTATCAGCAACATGCATGTTCACAAGGTTCTTTCACTTATGGATGAGGGTTTGCAGGGAACATGAGGATTTGCAGGCTTTTGGAGCTCCCAGGTGGCTTCCTGCTTGTGTTATTTCTGCTGAAAATGTTGAAGCCGTTCCTGGCGTACCAGTTTTTTCCCTTTAAACTATTTCTCCGGCATCCTCTCTCTCTGCTCTTCGGTATCTATTTCGCTTCTTTTCTGGGTTATCAATCCCTGTGTCTCGCATTGTTTTTCTGGGTTTGTTGGCTATTGTTCGTCTTGCTATCCCCACCATCGCCGATGACTGGAGTCCATCCTCAGAGCTGAGGACTAGTACCAACCAGCCTAAAATAAGTGGGAATAAAAATTAATTGTCGGTATTGGCTTAGCCACGAGTTTTGGTTGCATTTCACATATTTGACTTTGTGTATTTGATTTCTATCACCTTTCTTACTGCGATGCCGGTGTGGACTCTTTGAATTCTGACTATAGAATTTTCTCCTGATCAGCCGGAGCTTGATTCTTGTCCTTTTTGTCTGTCATTATCAGGTATTTGGTTTGTTTATAGTGGAGGAGTAACCCTGGTAGACTTCTTTATTTCCTCAACTAGGGTTTGTCCTACTGCGACAACTGTGGTAGCTTGTAACGTAATACTGTCTCCTTTAATGGGCTCCGATTGACTTGTGGAGCTCCTCCTGGATTTGCGGGGCTTGTTTGTCCTTGTTGTGGCCGTTGTCATAATAGGTTGTTTTTGGTTTCTTGTGTTGACCCTCAGCGGACTGTTAACCCTTGGGGTTTCTTCTTTACCCTAACTAGTGTTTTTCATTTGGTTTGCTTGCGGTTGCTGGTGACACATCACTGTTAACCATTTGATTGCCGGTTCTTTGTTGACTAGAGAAATTTCCAAGTCTCCTCCCTCTGCTCCTTATGTTGGAAACCCATGATGGGCATCCCGACACCTTGGCAAATCAATGCACTACGTGCTTTTGACGACGAAGAATGGCAAAGGCTCAGAAGATTTTGGAAGGGAAGCTCCGTTACGTAGTGGGTTGTGACATATACCTAGACAGGGTGGAAGCTTTATGCTCGCGGGCACTCATAGGTAGACTGGAATATGCTACTATGGAAAAAAAAGACTGGTTCGCTTGGGCCACCGAGCATTGGAAGCCCTTTCTGTCTTACGTTCCTGCAATCAGTCTTCTGGTTAGGGGATGGATAGTCTTTGTATTTCTAGAGGATGATCATGCCACTACTGTCCTTAATCGACTTTGGAGAGTGGGCAAGGGGTCCCTCGTTTTAGACAGATGGCATACTCATTTTGATCCAGCTCGTGAGAGGGTTAAAAAGCATCATCTATGGACTTTGATGCCTGGGCTCCCATTCCGATTGTGGAATTGCTCTTTACTGGAAGGCATAGGGAATACAATTGGACGCTTTGTGGCTGTTGAAGATGATTTTATGAATGCTTAAGATAAGAGGATAGCTCGAATATTAGTGGAGTTGGACATTATGAAGGGACTTCCGGCTGAAGTTGAAATTCTCTGTCGGGATCGTTTATTTGCTCAAAGGCTTGATTACCAAGGCATCCCATTCAGATGCAGCTTTTGCCCGGAAACAGGCCATCTGCAGTGAACCTGCCCATCCTTTCATCAAGCCTCTGCTGTCCCGGATCCTTGTCTTCTATCAGCAGCACATTCGCCTTCCATTACAGATCAAAGGGACTCCCGGGTAAGATTGTCCTCGAACCCTCCAGCTTCTTCTAATGATCTCCTTAAAAATGCATGCTCACTTTTTGAAGATGCAACTGATTTAGATTTAGCGTTGCTGGACTCTTTGAAGATTAAGAGAGGCTCACCCAAATCTTCAGCTACCCCTTTGGTGCCGAATCTTCCTTCACCCCGGAAGGCTGTGTCTTGTAACTCTCCTCGATCTTCACTTGAAGGAACTCCTCCGTTATCTTCACATATTCCTCTGGAACCGATTCCTTCTCTCCCATGCAAGGCTCCGTCTTGTTCCCCTCCACGTTTCTCTAGCACCTCCCCCTTGTCGATGAATCCCCCTCCTTTGACTCTTGAACTCCCCCCTCCCTTTATTCCACCTTCTCCTTCTACTTTGGTGGCCACTCCCTGTTCCCCTTATCGGGACTGTGATGCCCTTTATAATGCATTAGACCCTCCTGTGGGCTCTACCTCTCAGTCAACTATTCCGGAAGTAGTCTCCACTTGCCCCCTTTTCACTGACTTGGACTTCCCTCCACTTGTCAATTCTGGTCCCTCGACCTTGGGTTCTCCCCCCCACAGTCTTGTCAACTCCCCATCTTTTGCTAATCCAGGATTACAAAAATCCCTGAATATCTTTTGTGACAAGACTCCCATGTCTCCCTCAGTTCTTCCCCTAGAATCCATCCGCTTCGAGAATGTAACGATAAGGAGGAAAAAAAAAAGAAGTCTCCTTCTGAAAATGAGATACATGATCCTGTCCTGTACACACCCTTATCTACTAGACTTAAAAATGCTGCGCGTAAGTCTGCCTCTTCATCCCAAAGGGTCCTTAGAGCTTCAACCCCTCTTCTTTTTGATACTTGATGCGTATTCTATCACTGAATGTTCGAGGTTTGGGAGGTTCTTCCAAACAAAAAAGACTTCGTCATCTTTTTGTGTCACTCTCACCTGATATTGTTCTCCTCCAAGAGACTATGACCAGCTCTTACCCAGCCCTCTTTGCCTTTTCCAAACTGTTTCCGGGTTGGGAGTTTTGTGCCCTCAGTTCTAATGGTCTCTCAGGAGGAATCCTCTCTGGTTGGAATCCGAAGTTTCTTAAATGTAAAGCTTTTCATACTCTTGCTGGCATTTTGCTAAAAGCTATGATCTGAGGCTCGACCTGCTCTCTTTCCATCCTTAATTGTTATGTTCCTTACCTTAACCGTGGCTCCTTCTGGAATGCCGTGGCTTCAGGCGGACTTCTCTCGTTGCCAAACCTCATCCTCGCTGGAGATTTGAATTTTACTTTAAATGCCTTAGAGATATGGGGCGAAAAATCTCAACTTGACCCCTTGGGCCCCTTTTTTTCCAAACTCTTCTCTGATCACCATTTAGTGGATGCGGCCCCCTCTTTTGCAGGATCTACTTGGAGGAATGGTAGGATGGGGGAACAACGCATCTCCAAAAGACTTGATCGCTTTCTTTTATCTAATCAGCTTATAAGCACTCTCTCCAAACATAAGGGTTTGGACACACCGAAGTGGGATTTCTGATCACTTCCCTGTATTGTTTGAATGGACGAATCACCAGAATCCTTGTGCTTACCCCTTCAAATTCAATCATTCTTGGCTAGGGAATGAGGACTTTAACCATATGATTCGATCAGAATGGCCTCTTATTCATTCGACTGATCAACTGGACGATATGAAGGCTCTGTCATACAAACTTCGCATACTTAAAGAAAAAGTGAAGTCGTGGACAAAATTGGAAGCACAAAAGATGAAGGAAAAATCTGCCTACTTGGAGGAAAAAATTTGTTCTATTTTAAATCTTACTCAATCATATATTCTAAGTACTGATCAGCATATCAGACTGATTTCCCTTAAAGCTGAACTTCAAAATTTTTTGGATCATGAGTTGTTTTCTGCAAGACTTCAAAGCAGAGTTTCTTGGGCTAAGAATGGGGATGCTAATACCAAATTTTTCCATGCTGTAGCATCAGCTAGAAAAAACCAAAATGCCATATGGAGTTTACAAGATGAGGAGGGATCCTGGGTCTCGGATGATCAGAGCATCAAACTACTTGGCGTTCGTTACTTTAAAAATATTTTTGCTGATGATCATTTGACAAGTCTTTCTACTCAGCTTAAGGTTATTCGTCTTTTTCCCTCTGATATCAGCAATGAAGAAAAAGAGGTCTTTACTAATCTTGTCACTCTCTCAGAGGTTGAAAGGGCCCTTAAGACCTTCAAAAAAGATAAGGCTCCAGGCCCTGATGGCTGGACAGTTGAATTCTACCTGCACTTTTTTGATATTCTGGGACCTCTCCTAGTTAATATGGTGGAATCTTCAAGAAAAATGGGTAGTGTGGCCCCTTCTCTTAACTCCACCTTTTTAGCACTTATCCCTAAAAATGGGCACCCAATCTCTTTTGCTGGCTTTCAACCTATTTCCCTCTGTAATCTCGGCTATAAGTTGATCTCAAAAGTAGTGGCCATGAGACTAAAACCTTTCTTAGACTCTTCTATCTCCCCTCAGCAGTTTGGCTTCCTGAAAAACCGTCAGATCCTTGAGCCCATAGCAATCACACAGGAAGCCTTACATTCTGTAAAAACAAAAAAGAGATGTGCTCTCATCCTCAAGTTGGATTTATCAAAGGCCTTTGACAGGGTTAACTGGACTTATATCCGTCTTTTACTTATTCAAATCGGGGTTCCTCTGGTGGGAGTGAACTGGATAATGGGCTGCATTACATCTGCAAATTTCGTTGTCCTTGTCAATGGATCTCCTTCCTCCTTCTTTCCAGCTTCACGTGGTATCAGGCAGGGCTACCCTTTGTCTCCACGGTTGTTCATTCTAGTTATTGAAGGTCTAAGCCTCCTGATTGAAGATGCTAAGAGAAATGGTAAAATTAAAGCGATCAAGATTTCATCCCATCTACACCTCACCCACTTAATTTTTGTAGATGATGTAATCTTATTTGGCATGGGTTCCTTTGAGGAATGGATCGCTTTCAAAGCTATACTTGACTCTTTTTGTGAGGCCTCTGGCATGCGCATTAATATTGAAAAATCTTGTTTTCTCCATAATGACTTGGATGCAGCCCTCCTTGGCAGAATCACAGGTCTCCTTCCGTTCAGATTTGCACACCTTAATCAAGGTTTCAACTATCTCGGTTACTTCCTCAAGCCCTCGGGCTATCTCGTCAAGGGTTGGCATTGGATTATCTCTAAGTTTGAGAAACGTATTTCTCATTGGAAATATAGGCTCCTGTCTATGGGAGGTCGACTAGTCCTCATTCGATCTGTACTTTCGAGCATACCTGTCTACTGGATGGCCCTAGCCCCAATTCCATCCTCAATCCTTGACAAACTCAGAAAACTAATTTTCTCTTTCCTTTGGGGCTCCTCATCACAAAAGAAGAAATTTCACCTCGTCGACTGGCAACTTCTTGCTAGACCCATCTCTTCAGGGGGCTGGGGTATCAAGCATCTCCCTAGTTTCAGTTTATCTTTGAGAATGAAGAGCTTCTGGATTGCTCTAAATAGCGACGGCATCTGGCATCATCTCATCTCTGTAAAATATATGAAGAAGCTGCCACTGCACACATGGCTCAGAGAAAAATGTTTATATATTCAGAATTCCTCGATCATTTGGAAAGGCTTCCTTAAAACCTTGCATTGGATAGGTAAGGGGACCATTTGGCAAGTAGGCAATGGCTCAGACATTCGTTTGGGAGTGGATCCTGTAGTTGGATTGAGCAACTCTTTTATTCTCCCAGATGACTTAAGAGCCTATCTTGAAGATTATGGGATTAATACCTTAGCACAAGCAAGGAATAAAACCCCCTTCGCTGCTGGTTACTGGTTTACAGCAGAGGATCTTGATTTAGGTGGAGATTGGAAATATCTTTGGAATAAATATATCAGAGGGCTGGAATATAATAGAATTCGCCTTAGTGATCCTTGTGATAAGCTTCTTTGGTCACATAGCAACTATGTAGGCACGATAAGTGCAGTAAAAGGATATGAGTGTATCTCTGCGATCAACAATTTTGAGGATCGAAACCCTGCTATTGATGTCCTCTGAACTCTGAACATTCCTACTAAAATACCCTGTTTCAAATGGCTGTTAGTAAAAGGCAAAATTCTCACTTGGGAGCAGCTTCAACTCCGTGGGTTTCATGGTCCAAGTCGATGTGTGCTGTGTGAGAAGAATATCGAGGATATTCAACGTCTCTTCTTGTTCTGTCCCTTTACAGTGAATATCTTCTCCCATTTTGCAGCCCGGTTTGGATTCACTTCCACCTTACACAACTCTGTTAATTCCTTCCCAGTTCATTGGTTTAGCACCATTGCTCGCTCAACATCGTTCAGACAACTACCACTCTTTATTTTCTGGTGCATTTGGATTACCAAGAATTTGTGTCTTTTTAAAAATTGGAATCCTTCATATCATTCCCTCATCTCCAGGGTTGAGAGCTTACTAAATCTGTATCCGGTTCATCAAAAAATTCAAAAAAACCGGGCTATTGGTCCTAAGTCTCTGAAGGTATTTCCATGTGCTTTTTTTGATGGGGCTGCTGCAAATAACTTGGGAGGTGCAAGTTTTGTGATTTATTTGAATGATAACCATTTTTTTAGTTTCTCTATGGGCTGTGGATGTAGCATGAATACTAGAGCGGAATTATTAGCTCTATGGGCTGTTCTAAGAGTTAGCTTAATTATGGGACTGCCCATACACTTGATTTTTGGAGACTCTATGGTTATTATCTCATGGCTCAACAGAATTTCTGCCCTTGATGTTCCTACTTTGAGGCACTGGTGCGAAGATATTAGAGATATGCTTCATCATGTCCCTTCGGTGATCTTCAAGCATATATACCGGGAGCATAACTCGTTGGCAAACGGTCTCTCTAAATCAACTCTGAATTTGGATATGGGATATGGAACATTCTCTGAAACATTGGATGGTTTGGTAATAGCATAGGACCTTTTGTGCTTTTTTAGCTGCGGATTACCATTTATATTTCAGCATTTGATTTTTATCAACATATGATTTGTATCTTCTCACCGTTCATGATTGAGACTTTCTGTCAGCTAGTTTTGCTCAGGAATATCTGCTTGAGATTACCTCCGATATGCTCTATTTTTCTGACATGATCTATCAGGGATGATGACAAAAGTCTGCTATGATTAGACTTTCTATGCTCTTATGTTTTGGCTGGATTTGCAGGCATGATCATAGTATATTTGCTGAGTGGTCTCTACTTGTATCTAGTTGTCATGTCAGTTGATTTATGTAAACGATGTCTTTTGATTCTATGAATAACAAAGACTGGTATTTTTTTCTCTGAAAAAAAAAGGTTCTTTCACTTATAATTACGTTACGTAATATTTTAAGTTATTTATTTAATTTAATAATATGTATTAGAATTTCATTCCTCTAAATATTCTTTATTTTCATGAGATAGAAATGTGTCATGCGCACATCTAATTTTGAGAACTATAATTCAGTTAAGAATGGAAAATCACACCTTTTGCTTTGAAAACATTGTATGACGAGTATCAAATACGTAATCAACGTTCTGATCTATTCAGACAAAGGTAGGGACCACAAGGCTAGTCAATATTTTTTGATAAGATACGAGCAACAAATATAGATGAGGTGTCTGATTTGAATGTTTAGATGTCATATTCATTATTATTTTTTATTATTATTATATATCACAACTCACCGAGTCAATTTCGTCATTATATCTTTATTATTATGCGTATATTATAAAAATCAACAAAAGTATCACAACAGTACAAGTCAATATCATCATTATTGAAATAATTAAAATAAAAATGCATAGTTTAGTAATTTAATTTTGTTATAGATTAGTCTAGTGGTTAGATATTTTGGTGATTTTTAATTAAAGACATCTAGATTCTGGATCATTTGAATAAAAACACCTATATTATATCAATTTAATAAATAAAATTTCAAGAATTAATCTAATATGAATTAATCTATGTAAAATACGAACCCCAAGAAAAACTAAAAAAAGCTTGAAAAATCTTGAAAACATCTAATTTTTAAACTTTTGCTTTAGTTATTAGTAATTATATCTTTATCATTATGTGTATATTTAAAATATAAAAAATAACTAAATTATTATTTATAAAGCTGAATTTTGTTAAGTGGAAACAAATAATTGTTTTGGAATATTTTGTTTTAGTTTATTTGTTTTTTTAAATTTTAATAATTTTGGTTGTTTTTTTAAATAAATCAAATTTATAAGATAAATCTTGAATTTATAAGATAGATGTTGTAATAATGACTTTCGTAACCTTTTAGCATGTCAAAATTATAGTGACCTAGAGACACTTTTCTCCAAGCTCTTTGAGCATATAAATATAATTTTAAAACAAACCAAATAATTTGTTTCTTTGCGTCCTATAAATCAAAGTTTAGTCTCAAGGATAACCATCATCAATAATATAAAATTATATGTTTCAATTTTTTTTTAAATTAAAAAAAACTTAATCATATAAAATGTTAAATAAAAGAAGAGTTAAACATTAGATGAATTTAAATTTTTTCATTTAGTATTTAAATATTATTATAAATTTTTTTGACATTGTAAATGAATAAAATTGTTTAAAAATAAATTAAAATAAATCAAGCTTCATAAAATAATGTGAATAAGATTAAATTAAATTAGAAAAATACTCCTATTCAATATTTATAATTTTTATTAATTAATAAAAATATAAATTAACTTTATGTTTTGATTATATATATATATATATAATTTTAATTATTAAAATTACATTTTTAAATAAGTATATAATTAACTATTTTATTTTTATGGACACGATCTATATTATGGGTGTGCGAGTATAAATATAGTCAAATATCTTTATTACATTTAAATTTTAATAATAATAATATTTTATATTTTGTAATTTTATAGACTAATTTATTAAAACAAAATAATAATATAATCAAAAGTACAAATCATAGTGGCAATTTTGCTGTAATAAAATTTTATTTTTGTGTAATTTTATAGATTAATTTATTAAAACAAAATAATAATATAATCAAAAGTACAAATCATAGTGGCAATTTTGCTAGCAGAATGTAGTAGAGAGGGAATTCATGTCTAGACCCAAGATGATTATGATAAAAAGATAAGACAAAAGAACCATAGAACTTGGACTTATGGCTTGGAAGGCATCTCCTCCTCAATAGGCTGAGTTGTGAATTTGGTTGTCTAGGGTGGCTCTTGGAGGGATTTTGCTTAACCCCAACCTTCTTCATTATGCTTGCTATGGTCCGTGGAGAAGGAATAATAACAATTTATTATGTCCATAGACAATTATATATTCTTTCAGATTTTTTTGGACTTGCTTGAGCAAATCAACAAGATTGTTATACTTAAATGCATATTGATTAAGATTTAAATAAGCTTCACTTAAAGGGTGGTTAACTATTTTCACAAAATAAAGGAGTTAATTATACCTATCTGTACTGCCACTTTACAACTTCAACAAAAATGACATCAAAATTGCCAAACCCCTTTACAAAGTAACTTTGGTAACAAGGCTACCAAGAAAGTGCAAATCGTGTTAACCTAACCTAACTTAACTTAGTCCAATTATAAATACCAACTTGAATATGAAGATATATATTGGAAAAATCGCTGGCTGAAGAAGGAGGATATGCTGCTCGGCTTCCAAAGCCTGACAGTCCAGTGGTGTCGTGTCGCGGTCTCTATCAATGCAGTTTCGTCACTCATTTCCTTTCGGCCATCGGCACGTCAATCGCGGGCTCCGTTTCCGCAGCACATACAGAGAAAGAAAGACGAACCGTGCAAGAAATTCCAACTGCGATCAAAGTCACAGTGACGATAACATTCTGAAACAAATCTCAACTGTAATCACGCTCTGCCTCCCTCATCGTGACAAACAACAATAATAATAGTAGATCATCAACCGCGATAAGCACAGGCGGTTACGAACAAATTGCTCATTACTCCTCCAAGCCTGACGTCCTTCATCCCCAAGGCCTTCTTTGCAGGTAAAAACAATACATTTTCATTTTCATTTTTGACACTGATACATCGTCATGGCTTCTCAAGGCTAAGGAAGCGTTCCATCCTCAAAATTCATACAAAATTCATACTAGACACAGCGAATTCTCCATAGAAAAACAAGATTTTTCACCGTCGGAAATGGCAAGTATAAAGTTCACAGCGCAGCGCTTCGTCCAAGTCAAATAATACATTCTCCACTCTTTCAGGGTTCCTTCTTTCCAGAGAAAACACAGAGATCAGAAGCTCCGGATTTGGATTACGAGTCATGGCCCATAAATGCTCAGAACCCGGTTTTCTCGTGAATAACCCCGTACTGTGGGATGATGAAGATGCGCTGAATAGGACTTATAATTATAATTACTACACCGATCTCTGGGGCGGTCTTCCATTATCTTCTTCTGCTCCTGGTACTGCAAGAACTAGCGCAGAGGATTGTATGCCCGAAGTTATGGCTGTTTCTGAAGCTTTGGAGTCTGATTACAGGAGAATGAACACTATTAATAATAATGTGTCAGCCGATACTCAACTCTCGTGTGAAACTGCTGCAACTTCTTCGTCTGGAGGGTCCATGAGCAGTCCAAGTAAGAGTGAGAAGGTAATCGAATCGAGCAAGAGGAAAGTGCTCATGGGTACCAAGGATAGTGAGTGCCACAGTCAGGTAAGTGCCATTTTTTTATCATTTTGTTTCGTGATGATTTTGAGGTTTCTAAGGGTTATGAAAATATTTATTGCCCTGCTGTTGATGTGAAAAGGGGATTGCCGTTGGTAGGTCATTGGTGTGTTGAAGGTTTTCTTAGAGTGGGAATCATGACTTTTGTAACGTCATCACTGGCAACATTTTTGTAATGTTTTGTCATTTCATGGTGAATTTTCTATTGAGAGATCTATCAACGAGTTGAAGCTCAGTTCTGAGGCCTCCTGTCCTCTGGAAATCGCACTATCAGTCATGCTTGCTTGGGAAAATAATTTACAAGATTGCTCAATTTGCTTAGGAAAATACTAAACAGGACTCTGTTGCCAGATCTGTAGCATGAAATATGACTATAATAATCAATTTCTGCAGCTCGAAAACCCACTAAACTTATTTTTTTGTAAATCTGGCTTTTCTTTACAAGGGGTCACATCGGGTAGTGCTGTGTTCTTTGTTCTGTATTAACTAGATAAGAGCAGGCTAGACCAGACTAAATTTTTATTTACGATCACATGAGACCTTCTAGGATTTACGGGAGCAGTTATTTTATTTTATATCAAGAATGTCTCAATATGCAATATATTCAAAAAAAATTAAGTGTTTCAGAATGAAATGTCCTGGAATCTGAAATATTCTTAATATAACAATACTAAAATAAATTACTTAAATCTTTATATCTAATGTAGTGATTTTATCTTACTTTACACTTCAGTTTTACTGATCAATCGATCCCTTGTGTCCTCCAAGTTCCCGGATCCGTTGCTTCTTTCCTTCTTTTGTAGCAAGCACAGGGTGTTTCAGGGTTGAGTTTGTAGCTTCACTAACCCTGTGGATGCAAGCAATTTATAATCTTCTATGGACTATTATGTCCACATTGAACATCTTCTGAGAAAGTCGATTTTGTTTCTTTTGAAATCTGCTCTTCAAAATGCTTCCCTCCTGTAAAAGATTTGCAGGCATCAGTTTTTTTTAATCTAAAATTGTTTACACTGACACATAACTATGCTTCGTCCCAGGTTCTGTAACCTGAATGTTGATTAAGACTGAATTGTTTTCCCACTTTTTTTCTAAATGAAGTGGTGTGTTAATACATATTTATGGTTCTTAAACCACTTGGAATGCATGATTTTCATAATTTTTACAAATTTTGTTTTTAAATGTTTGAGAAATGCCCAAACCCTTCGTCTTAGTGTTTTTCTTCTTTCCCGTACTTCCTACAAAAATAGGGGATATTCTTTTGACCAACTACTTAATAGATGATATTACAGAAGGCGCAAGAAGATTCTGGTGAGAATTTTAAACATTGCTCGACTGGGACATCTTCAAAAAGAAGCAGGGCAGCTGAAGTTCACAATTTGTCAGAAAAGGTTCGACTGCTATACCCTGCCCCATTTCTCTTTTCGTTGAGAAAATACTTGTTATGTTCAAAAGTAAGAATATGCACAAAATTTACAAGGGATAGTCTAGCACAACAGATCATCTCTGCTTTATTGGTCAGATTAAGGTTGTAATAAGGTCAGAGTAAGCCCGAGTGAGATATCCTTTGCATCTCTAACAACGGTTCGCTCTCTGATCAGGCCAGGCTGCCCTCTGGCTCCTTATGTCTAGGTCATTTCAGCGGATGCTCTCGGTTATCTTGTATCAGGGACTGCCTTTGACTGTTATACTTCAATTTTATTTTTGTGTAGTTATTCTGAACTTTAACATTTTGTCGTTTGTGTGCAACACAGAGGCGGAGGAATAGAATCAATGAAAAAATGAAAGCACTTCAGAATCTCATTCCCAACTCTAATAAGGTTAGTTGCAGTTTCCTCATGGAATTTTAAAAATAAGCCTAAGAAACAACTGCATTTCATGAAGGTCCTTTAGGTGGCCCTCTGGTCCAGTGTGTCAAGATACTAGTTCACAACCCAACTATTACAGATAAGATAGAGATCTTGGGATTGCGCTTTCTAATATATTAGGTCAGTGAGACTTTATGGATTAAGATCAATGTGGCTTGATAATGGAATTAAGCTAACGTAATTTTGCCTCAAAGATCATTAATTTTCCCATATGGTTTAAATTTGGACATGGTTAAACATGCTATCCTTCCAACCTCTAATGGAATTTTTTGTTTTGGCAGACTGATAAAGCTTCCATGCTTGACGAAGCAATCGAGTACCTTAAGAAGCTTCAAATACAAGTGCAGGCAAGTATTTTCCTTAGTGCTAAGTGATGCACAGGCTTATGAAATTATCACAAATGCCAGCAGTCAATTCATAAGTTATTTCAGAGCTCTTCCAACACCCATACACCGCACATAAGAGAATTACTTATTGCGCTTGCGATTTGTTGTCAAACTGTGCATAGTCCACTTATCGTTGGAGTGAGATTTCATCAAATTCTTGTATTTTGCAGAAAAATACAAAAAATTGACGCAGTCTCACTCCAAAGCTATACGGACAGCTTACTAACTGCGGAAATCTACATGACTTTAAATTGGAGCATCTCTTACTTCACTTGGTATGGACTGTTGCTAATTGTTGTGATCTATGTTAGCGAAACTCATTGAGCCTAGTAGTTCATTCTACATCCTGGGTAGGGGCATCCATAAAAAAAATTGTATTTGCTCTAGAGATATCAAAGTCAAATGGATCTGTGCATAGCAAAACAAGGGTTAACATAGATCTATGCTAGGTTGATATTTGCGCCAGAAATATCAAAGTCAAATGGATCTGTGCATAGCAAATAGATCTATGCTAGGTTGATAAAATACTGCTGCAAAATTCAGATCTTGAACCAAGCTCACAATTCTTGATAGTGATGTTCTTAATGTATCTGTTACAATCTTGTATCTAAGATGGAAAGGCTACTCATAATTTGGCCAATAACCATGTGTGAACGATTCATCGACAATTCTTGATTTGTATGGGGTTGATGTGAGCAACTAGCAAAAAGTGCATTCACCTAACTTTATATTTTGTTTCAACTTTTTCCTTCAGCCATATGGGTTATTTTATGCCTCAATATATCTTTTACTTGAATGCAGATGCTTTCTGCAAGGAGTGGAATTGATATTTCATCCATACGATGGTTGGCGCAGATGCCACACTTGCAGATACAGCAAATGCCAGAAGCATGTGTGGCCACAGACCAGCATGCAGGAATTTCCCTAAGTATGCCTGTGGGATCAGGGCTTATGAACACTAACCAAGGTAGCGAAAAGAGGCCTTTGCCGTTGAATGATCTATATAATTCTGCAGCCCTTGGTAATACCGCCATTCCTATAAATTTGTCGTCAGCCAGGATTGATGATCATCAGGCCTGCAAAGTGGATCGTCCTCAAGGCCACTTTACTTTGCCTCAACTGCCGACAACTACTCAGGTCTGTTTTAACAAATATTCACTTGATGCCATGTTTAGTTTTGCGAGAAATTCTACAAACAAGGTCATTGATTCTCCGGTTTTCCTGTGTTTGGCAGGAAGTCCATGCTGCACTTTCCTTGCAAGAGAATTAAAGCATACATGACCTCATTCTAGCAAGAGTTCATACGGTCAACTCTTGTAGCATTTGGTAAATACTATTACCAGCCACATCACTGACATGATCATAGTTAGTTCTAAGCCAAGACTTCATATTTATGTGTCATGCTTTCCTTGTCCAAGAAAGGGCCAAGGAAAAGCTATTGGAAGAAAGTAATACTGGAAAGAGAACAATATTGTCTGCCATTTTCTTCTCAGGTTGGATTCTCAGGTTGGAGAAGATATCGTAGTTATGTAAATCAATGTATATAAAGTTCAAGCATGGATTTAACGTTTCAAAGTCATATGTTCTACATGCTAATTAGTTTATCGAACCATCTTAGAGATTGTCTACTTGTTTTATTGTACCTTGTCCAGGCTTTGTTCTTTGTACTGCTTCTCATTATTCTGTTTTATCACATATTGTTCATGTTCAGTATATCCAGTATGTCAGTTTGAACTTGTGGCCAAACTTTTAATGTTTACATTCCAGTATTTTCCAATAAAATTGTGTATAATTGTCAGAAAGGATACCAGAATTAGCAGCCGTGGGAGAGCAGGCTCAGATCCAAGAGATTATTAGAATCTTGGATTGGAAGATATTTTTAAACGTTTAAGATATACATTCATGGAACTGCAATGGGTTTGATTAAATTATGGATAGTATCCATCTCTCTAATGGATAATGATTATGAGGAATGATATGGGCTTTTTAAATATTGCAATATTGTGTTGGAAATGAAAGTGTCATACCTTGTATTTTATGTCTGTTTATATCTGTTAGCAGGTCTCATAATGGCCACCCAATATGGTATGGACAAAATTACAGCAGGTGAAAAAATAAAAGTCAAAATTGTGCTCCGCATATGTATAGATTTTTGTTTACCCAATTTCCAAGAAATTAAAATTTTGGTAACAGTTTTGAATAATGCTTAACAGTATCATCTGATGGTATTTACCCAGATTAGAACGATCTAATTTCCTCGGCTTCTGAGACGACTGAATACACGACAGATCTGGTGGGTGGGTTAGTAAGTGAAATATTAAATGGCAGTCTTTAATTAGCACAGATTTTCTTTGTACCATCACAGGGTTATTTTGTAGAAAAGGATTCGCATTTGGAAAAAAATTGAACCTGAATCAGATATTAAGTTTTGCATGATTCAAGTTTCATAATTTTGTTTTGAGTAGTTTTGCTCCATTTTTTATTATTATCAGAGTTCCAAATCCATCTCAAATGTTTGAAAAAGAGTTTCACATGTATGAAAACTGTAGGAGCCCAAGCCTCGAACGACTGTCCCCTACCTGATGGTCGGAGTCAATGGCCAATGTACCACTCTATTCATCATGGGCTTCCCAGGGCACCGCTTCTCCTTTATGATCCAAAACACACTAGGAGAGCAGATTCAATTCGAGATTGAATAGCAGTTGTTTACCTTCAAGTAGTAGATCCTGCGGGGGAAAGAGCACCCTTACTAATAATGCAACGGCTACCCGGGCTTAATAAATAAGAATAATAATAACATAGCTAAAAATAAAATAAAAGATCAAGCATAAAATTGGAGAAACGATACGGGAGTATGACCAACCATTATGGCGGGGGTATGACCAGCAATCGGCTCATGGTTTCGTTGGCATTCTTCTTTAGGGAAAGCTGCAAGGCTTCGGTTCACCAGTTCATCTATTGAATATTTATGGTCCCTATTCCAATCGTGGCAGCTTCTGGGATAGAGTTTCGATCTCGGGTCTCCTCAATCTCCCTAATCTTGTTTTGGTGGGGAATCTCAATTTTACTTGGTCTGCGTCTGGCAGTATCTCTGATCCACTTTAGGATTTCTTCCATTCTCGGTTTGATAGTGCTAACTTGGTGGACATATGTCCGGCTGTTCTCTCGCCCACTTGGTCCAATGGACGCTGTGGTTCTGCGGGCATAGCAAAGAGGCTGGACCGATTCTTTATGTTGGATGTTCTGTGTGATGCTCTTGGCCGTTTCCGAAGCTGGAATTACTCAACGGGGGCTTCAGACCACAAAGCTGTGGTATTACAACTTGATTTTGAACTAGGTTTAAAAAAATATCCTTTTAAATTTAATCCATCCTGGTTGAAGAATGATGAGTTCAATGGTTTGGTTAAAACTTAGTGGGGAATTTTACAAAATGAGGTTCCATGTCATTTCTCTCCCACGAATGCTCTCTTGTTTAAATTAGGCAAGCTTCGGTCTCGGGTCCGATCCTGGGAAGCGAATACTAAGAAGAAAGTCGACTCTGATCTGCGTTCCATCGAAGTTGTCATTCTCTTGGCTGAGAACAATTTGGGGCGCAATCTTTTCTGCCCAGATCGTGCCGGGACTATCAAGGATCTTTTCTTGCAGATTCAAAAAAAATTGGATCAGAAGGAAGAAACTTTGAAGCAACAGAGTCGTGCCGTTTGGCTGCGTACTGGTGATAAGAATTCAAAATACTTTCATCAGTACGCTAATAGAAGAAGGATTGCAAACTCTTTCTGTGAATTTTCGGATGATAATGGTATTGTTGTTTGTGATCAGACTGGTATTAAGGAGGGAGCGGTTTCTTACTTCTCCAATCTTTATAAGGCTCCCCTGCGGAGCAATATTTTTTATCAGCTGGTTGTTCTGAAAAATCTGCCTCTTTTCTTTTCTTCAAGGAGGAGGATCATCATTCGATTGGTGGCCCTATCGATCTGCATGAGGTGGTATGCACTTTGAAGCTTGTGCCAGGGACAAGAGCCCTGGCCCTGATGGATGGACCATGAAATTTTATCTGCATTTTATTGATCTCTTGGGCTCGGAGTTGGTGGCTGCCATTGAGGCGTCTAGAAGTTCTGGTCTCATCCCTGACAAGCTCAATTCTACTTTTCTTACTTTGATCCCGAAAGTTGATAGACCTTCCTCCTTCGCTGAATACAGACCGATAGCGTTGATAGCGTTGTGTAATCTCCTGTACAAATTGATCACGAAGATCATTGCTGGGCGGTTAAAAGTTGTGCTGCGTGAGTGCATCTCGGCGGAACAGTTTGGCTTTCTTCTTGGAAGACAAATTTTGGATGCTCCTGGGATTGTACAATAGTCTTACACTATAAAATTATACAAGTTATCTGCGATGATCCTCAAACTTGATCTTGAGAAGGCCTATGATAAAGTGGACCGGTCTTTTTTACATCTGATTCTTGTTCAGATTGGCTTGCCACTAAATATCACACAGTGGATCATGTCCTGTGTAAACTCAACCTCCTTCGCTGTCTTGGTCAATGGGTTTCCAACAGGAATTTTCAAGGGGCCGCGGGGCATAAGACAAGGCTGCCCTCTTTTGCCTTACCTGTTTTACTGATTATAGAAGGTCTCAGCTTACTTCTTCTCAAAGCTAAGGCAGATGGTATGATCAAAGGTGTTAAAGTTTCGGGAGCCATTGCTATTACTCATACTTTGTTTGTTGATGACGTGATGATTTTCGGGAATGAATTTTAATGAATGGGTGTGTATCAAAGGTATTACTGATCTTTTCTGCAGTGCTTCTGGCATGTCTTTTAGTCCGTCTAAGTCTTGCTTCAGACATTGGAATGTGGAGGATAATGTATTATCTAGCATCTCAAATCTGTTTCACATTCAAAGTGTCATTCTGGACTCTGGTATCAATTACTTGGGCTTTTTTTCTGAAACCCAACTCATATTCATGCTTAGACTGGTCTTGGCTCATTAAGAAAGTTCAAAGGAGAATGGGAAGTTGGACTTCCAGGTGGCTTTCGTTGGGAGGTCGTAAGACCTTGGTTCTCTCTATTTTACAATCTATTCCAGTTTTCTGGTTCTCTCTTTTTCGAGTCCCCATGAGTGTCTTGGCTGCCCTGCGACGATTATTCTTTAGTTTTCTTTGGAGGGGTATGTCTGAGAATGCTAAATTCCACCTTGCTGATTGGGAATTTCTGTCTCTGCCCAAATCTTAGGGCGGTTGGGGTTTTAAGCACCTGGGTTTATTTAGTCTCTCCCTTTGTGCGAAGAGTTTGTGGCGGGGTCTATCCAAGATCGGGTTGTGGGGTGACATTATCAATGCCAAGTATATGAAGCGGTTGCCACTGCCGGTTTGGTTATGAGCAGGAAAGTACAGATCCTATTGTCCTTCGGTGATGTGGAGCAGTCTTTGTTCGGCCCTTCCATGTATCCTTCGTCAATTTCAGTGGCAAGTTGGTCGTGGCTCTAACGTCAATGTTGGGATGGACCCGATAGTTGGGATTTGCAAGTGGAAGTTTTCGCGCAACCTTCTGTTGGCCCTTCATGGGAGAAATATATATGTTCTTAATCAGACTTGGTCCACTGATGCGATCTCTCCTCCGCACTGGTCATCGGCGGCGAGCCTGGGCTTGAATGTTTCTTGTTCTGTCGAATGGGAGGAATGTGCAGACTGTTTAAGGGGGGCAGACATTATTCTCTTTGAGGATCCTGACCTCATGGTGTGGACTGGTGATAAGTAGGCGGGCAAGGTGACTGCTAGTCTTGCTTATACATCTCTTCTCTCTCAGCTTCGGGTGCATCGATTGGAATGGTGGTATGCGGCCATTTGGAATGCAAAAGTTCAGCAAAAGGTAAAATGTTCCATGTGGCTTACCATTCGACAAAAACTTCTAACGTGGGATATGATGCAACATTGGGGTTTTCTGGGGCTTGGTAGATGTATCCTTTGCATCGATGCTCTTGATACGACCGATCATTTATTCTGTGAATGCTCACTTTTTCGCTCTCTGTGGATGCAAATTTGTTGTGGCATATGCTGTCGGTGGGCTTGGAAAATCAGGTCCTGTGGAGATTTTCTCATGAAGGTCGTTGATCACCTAGTACTTTCCATTGAGCAAGCTATGTTATTTATGTCGCTGTTATGGTGTGGCCGGAAACGTTTCTTGTTCCAAGCTGTTCCACTCAACGATGATGCTATAGTACTTAAGGTCCTATCTCTCTGTTCGTATGGCATCCAATCTAACTCTCTTTGCAGGGGTCGGATTATACGTTTCTCGGAGCAGACTGTTGATGAGACCGTTGGTTTCTTTGATGGTGTTGCACTTAATGGCGAATGCGGAGTGGGGATGGTCATTAAGATTGCTGGTAATATATGTTTTCAGCTCTACATGAAAGTGGGCAAAGGATCCAACAATCGGGCTGAGTTACTGGCCCTATGGGGCCTTCTTCATTTTGCAAGTCTTCGTGGGATCGTTCTTCAGCACATTATGGGGGACTCCAAAGTTATTATCGACTAGGCGCTCAATAGACGTTCTTTTCAATCCATTTTTCTTCGTCACTGGATCCGGAGGGTTCGTGTTCTTCTCGATTCTTGTCTTGTTCTTATCATTGCTCATGTGTACCGTGAATTCGATACACTCACAGACTCTTTATCCAAACAGGCTATTGGTATTCGGCTGGTTTGGTTTTCTGGAAACAATACGCGTACAACTCCATGATCAATGAAGGGGTTTATGTTGTACACAAATGATGTTTCTTGCAGTATTTCCAGTCTCTTGAACGTCGTAGATTTTGTTTGCGTAGTTATCAAAGGTCGGCTTTGATATATGTGTATGATATTTTGGCTATTTGTCAGTCTGGGTGTCTCTCTCGACGAGTTAGAAGTGTTAAGACTATGTAGTTGCTTCTTGTCTATGGTTGTTTTGACATTACACTGGTGGTGCTTTTAGATGATTTGATACATTGCCTCAGGTACTTTAGCAAAAGCATTTGCTGGTTGTAACCGTTGTTTTTTCTGATACAACTTCTATTTAATATAAGGCTGTTTTTTTTTCTGAAAAAAAAAACAATTATGGGATTTTATGAGCTGGTTAAGTTAAACTATAAAGGAGGTGCAACATAAGGAGTAATTTATTGGTGCCCTTACCCTCGAAGGAAGGCAACGATATAGCTGTAAGGAAGTTCGAAGCTTAGTAGGGTGAGACTAGATAAGACGAGGTAAATTAAGTGACCCTTCACAGATGCATCATATAGAATGAGCTGCACTAAATAGCTTTTGGTGTGCCATACTTACAAAATTAGCCAATCATGTAATATCATGATGATGAATAAAGTCAAAACTGTAAAATGAATTATATAGAATGCAGGTCTATTAAAATTTCAAATATCTTGTAGAAACTAGAATTTCAAATATTCTGTATAAACCATCTCACATATCTGCTTAAATATAAGTAATACAAATTGGAAAAAGAGTGCCGCATCCAAAGAAGCTAGATAAGATATTTGGTAATTATAAGATGATAACTCGCTTAAATATAAGTAATACAAATTGGAAAAAGTGTGGCATTCATACAAGAAACTACATATGATATTTGGTAATTATAAGATGATAATTATAAGATATGTGCTCCTTAAATATAAGTAATACAAATTGGAAAAAGAGTGGCATTCAAAGAAGCTAGATAAGATATTTGGTAATTATAAGATGATAACTCGCTTAAATATAAGTAATACAAATTGGAAAAAGTGTGGCATTCATACAAGAAACTAGGTAAGATATTTGGTAATTATAAGATATGTGGTGAGATCAATTTGCTTTATGGGATTTTTAAAAGAGAAGAAGTCAGTTTGTCTTTTTTAGAATTTTATTTTTATGGTTAAAAGATTGAATGGAAGCATTCATAAATCACTATAATTATGATGACATAGATAGCCAACATTGGAATAGGAACAGATTGTAGCTAGCATTCAACCGTTCAATCTAACCCACAAAATTAAAATTTCTTAAGTATGTGTCCATTTAGGTAATGCTAATTATCATTATTGTTATCAATGACGATGAGGAAGATTAATGTCCATTGAGACCCATTTGGTCTATCATACCTTAAGAGCATATATATTTTTTGGATTGCTATAAAATTTTAATCCTATAAACAAAAACCTTAGAAAGAAGCATTTCTATGTTACCATAGTTTTGACAGGTTAGAAGACCATGAAGTTTAGAATTGTGGCAAATATTAGGAAATTGCGATTTAGCGTGGGTGTATGCAAAGTACTCGGAACTGATTCCATCCATGGTGTTTTAGGAATTGTCCAGCGTCTCGTTTCACTATGAAGCTTGTGGGAGTTCGTTCTTAGATTGGCTATAATATTTTTCTTATTCAAATTAGTTAAGACGGAGAGATAATTTTGATCTTCCAACTTAGGGTTAATGACTTCCTTGTAGTATCTTAATTTTCTTTTAACCTGATGTAATAATAATTTTGATGTTGTTGATATTTTGCGAAGGCATTTTCATTAATCTCTTAATGGTTTAACCAAGCTAAGGTGTCTTTATACTAGCCTCTCTTGAGTTGAATATGGTCTTGACTAGAATTTAAAGCAATTTACGGAGTCTCTAGTCTTTCATGTTATTTATCATCTTTTCGTACATCAAGCACCTTCTTGTTTCCAGAATCTGTCCCCTCAAGTTTTTTACAATATGGTGGCACACATGTAAAGAGGTGTCCTAGTTTTCGTTGCCGAAATGATCACTAGTATTTTTTCCAAAGCCCTTAATATTTTGTGTCAATTTGTCTAGTTCCTTATCACCAAAGCTTGATCTTATGAGCCTTTGTTGCAACAAAAACCATCTCTTTTTCGCTCTCCTATGTGTTTATTTTTCCTTAGTAACTTTGGTATTTGAATTTTTATAATAATAATTATTATTTTTATAAAGAGATACTTTAACCTTTTATTTAAACAATAATTTTTATGAAAATTATTTAAAAACTTAATATAAAATGAAAATATCTTTTTTCATTTTATTCTGTATCTCTTACATTTACCCAAAGTTACCTAAAGTATTAGGTGGCCATTTAAAGTAATGTGGGTAAAATAAATGAATCTATTTTAAAGTAATGTGGGTAAAATAAATTGTCCCAGTTTTTGTTTACTATTATTTTTTCCAAAGCCCTTAATTTTTTGTGTCAATTTGTCTAGTTCCTTGTCACCAAAGCTTGATCTTATGAGCCTTTGTTGCAACAAAAATCAGCTCTTTTTCACTTTCCTATATGTTTAGTTTTCCTTAGTAACTTTGGTATTTGAATTTTTATAATAATTATTATTATTTTTATAAAGAGATACTTTAACCTTTTATTTAAACAATATTTTTTATGAAAATTATTAAAAAACTTAATATAAAATGAAAATATCTTTTTCATTTTATTCTATATCTCTTACATTTACCCAAAGTTACATAAAGTATGTGGGTAAAACAAAGTTACCTAAAGTATTATGTGGCCATTTTAAAGTAATGTGGGTAAAATAAATGAATCTATTGTCATCTCTGCAACTTGTATCACAAACCTTCATCATGCACCAAGTTTACAATGAACAACATCCACACAAAGCCGCCAAGGGAGAGACTCCTTTCTTCATGCACTACGCATCAGATAGCTGTGGAAACAATCATGTATATAAAAGCATGAAACGTGTTTGTCCACATGCATGTGGGATTATTCCCATAAAGGCAAATCAAAGCACAAATGCACCTATGTGAGCACATATGGAAATTGCCCAAATAGCAAGCGTGGAGTATCAAACGTAAATTGTCAAAACTGCAAGTCATCACCAACAAAATCTCAAGTATGGCATCTCCCAGCTCGCAAAACAAACATGCACCTAACAGCAAGGGACCAACAGTCAAATAAATTCCATATTTGAAGGCTATTGCTCGACTATTAAAACAAAGGATTACTATTTTTATCATTCCTAGATTTGAAGGATCAAATAACATCTTGAATCTCCGAGATCCCAATGAGGATTTTTATACATTCAAATCATAGAGTGATATCCAATCTTCAAGAAAGCAAGATAAGGAAGGGGAAGGCGCTACCAAGTCAAACTATTATGTTTTCTCTATTTTAGTCATTTTCTTTCGGCATATATTGTGAGGATATGGAAGTGAATTTCTGAAAACCAAAAGAGGTTTTTGTTAAGAACGATCCTATTCACAAAAACCTCTCTCGGTTTTGAAACTGGTGTCATGGTTTGGAATATTCGAATGGATATTCATAGCCTATTTTTCTAGAATTAAAACATTAAATGATTTCATGTTTTAGTCACAAACTATGGGCATGTTTCCTGAGAAGATTGAGAGAAGTTTTTGAAAACTGAAAGAGATTTTTACTAAGAACGTGCTCATATACAAAAACCTCTTTCACTTTTTACATAGGTGTTAGTATATGGGATATATGCATTCGGTTTCAAGCCTTATATTTCCATATTTTTTGAAATTTTGTTTCCTGAAAATCTGCTAAATCAATTGGTTAATGAGCCACCTCATCATTTCGAATTTGGATGAGATATCCTCAAGAAGCTAAAAGATGGATCAAGAAGTTACTAGATCCATTATTTTTGGATCTTGATAAGAATGTAATATCTTTATATAAACTATGAAGGAAGAGGTGCAGGGAAGTGGGACAGTGGCTTGAGAGAGCACTGTTGTTGGGACTTTGGTGAATTTTTGGTGTTTCGAGTATATTTGTGTGTACATTTGTGATAAGTTATAATGAATAATACATCATTTTTGGAGATTCCTGAGGCCGTATTGCAAGATTTGTCTCTTTCTTATGTTAATATTCATCCCTTTTCTTCTATGAAAGTATGAATAATGGTGTATTGAGTGTCAACACTATGAAATGAGTGATATTATACATTGAGGAGCTCTTGTCTACTTTGCTTCATCTTCTATAAAGAGTTTTTGCTTAATTGCTTCATCTTCTATGAAGAATTATTGCTAGTTGCTTCATCTTCAATGATAATAATATAATTCATGTTCATTCAGTTGTTTATGTTGCAGCTAGAACAAAGAATATGGTAGTTGTATTCTGATCTAGGCTTGAAGCTGCTCTACATACAGTCCTTTTAAAGTATTTTCTTATTCTTTTGGCATCCTAATTCGGGTTCCTAGGCACACGACAGGGACAACAGTTTGATTGAATGAATCGAGTACTGTTATGGCATAAGCATATTAAAATAAGAAAAACAAAAAATACACTACACATAAAACATACACACACAGAGACAATATGCAAGAATTCGAACCCAACTTTGTTGTTTCATTACTGTTCCATTAATTGCTTAATACTCTTCTTGTATATTACAATAGTGTACATGTTTATATAGAGTGCTGAGAACGCTTGGGTTGTCTTCCCATTACATTCAGTTACAAGAAGTTGGAACTGTTCAGAAGTTCAACCATTACAAACGACTGGAAGACAGAGAGACAATATGTCTTATTCATGTTGAGATGTTGGTGTCACCGATGCATGTCAAGGTACTAAATATGTCAAGGTTAGGACTTGTCGAAATCGATGTTGAACATGTTGAAGTCAACAAACAATGCCAACTGTTGGGTGGATCATACCTCCTTCCTTAAGAAACAATGGTCCACATTGTTTGCTCATATAGATGAGGAAACTTGTTGGTGAGTTCAGTAGAAGAGTACCACTTCCCTTGTGTTAGGAGTTGTCCTGATTTAGCCACCTAAAACAAGGGAATTGCATTCATCCTTGTATGGCATATGCGTCATCCCACAATGATGTCGCAAGGAAGAGGCTCCTGAACATCTCGATGGATGTCCTTGGGTTTTATTGTCTGCAAATCGTTTTGTGCAGGGTATGATCGAAGTAGATCCACATTAAATACTAGATGCATGCCCAAGCATGAGGGAATGCCGAGATGAAAAGTGTTTTCTCGAATCTTCTTAAGGATACTGTACATACCATATTGCAAAGGCTTCAAATTTCTATATGGACTAGTGAAGAGTTCCTTCTTTAGATGCAACCAGACTTGATCCTTAATTTGAAATGAATGAGGAGTACGATGCTTATTGTGTCGGGCCTTAGCTTTCACATTACCTCATTGCAACATTCATTGTGCTTGTTTCTAGATGTTGTAGATTTGGTCTTGAAAATTCAATGCTTTTTCACCTTCTCGTCAATCAAAATCTGTGTCGTTCGATTGTGTCGATAAACTGATCAAGTCGATGGGCACTGAGGGTTGAAATTCATAACAGATCTTGAATGGACTCTTTCCCGTAGAGCTGTGTTGAGCACGATTGTAACTGTGTTGTATGTATGTAAGACTTTCATCCCATGTCCGACGATCATTAGGGGAGTTTTAAGGTCTAAAATGGGCCTCATAAGGGAAATAATAAATAAAAGTTCTAAATTCCGGAGGGGAAAAAGAAAAAACTATATTTTCTTATCGTATTTTTGGCATATATAATTATCGGTTCACCCAAAAGTAGGGTTTTGGGACTCATTGGATGCAGAATTCAATTCCCCATCCAACCCCTACCCACACTGCATACTTCCGAGGTACCCACGACACCAAAAAATGAAAATTTCAAATAAAAAACAAATACATTTTTTATTATTGAAATTTTCATTTTTGGGTGTCGTGGGTACCTCACAATATGCAGTGTGGGTATGTGTTGGATGGGGAATTAAATTCCGCATCCAACTAGTCCCCAAACCCTAAATTTGGGTGAACCGATAAGGAGATATGCCAAAAATACGATAAGAAAAAGTAGTTTTTTCTTTTTCCCTCAATTGTTTTTTACAAATTTTAACCTTATGGTTGACATCATCATCTTGAATCCTATTGGTTCTTATAAATTGAATTTTAATGGTACAATTTTTGTTTTGAGGCAAGTTTTCGACCTCAAAACTCCCCTAATGGCTAGTGGTTGTACTTGCGGAGCAGTTGTACTACAAAGCGATTCACAACTTTCATCTGTCTATCTGAGGATGGAAAGTTGTCGACAAAGAGAGTTTCGTGTTGAGTTGTTTCCAGAGAGTATTCCAAAAGATGCTAACAAATCTGGCATCTCTGTTGGAAATGATGGTTGTCGACTAGCCATAATGTTTCTAGACATGTTCGAAGAAGAGTTGAGTAATTTGTTGTGTTGTCGTAGTCTTCTTGCATGGAATTAGAATAGCAGTCTTGGAAAATCTGTTGACTACTACTAAGATCATGTCATGCTGATTTTTGGTAGTAGGATATTCCGTTAAGTTGTCCATAGAAACATATTCCCATGGTCGACTAGGAACCGACAAGGGTGTGTAAAATACTTGTCGTTGATTCGACAGTTTAACAATGGCACAAACCACGCATGATCAAATGAACTTGTTGACGTCAGATTTAAGTGAAGGCCAATAAAAATACTTTTGGAGGATGGCAAGGGTTTTTGCTACTCCAAAGTGTCATGTAGTCTTGCTGTAGTGTTCACCCCAAATGAGCTTCTGTCGGTGCTCACTTGTCGGTACACAAAGCTGTCCAAGCTTGTATATCAAGGTATATTTTAGGAAGTAGTCGGTAGTGGAAGACGGGTTGGTTTGAAGCTGTTGATAAATTGCAGAAAAGTCGCATCCTACCGAATACATTTGAGTCCAAGTAGTGGTGTCATAGCCCTGCATACTCATCACTGTGAAAGGTACAGTAATGGGTGGTCGACTTAGAAAATCGACCGCGACATTGGCTTTATCTTTCTGATACTTAATTACCAACTGAAATTGTTGCAGGTAATTAATCCACTTGAGTTTTCAATTTGTTTGTAACTTTGAATGGGACAAGGCGAACTGTAAGGGCTTGTGGTCAGTAAGGATGATTGTTTCCTTCCCAAGGATGTAATGTATCCATTGCTTAAGGGCTTGCACAGTGGCATACAATTCCTTTTCATACATCGAATACCTTCTAATGGTGTCGTTAAAAGTTTCAAAATGAAAAGTGACTGGGTGACCAGACTGAGTGATCCCTGCGCCTAAAGCATAATCCGATGCGTTCGCCTCAATCTCAAAAGGCTGATGCAAATCAGGTAACACAAGTACTGGTGAAGTACAAAGCTTGTGTTTGAGATACTCAAAAGCTTGCTAATGTGTCGATCTCCATTTGAAGGCAATTTTCTCATTTCCCTTAGTCAATTGATTCAAAGGCCAGGCTATGTGACTGAAGCTGAGTGTGAACCATCGATAAAAATATGCCAAACCAAGAACACTTCTTAGTTCATGAATGTTTTGAGGAATGGGCGAATCTTTGAGGATTTTTAATTTGTCCGGATCGACGTGAATGTCTGCAGAGTCGATTATATACCCCAAATATTTGATATTGTTCATCGAAAATGAACATTTGTCCAGGTTCAAATAGAGTCGATGTTGTCGAAGAGTGTCGAGGACTTGTCGAAATTGTCGAACATGTTCTTCCCATGATCGATTGAAAATCAAGATATCGTCTAGATAGAAAATGACACACTTGTCGATGAAAGGTCATAGAGTGTCATCCATATAGCGCATGAAGGTTGTAGATGCATTGGTTAAGCCAAAAGACATGACTAACCATTCAAACAATCCTTCCTTGGTTTTGAAATTAGCTTTCCATACATCAGTGCGCTCGATTGGAATTTGATGATATCTTGACTTGAGGTCAAGCTTAGTAAGGAATTTAGCGCCTTTCAGACAGTCAATGAGTTCATCTATCCTTAGAAGAAGGTATCTATTCTTTTCCAAAATCTTGTTGAGACCCCGATATTCGATGCACATGCACTAAGTCCCATCTTTATTTGGAACGAGGATGACTAGAATTCCACAAGGAGAGGAGCTGGGTCGGATGTGACCTTTGTTGATCAAATCCTGAATCTATCTGTGATCTCTTCATTATTGATAATGGATCTTCTGTAAATAGATGTATTAGGTAATGAAGAACTAGGAACAAGTTCAACGTAGTGTTTTACCTGGAAATGTAGAGGTACTCTGTATGGATCTTGAAATATGTTCTGGTATTCATCCAGAATATTGTTGATCTATTGTTGTTGTCAGGAGACGTAGTGGTAGGTTATTCGACTAGTTGCTATAGTCTTCTTGGGATGTTGAGGCTTAATAATGATCAATGTGAATCTCTTAGCATGGTTGATGATATTCTTTGTTTGTTTGGAATATATCATTGCAACCGTTGGTGTAGGTCATCATTCTGGTATACCGTACCATTGGTTCTGTATTTTGATAATCACCTTCTGAGGTCGTGACTGATAACTTTCGTGTCAATCCCATAAGTAAGGTTTCCCAAATAGGGCATCGACTACCGAAAGCGGTTCCACGTCACATAGTACTTCATATTCAAAAGGCTTAATGAAGTAGGTGAGTCCGCATTGTCACATGATCCTTAGTTCCTGTCCATCCTTCATCCAACATATGTTATAAGGCTAAGGATGTAAAGTGGTGAAAAGACCCAGTTTCTTCACAAGATCTTCATAAACAAAGTTCTTGTAGCTACCATTATCCACAATCATATGCAATGGATTGTTTGGAACCCATATCTGTGTATGGAACATGTGCTCTCTTTCCTCCTCGTCAAAATAGTCGAGGCTATCGGAGTGGTCGATGTCAATGTCAAAAGGGTCGATGCTTTTGGGTTAGGAGTCTACCAGTGTTTTGTCAGACAAGTCGGAGGTCGACAATTTTTACAAAAATGTCTTCCGATCCTTGCATTCATACTATCAGGCCATGATGAATTATGGTATTCATACCATTTACTAGTATGGGTTTGTTTTCTATGTTCCTTGTTGTCTTTCTATGATTTATTTTTGCCATGGTCCTTCTTTGGTGGGGTCTGATGAGAAGGGTGTCTTTACTTATCGGAGTCAGCTGGTGACTTCTTGTCGGATGTTTGACTTGTCGGCTTGGTCGCCAAACGTGTTTTTCCTTTATGTTTAGCTTCAAGCTTGCTAGAGTAGTGGAATGCATCTGAAAGCGTACTGACAGCCAAACAATCCTTCTCTTGCTGAATGTACGAGGACAATCCATTGATGTACTTCCGAACAAGCAATTTCTCTTCTTCTTGGACGCCAAGTCCTGCCATGAGTCGATAGAACTCGTCGGTGTAACTATGCACAGGCTGGTCTTTCCATTTCCTTAACTGCTGCCACTTATTATACTGTCGTTCCGTATACTTGGGCAGGTGACCTACTCGACAAATTTCTCCCACGTATCTATGGGGTCTCCATCTTTCTCCATCTTTGTTGATAGATTCTCCCACCAGCAGTGCACAGAGGTCGACATCTTTAATGATGAAATGGTGGTATTTTAAGCTTCTGAGAGTTGATTCACAGAGTAATATGATTCCAATTGTTGTACCCAAGTGTGTTAGATTTTTATCATTCAAGCTAGCATTATGATCTTAGGATCTTTAACTAAGAGAATAACATGCATAGCAATAAACACAAGAGACAAGAGACACAAAGAATTTTCCTCAGGGAAACCATAAAGGAGAAAACCCCACAACTTCCTCAGAGATAGAATCAACACCAAAAGTAAAACTTGAAAACATAAAGATGATCTCCCGACAACAGTACTCTCTCTCTCTGATCCCAGCTTCTTCTCTCTCACTCATGCGCCCCAGTGAGTGAGTGTGTGTGTGATTAATAGATTGGCTCACTCTCTATTTATATTCTTTCGTTCACTTAATGTCCACTTTAACATGTTGGCCCCACTTAACAATTACTTACTAGGGCTGACATCTCTAGGAGATTCTAATAACCCTAGTGCCCCACAACTGTGGGGACTTTATCCCTTGATCAATAGGAGGGTTACCCACAATGACTTTAGATGACTTGTTTACATTGTTGAATCTCCCGATAGGAACATCGGGGCATGACATGACTCAAATACATTACAGACACTTCCCAGAATAAACATTGGGGTACAATACATAAGATATACAAGTGAATACATTCCGAAGTTGCAATTACATCAACACTCCCTATTAACTAGGAAGGTATTCTCTTGACACAATTTATCAACACAAGTCTTCTTCTATGTATCATCTGGATCATCATCGAGTCCTCATCATCTTCAAGTATTTTTCATCTTCAAGTCATATTCTTCTTAATCTGGATCATCACTCGATCTGGATCATCATCACTGGATCAACATCACTGGATCTGGATCATCACTGGATCTAGATCATCACTGCTGGATCATCATCACTGGATATGGACCATCGCTGGATCTGGATCATCACTGGTGCTATCTCTTGATTCTTCTCATCACAGGAAGTTCTACAGAGCCAACCCTTTTTCATGTTGGTTGTAGGCCTAGCCTCCATGTAGGTCTTCTTCAGCGCTTATATCTGACCCTAAGTCAGAATGGCCTACCCAGCACTTACATCTGACCTCATCTCGTCAGAAAGGCACCCCTAGCACTCACATCTGACCATGAGAGGAACACATCCACCATCATGTCAGAATGTCCTAGCCCTTACATTTGACCATGGGAGGGCCCAGCCCGCTCCCATGTCAGAATGGCCTAGCCCTTACATCTGACCATGGGAGGGACCAGCCTGCCCCCATGTCAGAATGGCTCTCAGTACCAGACTTGTTGAAATATTGTAACTTCAAAGAATATTCTATATGTATTTCTTTGTGGTCCCCAATGGTCCTACCGGGAGAACCACTTATATTACTTTGTACCCCGATGCTCCTAATCGGAAGAACTAATAAGAGTCGTGAGGCAGTCCCCTCTAATTGTAAAGGTGGGTCATTAGCACCCCAGTGTGGTTACTTGAGCCTACATGTGTAACTTGAGCCTACATGATTAACTCGAGCCTACATGACATATGAGTTAACTTAAGTGAACGGGTGAATATAAATAGAGGTGTAGTGCTCCTCATTTGGAACACACACTCTCACTTGTGTAGCGCATTAGTGGAGAAGATAAGTAGTTGGAGAAGGAGGAGGATCATGCTTTGATCTCCTTGCTGGTTTTATCTTTTATCTTTTTGGGGCATCTATATTGAGGAAGCTGTTGCTGGGTTTTTCCCTTTAGGGTTTTCCCAAGATAAATATTTGTGTTCCTTTTGTATGGTTGTGCTTCTCTATCTTTCAGTGATCCTGTTTATATGCTTTTGTTATGAAAATGAAATGAAGTACTCATGTCTTAGCTAAGCATATGAAAATTTAACATGGTATCGGAGCCACCCTGAAAAGAAGACATTATGCAGCTACAAAAACTAGGGATTCTTAATTTTTGGTTCTCTCTCCACAATCGATCAGCAAAAGAAGGCTAGGCTGACTCTCCATTGAAGGGCACATCTTTCTGTCGAAGCAGAATTCGATTCCGAGCATTTTCAGTTTTCCGTGTGGAAAATTAGGGCTTTCTACAGAAGAAGAATTTTTGAGTGAGCCTAGCATAGGATTTTTCTTCTCATCAAAATCGAATTTTAGAGACTTGGATCAGGAAATTTGGTTGGGTGAAACTCTGGGAAAGTCAAACCCTAGTTTGACCCCGATCTGGAAAAACCCTAAATACTAAAACGGCTAAGTTTTGGTAGATTCGCTATATCCTGAGATTGACAAAGGATCAGGAGTTGAAAATTGCAGAGGCTGAAGCTAAAATCCTGATTTACATTGTGTCCGAAATTCAGCCTCATATTCATTATTTTCTGGGATATATGATCCCTCCAAGTTAGGGTTCCATCCTCTTCCAGAATTCATCCCTAAACAAGACACGTGGGGAGAATTGCTGTAGAATGGGCTACAGAGGTCCAAATGGAATTTCTGAAGATGTTCCAAAAATAGCATGGCCTGTAATTTCTTTGATCCAAATTTCAGAACCTGAAGATGAACCAGTGACACGTGGAATGCCGTACAACTGCACTATTCTGAACAGTCCTGTAACAGGTCACCTTGGGAAAATGATCATAAATTCAAATTGGTTAAACCAATTCTGATGAAACTTGTGCTGTTGGATCAGGGACATGCGAGGTTACCTCAGTGAAAAATTTCAGACACAGAGGAGTAGTAATTTCTGAGATATCACAGAAACAGTAACAGGAAATTCTGCAGAAGAAACTGGAAAACTAGGGCTTCCTGTTCCGGGAGCTTCCCTCCGCTATTTTCAGAAAAGGAGTACATTGGACAGCTCCATTTGAAGAGATATATATTTATATCCAATCATATCTGAAAGATTCCAAGTTTTGAAAATTATGGTTTCTCTGAGAAACCCTTGATCAGCCAGCTCTGGAAGCAGGACGGACACCTCAAATCGATAAGATCTAATCTTTTGCTATTTGCATTTGAGGTTCTCATTTCAAAATGATCTGTCACATCAGCTTGATGATAATCTTGGTGAAGTTGAAAACTTCCAAGCATGGAAGGATTTGATCTCTCTGAAGAAAATGAATTGGACACCTACATGAGTAGAGAGGTTTCAGTTCTAGAGGGAGATGAGCCTCAAAGTCTTACACAAGAAGAACTTGATCAAGGCCAAGAAGATCATTGTTGATTCAATCACGGATCAACTTATACCATAAGTGTCCTCCCTAAAGACACCGAATATTTTTGATTCCTTGATCAATCTATTTGAAGATAAGAACTTAAATCAGAAGATGGCTTTGAGAAAACAGTTGAATAATGTGAAGATCCAGAATGCAGAACAACTTGAAGCGGTAGAAGAAGAAGTATGCAGAAGTGGTGATAGCCACCTTGAATGGCCTCCCAGGATCATGGGATTCATTCATGTGAAGAATGTATGCTAGAAGTAAGTGATTACTTTCAGCTCGACTAATAAGAATAGAAGAAGAAGATGGGAGCAATTGAAGATCAAGCTCTCACCATTCAAAGAAGATCCCTCAAGCAATGAGGAATATGAAAAACTCAATTCTTGAAGAACCTCTTATTCATCTTATCATTTGTATAAGAAATGATGATTTCATGAATGAAGAAGATGATAAAGCAGAATGATCAAGATGGAGTCTACCCATGAAACAAATAAAAGATAAGTATTCAATTGCCATTTCATGATATTGTTTTGTCATGGATTTGTTTATATTCAGTTGATGTGTTATGCATGATAGATTGTTTACATTAATACTACTAATATGCATGTGATGGGTAAGTAGCTCATGGTGCTATACAACTCTCCAGTGCTACTTATCAAACATCTTTGCTGACATATTGGATTAGTGCACAATCTCAATGATGTCATGGTAGAGATAGAAGGAATCTAGAAAGTTTTTGTGAAATATGGATGAATGTTGTATTGGCTAAATAGTTGCATGATGCATAAGAATTTGTCGTTATGCATATGTTTTATGAAATAGTTCTAACCATGCAACTGGTGCATTTGAATTATAGGAAAGGTCCTATACAACCTCATACAAGAAAATAAGGACGAGACTTGTTCCGAAGAACAAGTGATGACAATTCAATAAACATGAATCTGAAGCTCCCAGGGTCAGAGACACCATGATGGAAGAAAGAGCTTCAGAGAGCAGTAGATCCACCTCAAAGGATGAAGACCACCATGGGTATGAGAGATAACTCAAGATGAAGAAAAGAATGCTATAAAAGAAACTATGATCAAAGAATAATAGTTGATCATGGGGAATGATGTATACGATATGATTTCGAGACATAAAGGGAAGTACATAGTATCCTCCATATCTATCTACAAGAACAAGTGTACAAAGAAAGGTTCATGATTTTCCTTAGAAAGAATAGACTATGACATGACATACTCTATTGACCAGTATATATCAAGCATAGAACCACCTGTACAGAATGAAGAAGGAAGATAATACTCCACTTCAGGGGGAGTGACTACAGAAGATATCTGAGTTCGACACGGTACGACATGATGGACAGCTTCTTGATGGATTGAGACTTTACCAAGAGTAAAGTGGGTTCCAACCTTCAAAGTTGAATTCAGAAGACTAGGATATGTTGATGATCTGATAAGATGAACTCATGGAAGATGTTATGATGAAAGAATACTAGAATGATGTATGGGATATAGTTCCCAAACCAGAAGGAAAGAGTATTGTATCCTCCAAATGGATATACAAAATAGAGCATGCAGTTGACGGAAGTATCGAGAAGTATAAAGCAAGATTTGTGGCCAGAGGTTTCTTTCAGAAAAAGGGAATTAATTCTGAAGAGACACTTACTCCAAGAAGTAAGGTACACTTCCTTCAGAACTATCATGGTAGTTTCTTCCATGGTGAAGTAAAGACAAGCCTTCCTTAATGGTATGATTGAGAAAGAGTTTTACATCGAATAGTCACGAGGATTTGAAGTTGAAGCCAGATGGAATCACGTATGTAAGTTGAAGAAGGCCCTCTATGGCTTGAAGTAAGCTCCCAGAGCTTGGTATGGAAGAATAGATAGTTTCTTGTCGAGCATGGGATTTACCAAGAATAAAGCTGATCATAACCTTTATCTCAAGGTTGTAGAAGATGAACTTGTCATCTTGTTATTATATGTGGATGACTTATCCTTGACAGGAAATGAGAAATAGATCATGGAAAGCAAGAAGAAACTAGCAGAAGAATTTGAGATGAAAGATCTTGGGTTAATGCAGTATTTCCTAGATCTGGAAGTATGGCAAAGTTCAGAAGAAATCTTTCTCAACCAGGGAAAGTATGCAGTAGAGATATTGAAGAGATTCAATATGTTGGAATGCAAAGTCATGGCCATGGACTCCAACCTGAAGCTGTTAGCTGATGACTCATCAGATTTAGTGGATATGACTCATTACAGACAGATCATTGGGTCATTGATGTACTTAACAAATACCAGACCAGACATTTGTTTTGCTGTGAACACCTTAAGTCAATATCTTGTTCAACCAAGACGGGTTCACCTAGTAACTGCAAAGCATGTGATGAGATATCTGAAAGGGACTATAGACTTTGGTTTATATTATGATGGTAGCCATGAGTATAGATTGTATGGCTACACAGATGCAGATTGGGCTGGAAGTATCTCAGACAGGAAAAGCACATTAGGTAGATGATTTTGTTTGTGGTTTGCTATGAGTTCATGGTTTAGCAGGAAACAGTCCAGTGTTTCTCATAGCATGGCTGAAGCAGAATACATAGCAGATTGCTCTACTAAGTTGTGAAGCCATATGGCTTCGGAAGCTGATATCAGGTCTCTTTGAACTGAAGATGGATACTACATTGATTCTATGTAATAACAAGAGTTGTGATAACAAAGAACCCTGTGTTCCGTCGTAACACATAGAAATCCGGTATTTCTACATTCAAGATAAAGATGCAGATGATGATGTTTCAGTATTTACATACTGTAGATACAGATGATGGTGATTTAGTATTTCTATACTGAATATAGAGATGATGATGGTTTCAGTATTCCCATACTGAAGATATAGATGATGTTTCAGTATTAAGATACTGTAGATGCAGATGATGGTGACCTGATGATGCTTTCAGTACTCACATACTGGAGATACAGATGGTGATAGTTCAATATTCACATACTGAAGATGTATATGAAGATGGTTTAGATGATGATGCACTGACAAAGCCTCTGTCTAGGGTAAAGTTCGAACACTTTCGAGACAAGCTTGGTGTGGTTTAGAAAGACCTTCCTCGAAAGGGGGAGTAGTGATGTTGCAGAGGGATTGTATCATCCCAGTACATATGTCCAGAAGTGATCCGGTGACTTCGGTCATCGAGAATGTGGTGGGATTGTATCATCCCTTGGCACTTGCCCAAAAGTGACCTGGAGACCTCGGTCTTCGAGAATGAAGAGGGATTGTATCATCCCGGGACATCTGTCCAAAAATGTATCTGGAGGTCTTGGCCCCCGTAAATGTGGTAGGATTGCACCATCCCTGAACTTCGGTTCAAAATGTATCCGGAGGTCTTGGCCCCCGTGAAAGTGGTAGGATTGCATCATCCCTGAACTTCGGTTCAAAATGTATCCGGAGGTCTCGGCCCCCGTGAAAGTGGTGGATTGCATCATCCCTGAACCTCGGTTCAAAATGTATCCGGAGGTCTCGGCCCCCATGAAAGTGGTGGATTGCATCATCCCTGAACCTCGGTTCAAAATGTATCTGGAGATCTCAGTCCCTGTGAATGTGGTAGGATTGTATCATCCTTGAACTTCGGTTCAGAATGGATCCGGTGACTTCGGTACTCGAGAACGTGTGTTGATCCCGTAATTCCTAGAGGAAGGATTGTCTGAGTTCCACATCTGTGTTGATCCTGTAATTCTGAAAGAAAGGATCGTTAGTAACTCCGTAAAGACCTAAATCTCGTAATTCTAAAAGGAAGGATCATTGAGTTGATCCCGTAATTCCAATAGGAAGGATTGTCTGAGTTCCACAGATGTGTTGATCCCGTAATTCCAATAGGAAGGATTGTCTGAGTTCCACATCTGTGTTGATCCCGTAATTCCGAAAGGAAGGATCGTTAGTAACTCCGTAAAGACCTAAATCCCGTAATTCCGAAAGGAAGGATCATTGAATTGATCCCGTAATTCCAATAGGAAGGATTGTCTGAGTTCCATAGATGTGTTGATCCTGTAATTCCAATAGGAAGGATTGTCTGAGTTCCACAAATGTGTTGATCCCGTAATTTAGAAAGGAAGGATCATTAGTAACTCCATAAAGACCTAAATCCCGTAATTCTGAAAGGAAGGATCGTTAGTAACTCCGTAAAGACCTAAATCCCGTAATTCTGAAAGGAATGATCATTGGTAACTCCGTAAAGACCTAAATCTTGTAATTCCGAAAGGAAGGATCATGTTGATATTTTGATGATGTTGATGTTTTTATGATGATGATGATGTTTCTGATCGAAATATCAGATGTTGTTGTTGATGATGATGTTCTCTAAGTTGCTGATGATGATGATGTTCTCTGATCGAAAGATCATAATATGATGATGATGATGTTTCTCTGATTGAAAGATCAGAAGTTGTTGATGATGATGTTCTCTAATCGAAAGATCAGAATATGATGATGTTCTCTGATCGAAAGATCAGAATATGATGATGATGATGTTTTCTGATTGAAAGATTAGAAGTTTCTTATGATTATGATGTTGCTGATGATGATGATGTTTTTTGATCGAAAGATCAGAATGCGATGATGTTTCTGATCGAAAGATCAGAATGTGATGATGATGAGATCCTGATGATGATGATGCCGTATTATCAAAGTATGATGATGATGACGTACTGATCGAAAGATCAGAATATGATGATGAGTTGATGTTAGAGTATGATGATGTTCAGTTGATGATGGTTCTGATCGTAAGATCAGAGGCTGATGATAATGATGAGTCTGATTGAAAGATCAGAGTATGATGATGATGTTTTTGCCGATCGAAAGGACAAAGTGCTGAAGAATATGTTGCTGATCTAAAGGTCAAAGTGTTGAAGATGATGTTGCTGATCGAAAGATCAAAGTGCTGAAGATGTTGCTGATTGAAATGTCAAAGTCCTGAAGATGTTGCTGCTGATTGAAGAGTCAAGATGCTGCTGATCGAAGCGGTCAAAGTACTGATGATGCTGAAGACTAAATATTGAAGATGAAGGCTACATGATGTTGAAAAGCTTCCAATTATTTATAGATGTATCACCCTGATGATGTTGATGATGTCCTCTATCTCTCTCCTATTATTGTTGTTGTTGATGTTGTTATAGAATACCCTTCTCATTAAGGGGGAGTGTTGAAATATTGTAACTTCAAAGAATATTCTATATGTATTTCTTTGTGGTCCCCGATGGTCCTACCAGGAGATCCACTTGTATTACTTTGTACCCCGATGCTCCTAATTAGAAGAACTAATAAGAGTCATGAGGCAGTCCCCTCTAATTGTAAAGGTGGGTCATTAGCACCCCAGTGTGGTTACTTGAGCCTACATGTGTAACTTGAGCCTACATGATTAACTCGAGCCTACATGATAGATGAGTTAACTTAAGTGAACGAATGAATATAAATAGAGGTGTAGTGCTCCTCATTTGGAACACACACTCTCACTTGTGTAGCGCATTAGTGGAGAAGAGAAGTAGCTGGAGAAGGAGGAGGATCAGGCTTTGATCTCCTTGCTGGTTTTATCTTTTATCTTTTATCTTTTTGGGGCATCTATATTGAGGAATATTTTGCTGGGTTTTTCCCTTTAGGGTTTTCCCAGGATAAATCTTTGTGTTCCTTTTGTATGGTTGTGCTTGTCTATCTTTCAGTGATCCTGTTTATATGCTTTTGTTATGAAAATGAAATGAAGTACTGATGTCTTAGCTAAGCATATGAAAATTTAACAAGACTGAGGGTTCCTTGTAACTAACTAGGTGCCTCCATTCTCCCAGAGAATGGCATCAACCCTTACATCTGACCATGGGAGGGCCTAGCTTGCCCCCATGTCAGAATGGCCCAGCCCTTACATCTAACCATGGAAGGAACCAATCCTCTCACCATGTCAGAATGGCTCTCAGTCCTAGATTGAGGGTTCCTGGTAATTGACCAGGTGCCTCCATTCTCCTAGACAATGGCATGAGCCCTTATATCTGATCAAGTGGGAACACATCCCTCACTCACATAAGAATGGCCCTGCACTTATATATGATCATGTGAGACTACATCCCACAGTCATATCAGAATGGCCCTTAGTCCCAGACTGAGTATTCCTAGTAACTGACCAGGTACCTCCATTCAGAGAATGGCAATTAGCACTTATATCTGATCATGTAGGAACCAATCCTATAGTCACATCAGAATGGCCCTGCACTTATATCTGATCATGTGAGACTACATTCCATAGTCATATTATAATGGCCCTCAGTCCCAGACTGAGTATTCCCGGTAACTGACCAGGTACCTCCATTTAGAGAATGGAAATCAACGTTTATATCTAATCATGTAGGAACCAATTCTACAGTCACATCAGAATGGCTCAGCACTCATATCTGACATGGAAGGAACCAACCCTCTCACCATGACAGAATGGCTCGACCCTTACATTTGACCATGGAAGGAACCAATCCTCTCACCATGTCAGAATGGCTCACGGACTCATCACTTCCCCTTGGAGGAAACCTCGATCTGGAGAACACCAAGCTTCTCCCTGAAGTACTCAAACTTCACTCTGGCCAATGGATTCGTCAACACATAAGCTATCTGTTCGTCCGTCGCAACATACTGGAGCTTCATTGATCCTCTCTGCACCATATCCTTGATATAGTGATACTTGATCTCGATATGCTTCGACTTATCATGGAACACCGGGTTCTCCGAAAACTTCACACAACTCTAGTTGTTGCAATATATACAAGTAGCATCTAACTGGAGATCAAATAAATCAGACAGTAGCTTCCTCAGCCATAGTGCCTCACCACTAGCTGATCAAGCTGTGACATACTCTACTTCAGCTATACTTAGTGCCATACGGGACTAATTCCTGCTAAACCAAGAGATCACACCTGATCCCATACTGAAGCAACACCCTGAAGTGCTCTTCCTATCGATGGCACTTCCTTCCCAATCTGAATCAACATAACCTTCCAGGTTAATCTTTTGATTCGCCTCATACTTGAGCCCATAATCAACTGTACCCCTTAGGTACCTTAGAATATGCTTTGCAGCAATCAAGTGAACATGCCTCAGATCTGTCAGTAACTAGCTCAAGGTGTTCATAGCAGATATCTAGTCTCGTGTTCATTAGGTACATCAAGGACCCAATCATTTGACGATACATTGTAGCATCAACCGCTTCTGATGAAGCATCACTCAATAGCTTCATGTTTGATGCCATAGGTGTGGTCATGGCCTTGTAGTCCATCATCCTGAACCTCTTCAGGATCTCTACTGCATACTTCCCTTGTCCCAGGGAGATTCTTCCACACCTCCATGCCTAGAAAGTAGTGCATCATATCCAAGTTCTTCATCTCGAACTCGGCAACAAGTTTCCTTCTTGCAACTTCTGTTAGAAACAAGTCATCGACATATGGCAGGAGCATCACTAGTATTCCACCTTCAACCTTGAGGAAAAGGTTGGAATCCTCTTTACTCTCAGTAAAGCCTAGAGTCATCAGTAAGCTATCCATCCTGTCGTACCATGTCGAACATAGAGATCTTTTGTAGTCACTCCCTTTGAAGCAAAGCATCATACTCCCTCCGTCTTTCGTACTCTATGCATTCTTTTCGTGAGAAGCCTCATGCTACGAATCTTGCCTTGTATCCCACGATGTTTCCATCTACTGCATGATGGAACTACAAACTTCCCTTCACGTATCGATACTGCATCATAGACATCATTCTTCTTGAATTGGTCTTCCCTTTCTTCTTGGTTACTTCTTCATAGCTGGAAGGTTCTGCATCAATGATGCTGCTACATTTGTCACATTATTCTTCAGCTTGAACTGTTGTCACTTGTTCTTCGGAACAAGTCTCATCCTTCTTTGCTTGTAGCCGATTATGTATGTGATCTTTCCTACAAGTCAAATGAATTTGTATGGTTAGAAACATTTCATAATGGAAAACTATTATGCATAAATATATGATCATGCAACTATTTTAGCCAATACAACATTCATCCATATCTCACGGAAACATTTCTAGATGCCTTCCATCTCCACCAGGACAACATTAAGATTGTGCACTAATACAATATGTCAGCAAAGAGGTTTCATTCTAGATAAGTAGCAATGGAGAGTTGTATAGCACCATCAGCTACTTACCCATCGCATGCATATTAGTAGTATACTGTCATTAATGCAAACATTCTATCATGCATAATACATCAACTGAATATAAACAAGTGCATAACAAAACAATATCATGAAATGACAATTGAATACTTATCTTTATTTGTTTTATGGGTAGACTCCTTCTTGAGCCTTCAGCTTCATCATCTTCTTCATTCATAATAGCATCATTTCTTATCCAAATGCTAATATGGATAAGAGGTTCTTCAAGAGTTGAGTGCTTCATATTCCTCATCGCTTGAGGGATCTTCTTTGGATGGTGAGAGCTTGATTTTCACATCTTCTTTTCTCTTATTATGAGTCGAGCTTCTTCTTGTGTGTGCTCTTCCCAGAGTCTGCTGAAAGTAATCACTCCCTTCTGGCACACATTCCTCGCACGAATGAATCCCATGATCCTGGGAGGCCATTCAAGGTGGCTATCACCACTTTTGCATTCTCCACTTCTTCTTCTACTGCTACGAGTTGTTCTTTGATTTGAGAGACCCTCGTAAAGTATGATTGTATGGTCTCTGCATTCTGGATCTTCACATTCTTCAACTGTTTTCTCAAAGTCATATTCTGATTTATGTTCTTCCCTTCAAATAGCTTGGTCAAGGAATCAAACATATTCGGTGTCTTTAGGGAAGACACTTGTGGTACAAGGTGATCCATGATTGAATCAACAATGATCTTCTTGTGTAAGGATTTTAGCCTCATCTCCCTCTGGAACCGGAACCTCTCTACTCATGTAGGTGTCCAATTCATTTAATTCAGAGAGATCATATACTTCCATGCTTGGAAGTTGTCAACTTCACCAAGCTTATCATCAAGCTGATGTGATAAATGAGAACCTCAAATGAAAATAGCAAAAGATTAGATCTTACCGATTTGAGGTGTCCGTCCTGGTTCCGGAGTTGGTTGATATAGGGTTTGTCAGAGAAACCCTAATTTTCAAAAATTGAAATCTTTAAGATCTGATTGGATATAAATATAGACCTATTCAAGGTGGGCTGTCCAATGTACTCATTTTCTGAAAACAGTGGAGGGAAACTCCCGGAGCAGGAAGCGCTAGTTTTCCAATTTCTTCTGCAGAAATTCCTGATACTGTTTCTGCGGTATATCTGAAATTACTGATCCTCTATTTCTAAACATTCTCACTGAGGTATCCTCTCCTGTCCCTGTTCTAACACCATAGGTTTCATCAGAATTGGTTTCACCAATTGGGAATTATGAGCGTTTTCCCAAGGTGACCTGTTTCAGGACTGTTCAGCATAGCGAGGTTGTACGGACTTCCATGTGTAACTGTTTTATCTTCTAGGTCTGAAACTTGGACCACAGAAATCAAAGTCCATGCCCTTTCCAGAACATCTTCCTAAATTTCATTTGGACCTTTGTATCCTGAGATATAGCAATTCTCCCCATGTGTCCTGTTTGGGGATGAATCTTGGGAGAGGCTGGAACCCTAACTTGGAGGGATCATATCTCCTAGAATGTAGTGAATCTGAGGCTTCACTTTGGAAACACTGTAAATCAGGATTTTATCTTTGGCTTGTGAAATTTTCAACTCTTGAGCCTTCTCCAATCCCGAGATATAGAGAATGTACCAAAACGGATCAGTTTTAGTATTTTAGGGTTTTTTCGGCCTGAGGTCAAACTAGGGTTTGAATTTTTCAGAGTTATACCCAACCAAAAATATCGAACCGGGTCTCTAAACTTCTATTTTGATGAGGAGAGAAATCCTATGCTGGGCTCACTCAAAAATTCCTCTTCTGTAAGAAGCCCTAATTTCCCGCACCAAAAACTGAAAATGTCTAGAATCGAATTCCGCTTCGACAGAAAGATGCGCCCTTCAATGGAGAGTCAGCCTAGCATACTTTGGCTGATGGATTTTGGAGAGATACCCAAAAATTAAGAAGCCTTATCTTCTACAGCTACACAATGTCTTCTTCTTAGGTTAGCTCTGATACCATGATAGATTTTTATCATTCAAGCTAGCATTACGATCTTAGGATCTTTAACCGAGAGAATAACATGCACAACAATAAACACAAGAGATAAGAGACACAAAGAATTTTCCTCGGGGAAACCATAAAGGAGAAAACCCTACAACTTCCTCAGAGATAGAATCAGCACCAAAAGCAAAACCTGAAAACATAAAGATGATCTCCCAATACCAGTAGTCTCTCTCTCTGATCCCAACTTCTTCTCTCTCACTCATGTGCCCCAGTGAGTGAGTGTGTGCGTGATAAATAGAGAGGCTCACTCTCTATTTATATTCTTTCGTTCACTTAATGTCCAATTTAACCACTCGACCCCACTTAACAATTACTTACTAGGGTCGACATCTCTAGGAGAGTCTAATAACCCTAGTGCCCCAAAACTGTGGGGACTTTAACCCTTGATCAATAGGAGGGTTACCCACAATGACTTTACATGACTTGTTTACATTATTGAATCTCTTGATAGGAACATCGGGGTATGACATGACTCAAATACATTACAGACACTTCTCAGAATAAATATCGGGGTACGATACATAAGATATACAAGTGAATACATTTTGAAGTTACAATTACATCAACAAAGTGTCTACAGATTCCATGTCAATATTGCCTTCTAGATTTGGTATGTACAAATTCATTTGTACTTTAAATGGATTGGTTTTGTCAGAGTTGGAACTCATCGAGGATCCTCCTGATGTCTAGGTGAATCACGTGAGAATCTCATTGAACTGGGTGAACATTTCAGTTCGTTGTCAAGCTAGTGCTTTCTATATGAGTTTCTATGTCTCGTCAGTTGCATGTCTATTTTCTGTTTCTTCGGCCATATTCAATCTAGTGGTGTGAGTACATAAATACTATGAATTCGAAGGTAGTGTCTTCTTGGATTGTTGAGTTTGCGAGCGTGTTTGAACATGCATAAGTCAGGTAACCTCGATAAAAGTATCTACGCAAGACTTAAGTACAACAAGCTTTGAATTTTCTCTGATATCAATGATCCGGGTGCCCAGGCACACAACGGGGACAATAGTTCGATTGAATGAATCAAGTACTGTTATGGAAAAATCATATTAAAATAAGCAAAGCGAAAAATACACTACACACATAGAGAACATACACACACACATACAATATGCAAGAATTCAAACCAAACTCTATTGTTTCATTACTGTTCTATTACTTTCTTAATACTCTTCCTGTATATTACAATAGTGTACATGTTTATATAGAGTGCTGAGAACGATTGGGTTGTCTACCCGTTACGTTCAACTACAAGAAGTTGGAACGATTCAAAATTTAAGTCGTTATAGACGACTGGAATACAAAGAGACAATCTGTCGTAGTCATGTCGAGATGTTGGTGTCGAAGATGCATGCCAAGGCGCTAAACCTGTTGAGGTTGTGTCGAGGTTAGTACTTTTTTAAGATGATGTTGAACCTATCGAATTCAACAAACAATGCCAACTACCGGGTGGATCACATCCATCATATATTACCTTTAAAACTGATTTACAATGAGCTTGATTGCCTTTGACTTGTGCTTCTTGGTCCTTGATTGATCCTAGTTATTATGAGCTATTGAGCTCTTTCACCTAAACTCCCATTATCCTCAACCCAACCAAATCAAATCACATTCAAACTTTCAGATTCAAGATGTCTTAAACATGCTCCTTTTGCAGTCAAATGCATCTTTAAGTAATAACATATTTTGGCATCTTTTCCGGGGAACAGAGGAACAAAGTCATCTTCCCCAGGGTATAATATTGAGTAGATCCTCTTCTTTATGGTGAACAATAAGTGGGCATTTTTTTACTGCATATTTGTTCATAAAAAAACTCCAAAGAATCCAGTGGCAACTTCATATTTTCAAGATGTCAAAAGCTTTTGCTGCTATATTGGCACACAAGTTTTCTCCACTCAATTTTTTAGTTGTTCCAGTCTTTCCAAATGTAGTACCTATCATGGACGAGAGGGGAAATTTCCTTCCCAAATTCAGAGAGGGAAAATATGACAATCCGACAACCCATTTGTTGAAATTCCACGAAGTTATGGATCAACTAGGAATTTTTCATGAGCATTTCCTAATGAAAATGTTCATGTATTCTTTGGACGGGGATGCACGTGAATGGTATAGATCTCTACCTATTTCCATCATATCTTCTTTAGAAGAGTTTCATTCAGCATTTTATAAACAATGTGTGAAATCATTCCCTACTGATATGATTTTTGAGAATTGTTGTAAGGAATTTAAAATATATATTCACCATGTATCGGATTATTATTATGGTTGTGAGATTAAAAGAGATGTTTTTTCACGAAGATATGGAAAATAAAGATAAAGAAGTTCAACTTCCTTTAGAGGTTTCAAGAAATCGAGAGAAGGGAATGTATAATCAAATACTTTTAACTTCAACTTATTCATTTTCTATGAGATGTACTCAAGCAGAGAATTTTAAAATTTATTGAAGTAATATAAATGGATTTCCAAATAATGAATTTGTATTCGGTGAATATAAAGATTTGAAATTGGATGCACAAGTAAATGTTGTTGTAGATCAACTTAATTATGATGAGCATTTGGTGAAAAAGGAACATATTTCTTCTTCAACATGTTTTGAATCTTATAACAGTCCTTTGATGTTTGGTGATTATGGAGAAAGTGGTATTGAGGTTCATAACAAACAAATTATTGATTTTCCTTATGAGGGACTTGTTCAACAATAAGTTTGTCATGATTTTTATAAAAATAGTAAGCCTGTGTATGATGAATATGAATCTGATTCAAGCATTAAGGGAGATGATGAAAAGTTACCAAATTAGTCTGCCATGTTTTATCCTCAATCAAAGGTTGATAAGAAGATCATAGAGCCTTTAGTTTCCATTCTTGAGCCAAAAGTTAAGAAGAGCGGTAATGGAGTAATAAAAACTAAGAACACACAGAGTTATCTCTTTCAACTCGATAAGAAAGAAGATGTAATCTTCTATGAGCAAGATTCTACTTCTTTTGTTTTCCATGATAATATGTTGTCACAAAAGCCTTTTAAGGATTCATTAGATGAAGAAAAAAACGGGCCTTCATCATCATCATTGGTAGTTTATCAGAATATTCCATTTTATGATGAAAATAATGATGGAATTGAAAATCTAGATAGGGAATTCCATGATCAACAGTCTGATGAGGAAAATGAACATATCTTTCATGAAAGATTGGATCTTATATATGAAAACTATTACTCTGAATCAAAGCTTAATATTGAAGAGCATCACGAAACAAAGGTCTATGATTTCCAAGATTCAAGAATCTGTATTGATCGGCTGGTGTTTGATGAATGTAAATATGATTTGGAGCATATTTTTGTTCTGGCATCCATGGAATTTTTTAGCAGTGAACCTATGTATGATGAATACCAATAAGATTCTTTGGAGATCAATGAAGGAGATGTAAAGGAGTTGTTGAGCCTATTTTCTTTCTTACCAAAGAATGAACAACAAATTTCAGAGATCATAAGAATTTCAAAAGAGAAGCTTGGTCTCATAGATCAGTTGGAGATGTTTTATGTCATTCAAGACCTAGTAGTATTCTATATGGAGACACTATTTTCAAAATATTCCAATTTAGTAACATTTGGGCTAAAATTGGATTGCAATAGTAAGTATAATTTTCCTATGGAATTCTTGATGCGATTGACATCTTTTTACATATTTTCATAGAGTTGCAAACAAGAAAATCTCTTTAGCAATCAAACATTTACTTGGCTACATTGGAAGTTTTCATTTGCATGATAAAGATAGTCTCTACTGGTTAGTGTAGATAGTGTACATAAATAATCTCATCTCAAGAGAATTTGGTCCCTTTCAACCTTCACCAATAGAGCATCTATTTGGCTTTTCAATATGCATTTGGTTTTCAACAAAGACAATTGCATTTTCAGTTTGTAGTGGTGTACAATTTATTTTCAGTATGTTGGCTTGCAATAGATCGGTAAACTACAACCAAATGGAGAATGACATTGTTATTTTCAACTTCCATTTGTAGGCCAACTTGGTTTGCATTTTATGGTGGTTTTCATCTTGCAGAGCAGGTATTGTGAACAAATATGGAATGGAAAAGGAACAAATTCTACATGTTCTTGGAGCCTCACAAGAATGACTCCATCTCCTGCGAGATCCAGATGTTGGTACTATATTCTGCCCCCTCAATTTTTTTACATTCCGGCAACACACATGTAAAGAGGTGTCCCAATTTTCACTGCTGGAATGTTCACTAGTATTTTCTCCAAATCCCTTAATCTTTTGTGTCAATTTGTCTAGTTCCTTGTCACCAAAGCTTGATCTTATGAGCCTTTATTGCAACAAAAATCATCTCTTTTCTGCTCTCTTATGTGTTTATTTTTCCTTAGTAACTTTGGTATTTGAATTTTTATAATAATTACTATTATTATAAAGGAACCTTTAACCTATTTTTTAAATAATAGTTTTTATGAAAATTATTAATTAATTAATATAAAATGAAAAAATATTTTTCATTGTATTATATATCTCTTACATTTACCCAAAGTTACCTTAAGTATTACGTGTCCATTTTAAAGTAATGTGGGTAAAATAAATGAATCTATTGTTTTCTTTTCAACTTGTATCATGTTGGATTTTATGTCCCCCTCTCTCTCTCTCATTGGACCCAAGTTCAACCCCTTCATGGTCAGCACAAAGAAGCCCAATATATCGACCCAATGGAGCGGAGCTCATCTGGCAGCACCTGTGACACAGATGTCGTCTCACCCGAGATATCTCAGCTTTATGGGTAACTGCCAAAACCACATTTCCGTAGTTTGTGCAGGAGGGCGTTTTAGTACCTTGGCTCTATGCCAAGGCTTCCAACGAAGACCGAGAAGGTGGGTTACTGGTTTGCACAGTAATTCAACACTAAGTTATGATCCAACCCTTCTTTACGATTCACGTAAACAAATAGTGAACAGACAGCATAATCATATTCATTAACATATTGCGACAGTCATACATTTATCCATTTACAACATAATACTCAACCAATCATTCAACAAAACATTCACACATATATCTAGGCTACTTCAATCATTCACACATATACACAATGTGTAATGTGGAAACCCATCCGGGAAAAAACCACAAGGTTCTCTTCATCTGGCATGAGGAAATAGATGCACCTTTTGTCTATGCACAAAGCTATAGACTCTATTCAAGATCTTCTTCTTCTCTCTTTACAGACTTTTCTTCCCTCTCATGCTCTCTGGTTTTCTCTCTTCTCCTCTTTCTATTCTAATCCTACTAGTGATCCACACACAGCCTGGATCAACTCAACCTTCTCTACTTGTTTGCAGAATCTGTTGCAGAACCTCTACTCTGATGCACTCAACTATACAGAGTTATTCTATCAAAACCTGTTACTTCCAGCTCAACTCAGCTAAAACATCTCTCAGGCTGGTTATCCTTCTAACTATCTAACTGTCTCATTGTCTAGTGTCTAACCCAACTACAACTTTGGTTCCTTCTTTTATAGCCCCATTACCTACTCGATACAGATCCCATACATGCTTGTTACAGACTCAATATCGACTCGATACTGACTCTAACCAAATCATTACAGGCTCGTTTTCAGTTGTTTTCTCAACTGACTTACTATACTTAGCCAACATGATGTATTTCATATTCTAGTAACACATAACGAAAGGCACTATCATCCTGAATTACAAAGATGCCTTCACATGTGTGGCTTCTACTGGCTCCAGCCAAGCTCGTGCCCACGATCGTTAAGGACTGTCTCTTTCTCAGCATTATTCTTTACTGTCACTTTCCAACTGTTACATTATTAGCACGCCTGCTTCTACTGATATTCTGCCATGTCATCTCGTATCTTGTTCTGTCCTTCGGTCGCGACTTACTTATCTGGCACAACTTCCTTGTCTTGCGCCTTCTCTTTGTCTTCTTCTTCTCTTTCCTTCTTCTGTCGCAACATCCTTCCCTTTCCCTTGATGCTGCTTCCTCTATTGTAGCTTGTTCCTCTTCTCCTTTAGGCTCTTCTTCCATACTTAGGCATAATTCTACCACTACAACAAATCCTGGAATTAGTGTTCCATTTAGCGTCCCTTTTTAGTGTATTTTTTTTTACATCGAGTGGTCAAACTAGATGCTAAATGGGACGCATCATGGACAAAACTTAAAGCGTCTCAAAAAATGTCTTTTTTTGCTTCCTAGATAGCATCCTTTATGACGTCCAAAATAGTGTCTATTTTTTTGCTTCTAGAATAGCATCCAACTTTGCTTCCTAAACAACGTCAAGGTTTTCTTCCTAAATAATGTCCTATTTTGCTTCATAGTGAGTGTCTACTTTTGCTTCTTAAATGACATCCCCGTTAGCGTCGTATTTGCATCCTTAATAGCACCATGTTAGCATCCAAATTAGCGTCCAATATTGCATCCATTTTTTCTACCACTTTAGCATCCCATTTTGCACTGTGTTTTACTTCCAAATATGTGCCAATTTTTGCTTCCAAATTTGCACCAATTTTTGCTTCCTTTTTTGCATCGTGTTTTGCTACCAAAATGACGCCATATATTTCTTCTATTGTTGCACCATATTTTGCTTCTTATGTAGCGTCATGTTTGGCTTCATCATTAGCACCACATGTTGCATCCTTTTTAATGCCTAATTTCACTTCTTATTTTGCTACCATATTAATGCCAGGTTTGGCTTCATCATTAGCACCACATGTTGCAACATTTTTAATGCCTAGTTTCACATCTCTCATTTTTTGGTCACTAATTTAGTCATTTTAGTAATTTTATATACGAATTTTGGTCAATTATCTCTCATTGTTTGGTTACTTATCTCTTTTTTTTGGTTACTAATTTAGTTGTTTTTAACCAATATTCAAAATATCATCAGGGCATGGAGGGATCGAACCACCAACCTCTTGCTTGTAAGGCAGGCCCTCTTCCATTGAGCTCGCACCCTTTAAGAATTTGGGAACCTAACTTATAGAGTCCTCTATAATGGTAAAATTGATCAATACACAACTTTGAGTATCTAATGGTCAGAAAATGATGATAGATAAGTTCACAATATATGATCAAGCAAGTTATGAAATCCATAAACCTTTTCTAGGAATTTTGAACAAAACTCAAGAAATTGGCCTAATTGGATTGCAAAAATCACTATTCCCTAGCAACCGTAAGTGTACCACTATATGAGACCTATCAAAAACAATTATCTTAGTGTGGATGCCAAGGATATAGTAGATAAGCATGATCATCCTAGATCCATATATAAGTGGAGAAATAAGGAGAATCAAAAGAGGATGATCAACCCAATAGTTGATGCTTCACATGGATCCTATCCATCATGGGATGAGCAAAGTTCCTTCTTCCATCAAGCTAATGAGTATCCACAAGGACAAATGGTTAGGATATATTGATGCCAATTCATAATGTTTAGTCGCTTCCCAGGGTGATGTTGTAGTGCTTTCACTGGGAGATCTACATGATCCCCAACAACATTGGATATAAGTATATTCATAGGGCCATAGAGTATAGGATGAGGCTGTCTTTTTATCTTTATCTTTGGAAAATCAGGCATGATTTGAAACACTAAGAGAAGGAATAGAATCGGAAATATTTAACAAACTACAATCATGACAGGGCATAGGACTCTACTCTACTCAGTTGCCAAATATAGGAGATCTCTTTGGTAAATGTGTTTCATATCAAGCAAAGTATTTGGATGGTTAGTTAGAGACATGAAGGTCATCACACTCAATAATTACAAGGAAGTGCATTTAGTGACAGTGGCTCAGCCACTCACTTTAGCGTGAATCCAAGCATGGCTATAACATTTTAAAGTGAGCACAACCATATTTACTCACCCACCTCCAAAAATAGGAGCAACTCTTCCCCAAAAGGTTTCTCATACAAGACAAATGGCACCCCCAAAGGAAGAAGGAAATGGTGTTAATCCAAATCCTTGATAGTGGAAACAAGACTACCAAAGGATTTCCAAGTGAAAGTGGAAAATTTATCAGCTTCTTTGATAAAAATCAAAGGTATAGGTCATGCATAAGCAATTGAAACTGAGTTGAATGGACTCCAATGTGCACTTAGGAACATGAATGCAACCTATGTTTGGTAACTAAGAGGCTCAATATGTGGAACAAGAAAAATTGTTTGGAATGCTAACCTTGGATTGATAACTTCAGTAGATAAAGTTCACCAAGACCTACAATATCTACAAAAGTATCTCAAATAACTCTTTAATAGTGGGTAGTGGCTAACTCATAGAGATTAAGGGTGAAATAGACTTGAAGGTTTGTAATCATGCATATGCTATCCCAACAAAACCTCACATGGACCTAGCTATCCCAAACCCTCCTACAAAAACCCCACATGGACCTAGCTATAAAGGTTGCATTGTTTCCCAAGGTTTAACTAATATGGGAGATGGAATGGTGTTGCTATCTACTGGCCTCTTAGTTCCCCTATCCACTAGGAGCGTTGGGAAGAAAGATGATATCCGCTAAGTTGTGTCTAGTCAAGTCACAAGTGGGGGACAAAGAATGTGAGCTCTAAGCTTAACCTAGTCATGCATTGATTTTCCATAGTACATCATCCTACAGTGATTTTCCTGCAAAACTACAATTTCAAACCTTCATGAACAAGAGAGAAACCATTTTCTTGCAAATGTTTCGGACATCATCATATATAGACAATACTGTTAAAGGTCCCCAACCTTTCTAAATTTAACCAACACTTTTTCATTTCACAAGGTTTGTTGATCCTTGTATTTAAAATGATGCAATGCATACAATCCAACCCTTTCCAGATGGATGCCTCTTAGATTCTGGGTACTCTTTCCAAGCTTGAGACAACTACCCCAGTAAAAAATGCACCCCTAGCATGCTTGGTGATTAGTTGGATGATGCTTTATTGAGGTCTCGAGTTTCTGAAGTGATGGATGTAGATTTTAAATGACAAGAAAAACTCCATATTTATGACCTTAGGTTGTTACTATCCATGGGTAAAAGCCAACTTCTTCTCTTTATCATATTGATTATCATGAAATTGGGCTACTAATAAATGTGTACTTATAGGACCAACAAGACCAAGGGCTTGAATCTTTTCTCTCTCTTGAGGTACATTGCTTCATATATTTGATCATCACTATATAAGGGGAAGATCCAAACCAAATGGTACAATCCTTTGGTCCTCAATACTGCTCCCAAGGGTTAGGTGCTAGTAACATCATCAAGGGGTGGCCAGTCCCTTGAGAAGCAAGCTAGTAATAACGATTAAGAGAGAGGACATCACACATCATCATCATTCATTCTCAAAGAATGGATCTTAGCCCTAGGCTGAGTTTTAGTCCTAGACTGAATCAAGATCCTAGTAACTGACCAGGTGCCTCCATTCTCCCAAAGAATGGCTCTAAGAACTAAGCTGAGCTTCAGTCCCAGACTGAATCAAGTTCCTGGTAACTGACCAGGTGCCTCCATTCTCCCGGAGAATGGTTTTCAGCACTAAGTTGAGCTTCAGTCCCAGACTAAATCAAATTCCTGGTAACTGACCAGGTGCCTTCATTGTCCTAGAGAATGGCTCTCAGCACTAAGCTGAGCTTCATTCTTAAACCGTAAAGTTGATCAACTACTTACAGGACCTACTTGTACATCGTGTCCCTGGTCCCAGAACAGAATATGTCTCTGCCTCTACCTGTAGGATCTATTTGGACATCATTAGAGGAAATTTCAACTCAAAATGGGCCTTTTAACTTTTATTCAAATTCCATGTCATCATGTGTTAGCCAATGAAATTGCTTTAAATTTGAAATACCGTATAGGTCTTAAACACTTTTTTAATATAAATTTGGGGATAGGTATCATAAACAAAACTACTTTTTTTGTTTGTATTTTTGACATATCTCCCTGTGTTTTTACTCAAATTTCGATCGGGAGAGCTCGTTGGATGCGGAATTAAATTCTTCATCCAACGAGTACCCACTCGGCATACTTTTGATGGACCCCGCTACCCCCAAAACAAGAAATACCTAAAAAAAATGAAATGATGATGTCATCATTCCATTTTTTCAGGTATTTATTGTTTTTGGGGTAGCGGGGTCCATCAAAAGTATGCCGAGTGGATACTCGTTGGATGTGGAATTTAATTCCACATCCAACAGGCTCTCCCGATCGAAATTTGAGTAAAAACACAGGGAGATATGTCAAAAATACAAACAAAAAAGTAGTTTTTTTCTTTTCCTCCTACAAAATTAATAAATATTATTTTATTATTTTAACTATTATTTTACTAGTTCATTTTAGGAGGCCCATTATGAGTTGAAATTTCCTCTAATGCATGTTCTTGGTCCTGGACCAAAATACCCTGGAGGCACATAGGGGCCCAAGCCACATGCTAGGGGCCTTTCCATGGCATCAACCTACTTGGTCCTAGACCAAGAACCCTAGGAAACTACTGGGGGCCCTAGGGTACCTTCTAGGGTCTTACTCTGCCCTAGTTAACTGACTAGGGTACCATCCTCCCTAAGAATGGGTCTTGTAGCTGCACTAACTTTAACACCTTGACCATTTGGGGGCACAGTTTTCAAAATCATGGTTCATCAGAGTATAGGAGAATGTCACATTTTAGATACATATATCTATGTACAAATAAAATCTAAAATTGGTTTCTGGTTTGTAGATAGGTTTCTTATTTTGGAAACTGACCCAGGACACCAAAACCTGCAGTAGGGATGTTTCTCACAGTCCTAGAGTCTGGCTGCTGGAAACGAGACCAACCGCTGAACTAACCATATACTGGGCCAAATGGAAACCTAAAATCAACAACATTTTTGGAATTTCAAACTTACAATGGTGAAGCTACACAGTATGAACTAAAAATCAAAATAACAAAATAGTCTCAAGAGTATCACAATTACCTTAGTTTTCAGATGATCAAACTCAGAATAGTGGGGCATGGGAGATCAATGAATTTGCCAAAGGATAATAATGTCTTAGAACAAGGTAACCATTTCTTCTTTTGCAGGCTTGTTTAGGGAGAGAACATTTTTTAATAGAGGTAGTGAGCATTGAGAAATTTATTTGTTTTCAAAGAACATTGAGCAGTAAGAGATATTCTTGGTTTTCAGAGGTTGGTGAAGTGGAAAATCATATATCTGTTGGTTTTTCAAGGATAGTTACCAGTCAGAAGACAATAAGGAGATGTTGTTTTGCTGTCGACAGTGAGAATTTGGAAAAGGTCATTGAGGAAACTGCCTGTGAAGAAAATTCAAATCAGGGATATAATATGGCACAATTCTCTCAAATTGCAAAACTTCTTGATCTAATACAGCAACTCCAAATCCATTTTTATCTGCTAGAAAACTGGACATAAAAATACCATTGACAGGATATGGTAGATTAAACCCAAGAATGCAATGGCCACCACGAAAACAAAATTACCTTTCATGGCTTGATTTTTCATGGCAGTTACGCAGAAGTGAAAAACCATTTGCCATCTCAAAAGGAGGATTGAATCAGATTGTAAGAAGGTTTGGAAGGACAAGAAATTTTAAATTGTAGGCTACATCATCAAAGCCATTGCCGATTTGACAAGCCAACATGAAGATACAATACTTGATGAAAATTTAATATTGGAAATACCTGATGAAATGTGAACTATTATACATTCATATCCATTTATCCATGGAATAGATAGTTGTATTTACATATACATCCATGATTTTATGAATTGATTCATATATATAAATCTATAATAAGAGAAATGTAATACATCGATCAATATTATTGAGAGTCGAGACAGATGCTTCAGGTTTCTTATTTTGGAAACTGACCCAGGACACCAAAACCTGTAGTAGGGATGTTTCTCACAGTCCTAGAATCTGGCTGCTGGAAACGAGACCAACCACTGAACTAACCATATACTGGGCCAAATGGAAACCTAAAATCAACAACATTTTTGGCATTTCAAACTTACAATGTTGAAGCTGCACAGTATGAACTAAAACTCAAAATAACAAAATAGTATCAAGAATATCACAATTACCTTAGTTTTTCAGATCATCAAACTTAGAATAGTGGAGCATGGGAGATCAATGAATTTTCCAAAGGACAATAATGTCTTAGAACAAGGTAACCATTTCTTCTTTTGCAGGTTTGTTTAGGGAGATAACATTTTTTTACAAAGGCAATGAGCATTGAGAAATTTATTTGTTTTCAGAGAACATTGAGCAGTAAGAGATATTCTTGGTTTTCAGAGGTCAGTGAAGTGGAAAATCATATATCGGTTGGTTTTTCAAACATAGTTAGCAGTGAGAAGACAACAAGGAGATGTTGCTTTGCAGTCGGCAGTGAGAATTAAGAAAAGGTCATTGAGAAAACTGCTTGTGAGACAGCACTCTAGCTCTTCCATTTCACATAGATTGCAACAATCCTTACGACAGTGACAATTTGTAATTTTAAAAGAGAAACCAGAGCAACAAAACCACACACCTTCTCTAATACACACAGAGAACTAACCAATGAGAGGAGCCTAGACCACCCACTGACAACTGTATATAGCGCCAAAATAGTAAATACCGACATATGAACCTCCCGCAGAAGTGGTGCCAAACCAACCACACAAAATATCTAGCAACAAATTGCAGAATTCAGAGATAGGAGAGGAGGTAAAATTACTATTTTTACAGTCCACTGAATGCACCAATGGCCACAAGGAGTCTTGGATGTACAATTAGGTGATATATCATATAATGGAGAAGACCAGTGGAAAAGACCTGGTGGTAGTTGGGTTGGTTACCATGAAGCTGAGAAGTCGGTATCTATAAGAGGAACTCAGTTGAGGACATGATGTTTCTGCAACCATGGTGCTTGTTCAAAGTACCTCAAATTAAATCATACAGAGTTGCTAGCCCATTCAAAGTTCTCACACTTTGTATTTCAAATTTGTAGCAGTTGACAATCACTAGCATTTTAATCTCGATGAACTAATTCATACAATAGTAAACATAAGTTTGAGAGAGGGTACAAGACAATTTTACATAGTGGGAAGGACATATAGGGTAAAACTAGGCTTTTGTCAATAAAAGATAAATTCAATAACAGTTTTTTGGAAATTGATGTTGATAATCTTGTAAAAGACCTGTGGAAAAGACGTGATGGTAGTTGGGTTGGTTATCATGAAGCTGACTAGTTGGCATCTACAGGAGGAACTCAGTTGAGGATATGATGTTTCTGCAACCCTGGTGTTTGTTCAAAGTACCTCAAATTATTTCATATAGAGTTTCCATCCCATTCAAATTTTTTCACACTTTTTATTTCAATTTTTTTGCAGTTGACAATCACTAGCAGTTTAATCTAGATGAACTAAATCATACCATAGTAAACACAAGTTTGAGAAAGGGTATAAGACAATTTTCCATAGTGATAAGAACATATAGGGTAAAACAAGGCTTTTGTCAATAAAAGATAAATTCAATAACATTTTTTTGGAAATTGATGTTGATAATCGTGTAAAACTCAACAATAAAAGTGAATATTTTATGAAAAATTGTTCAATGGATGTATGAATTTTCAATTTCAATAAGAGGACAAGCTAGAAATTCTTGATTTGCCTGAAGTTTCAATAAAAGGAATAACTTGCATTGCTTTAACAGATAAGTCTATCTAAATTTGAATGAATTTAACAAGACTGTGGATAGTTTTTTATGAGTCTAGTGGTTGAACTTAAAATACTACTGAATTGTTTTGCAGTATTAGACATGGAATAAATTCATTGAAGGTATCAACCCTTCATTTCCAGGGGAGTCCCTTCTAGCAATAACCTCGCTCAAACTTTCAACCCTACTAAAGACCAATTACGGATGGACCAGTAGATAATCTAATAGTAAGGTTCTGGTTTGGCTAGCTTCGTATTGCAGTTCAAAACTTCTAAAAAAATAAAGACTGTTGTTTAAAGTTTAGTTAGTTTTAGTTCAGATATTCAAAGGCCTCGATGTCTATTGTTGTTGGTCTCAATGTAACTTTCATTACCAGTAATGGCAGATATATATTCGGAGGGAGACTGGACTGTTTCCGTATTTAATATGGAATTAGTGACCGTAGTCATCCAAAATATGCAATTACAAGATATGTATCACATATTGAAGAATTAGTTTTCTCTCTTTTTTCAACAATGTAATATTAGTTAGAATCATATATTAAAACTAGAGCATCAATTTCCATTCTTGTTCAAACCTTTATTTAACCAATATTTCATCAGAAAATTGTTTGAGTTCACGGGGTACTCCCAAAAGACCGAACACCTTCAGATACTGCTTCACACAAATAGATCACAGATCAACACACCGATGTTTGTCACGTGGTTAAAACCCTCGAGACGGAAACAGTCCATGGCCCCAGCCAAATAGCTACTTGGAGCAATTTATTATGCAAAAGAAAGAAAGTTACATGAGCTTCTCATAATCGATCGACTAGCCAAGGACCCTCTATGCTCTTTAAATAGAGATCATAGACCAATCAGGTGTTAAGCCATGGATCAATGGTAGGTATGATCTAAGAGAAGTTGAACCGTCAGATCACTCTATGTCTAGAACATATCGTGACCATCAGATTAGAATATTTACAAATGCATACTAATGAATACTAAAGAAACACCCTTTTACCTAACGGATATATTACACAAATTGATCTTAACTAACTCCTAAGTGTCTAAATATCCAAACATCCCCCCTTAAGAACAACTTGGAATAGGATTAAAGGACTTACAAAAGTGACACTATTAGGAGAAGGAAGGAGGCATTAGAGCCTATCCCCCCTTAAGGACACATTCTTGAACTCCTAACATAGACCAAAGTTTATAAAACTTCGCTTCTATAAGAGACTTGGTGAAGATGTCTGCAACTTGATCATCTATAGGGCAATAGAGAACTTGAATAACACTATCATGAACAAGATTTCTGATGAAGTGCATGTGTAGCTCAATGTGTTTTCTGCGCTGATGTAGAACTGGATCTTTGGAAAGATTGATGGCACTTTGATTGTCACACCAAAGTGGAGTAGGCTACTGCTGCTCGAATCCAAACTCTGAAAGGATCTGTCGAAGCCATAAAGCTTCCCGACTGGCATTAACTGCGGCTTGATATTCTGCTTCTGCTGAAGAAAGAGAAAGAGCTTGTTGTTTCTTAGAAGCCCAAGTGACAGGTCCAGATCCTAGACTGAAAACATAACCTGCAGTAGACTTTCGAACATCAAGATCGTTGACCTAATCTGAATCAGTGAAACCAACCAACAAAGGTTTCCCCCCTATACTGTAATGTATCCCAAACTGAATTGTACCTTGAATATATCGAAATATTCTTTTTGCTACTTTCCAGTGACCTTCATGAGGAGTTTGCATATAACGGGAAACACGATCAATGGCAAAGGAAAGGTCAGGACGGGAATGAGTCAAGTATAAAAGACTACCAACAAGCTGACGATACAAGGTGGCATCTACTTCAAGGGAAGTACAAGTGGCAGAAAGTTTGACTCCAGACTGGAAGGGAGAAGGGGCTGGTTTACAATCTTCCATGTGGAAGCGACGAAGAAGGTCAAAAGCATACTTAGACTGGGGTAGAAAGATTCCTTCTTTGGTTTGCAAGACTTGGAGACCAAGAAAATAATGCAAATGTCCTAAGTCTGACATTTCAAAATTTTGCTTAAGACTGGATTTCACATGGGTTATAAGTTTAGGGTCACTACTAGTAAGGATAAGATCATCAACATAAAGAACAAGTATGATGAGATGGTTTCCTACTTTCTTGGTATAGACATTGGGGTCAAAATGGCATCTTGAAAAACCAGTGTCAAGGAGAAAGCTATCCATTTTGGCATACCAAGATCTAGGAGCTTGCTTAAGGCCATATAAGGATTTCTTAAGGAGACAAATGAGGCTAGAGTTATTATGAACATATCCAGGAGGTTGTTCCATGTAAATTTCCTCATGTAAATCACCATGTAAGATGGCAGACTTGACATCCATTTGATGGACTTCCCAGTTATGTAAGGCTGCAAGGGAAAGAACAAGGCGGATGGAGTTCATTTTTTCTACAGGGGCAAAGGTTTCATTGTAGTCAATCCCTTCAACTTGGGAAAAACATTTGGTAACTAACCTTGCCTTAAGTATTTCAACACTTCCATCTGATGCATACTTAGTTCTGTAGACCCATTTACATCTAACAAGTTTTCTTCCTTTTGGAAGAGGAACAAGATCCCAAGTATCGTTCGCCATTAAGGAATGATATTCTTCATCCATAGCTGCATCCCAATCTGGATTTCTTGAAACTTCTGCAAAAGTTTCTGGATCATGATTCTCGGAAACTTGAGCCAAAAGAGAAGAGGTTCAATGAAACTGAGAACGTGTTCAACGTTGATCTCTAGGATCATCGGCAAGATCACCAGCTGCTTCACATGTTGAATGAACCCATCGAGGAAGTATTGGTGCTGATGCAATTGGAGGAACATGAGTAGGCGGAGGTGGTTTTTCATCCTCACTGTCATCATCAGAAACTGGAGTTGGAAACCTGTCAAGGAAGTTGGAAGAAGAAGAAGAAGGCACAATCGTCGAATCAGGATCGCAGGCCAAAGATGGCACACCTGCCAAGTTAGGCTCGCAGGCCAAGATATTTTCATCAAATTTAACATCTTTTCTAATGATTATATCATGTGAATGGGGCTGAAGAAGTCTATAACCTTTCACATCTTCAGAATATCCAACAAATATGCACTTTTCACTTTTAGGCTGCAATGCTTTCCGTTTTTCATCCGGAATGTTACCCCATGCTTCACAACCAAACACACGAAAGTGACTTACATCTAGTTTAATTTTACTCCATGCTTCTTTCGGTGTTATACCTTGTAAAAATTTAGTGGGTGTGCGATTAACTATGTAATTTGCATAGTTTATGGCCTCAGCCCAATATTGAAGACTTAGTTCGTTAGATTGGATCATACAATTAGCCATTTTTTTTAAAGTGCAGTTCTTCCATTCAGCTACACCATTTTGTTGAGGTGTATATGGAACAGTGTGCTATTGTTGGATTCCTTATTCAATGCATAAAGTAGTGAACTTGTTGTTAACATATTCTCCTCCATTGTCAGATCTTAACTTAATAATTTGATGACCATATTAGTTTTCAACAAGGGCCTTGTAGGCCAAGAACATGTTAAATACTTCGCTCTTAAGTTTTAGGAAGTAAACCCAAGTGCGTCTGCAGTAGTCATCAATGAAAGTTAAGAAATATTTGAAACCAGAAAAGGAAGTAGATGGAAGAGGACCACACAAGTCACTATGCACAAGCTCCAAAGGAACCGAGGCGTGCCAAGAGGCATGTTTGTCAAAACTGTCCCGATGATGTTTTTCGAGTACACAACCGAAACAAACACCATCCTTGCAAGATACCATTGGAAGACCAGTCACCATATTGTCTTTACATAGTTGTTGCAATGAGCAATAATTTAAGTGACCAAATCGCTCATGCCAAAGTTTGCTCAAGTTATCACTATGAGCAACAAAAACTGAAGGAAAAGGTGATGACCCAAAGTTGTTAAATTTGTACAACTTGGTAATATCATCAATAGTTCTAGTAGTAAGGAAATTTTGAGGATTTTTAAAATCCTTGATTACAACTTGGTGAGGTGTAAAAGTCACAGTTTTACCTTCACCTGAATGAGTGATTTGATAGACTGATAACAAATTGCAGGAAATTTTTTGAACACATAGTACATCACTGAAATGACCATTTTCTACTGGAACTGTTCTAGATCCTACAACACTTAGAGATCTATCATCACCAACAAATATTTGTTTGGTGTTACATTCATGCATAGTAGAAAATATGGCTTGATCCTTATCCATATGATAAGATGCTCCAGAGTCAATGAGCCATTCATTTGAAGTAGAAGAAGAAGATGCAGTATAAGAGTAACCAGAAGCACAAAGTGCATGTCCATGAGAGTTAGATTCTAAAGAGGAATCTAGGCTGATGTGGTGCTTCTTCATTGCTGCTTCCAATGCTTCCATCTTCTTAAAACATTTAGATTTATCATGATTATCTTTCCCACAAAAATATCAATGACGCTCAGTCTTCTTTCCATTTTGCTTGGATCCATCCTTTGTCAATTTTTAAAGGAGGAGCTGACTGAGAGGGTTTGGGACCCTTGTTGTTTGGCTTATTATTGCAAAAATTATGTTTCTTGGGAGGCTTGGAATTTTCTTTCTGTTGGGACAATAAGGCTTTCCCAAATGTATCTGCATTGTTAATTATTCCAAGATGAATGAGCTTATCTTGCTCTCTAATTAAGGAATCACAAAAGGACTCAAGGCTAGGCTCTTGATAGCTAGTTGCAGTCAAGGATTCTTTCATGGAGTAGAATGTAGATACAAAAACAGAATATGCAAGTCCAAGTTTTGAAAGAATATGATAATTACATTGTTTGTCTTCTTTCTTAATCTTGCATTCGACACATAATAGTCTAAGAGTTTTATACTTAGATAAATAGTCTCGAATGCATGAAAAATCATTTGGATTCAAAGAAAACAACTCATTCTCAAGTTGATGACCCTGAATTTCATTGTGTTTACCAAACATAGATTCCAACTTTTCCCAAGCGAGATTAGGTTCATCAATTCCAGATATGTGGAATAGCAAATCAGTAGAGATTGACATCCCAATCAATCCACGAGCTTCATCACATCGATTTGATCATTTAATTTTCTTATCATCATCAGTGGGTTCTGTTTCTTTCCCCTGTTTCTTTCCCTAAGGTTATCCTGAAAAGTCCCCTACTTCGCAGAACATCCTCAATACGAGATTTCCATGAGAAATAGTTAGAACTTATAAGTATAATATCACAAGGGGTGGCCATACTGTAAAATATTGGCTGAAAGAACAGAAACTAATTGTCTGGATGCAAAGAGCTCGAAAAAATATGTGGTTTTAAAAAAAACGACACTTAAAACTGATTCCGGATGATGAAGTTATGCTTGATCAAAGAAAATGTTGAAGATGTCCCCAATAGTGACGTGGCAGATATTAACTTGACCAACTAAAAAAAAGAAGCCCCCTCTTCCCAAGATCAACCTTTGACAATCACTTTTACAATAAAGTTGCTTTGAAGTGAATCACTTTTATAGAATAAGTGATGTTCACTTTTACAATAATGACTTTTAAATAGTGCGGCAATAAATTAAAAGACTTAAGTGACTCACTTTTATTTTATTTTATTTATTTGAGATGCACTTTTACAATAAAGTAACTTGAAAATAGAAATTGCATGCACTAAAAAGTAGCTTGATAAGACTTGAACTGAAGACTAATCAAGGTGTAAAGCAACTTTGGACCAAGTGAGCTAAGTTTAAAAGGTACGTAAAAGTATGGAAAGAGGAAGGGTTTTTTTTTTTTTTTAAACTTTTCTCTCTCATTTTCCGTGCTTGCTTTCTTTTCTTGCAAATCACAAAAAAAATGAAAAACAAAAACAAAAAAAACTTTTTCCACACAATGGGGTTAGATCTTGATTAACTTACCTGAAAAGTCTACGTTTTCAAGTTTTCTCGTTGTTTTTGATTTGTCGTGATCGCACAAGGTGCACGGTAAAGAGCATACGTAGCCGAGAAGAGAAGAAAAAAAAATTTCCCTTACTGTTTATGATTCACCGCGATCGCGCAAGGTGCACGGCAAAGAGCAGACGCAGTCAGGGAAAACAACAGTCCGAGACTAAAAACATAAAAGATCTAATAATAAACTGATAAAATATGAGAGATTTAAAAAAAACAAATCCGTCACTGTAACATTATACCTTCAGATTTGTCGAAATGGGTGTTTCTGGAGCAAAGGGAAATGGTTTTCGGTGAAATGAAAACTATTTTCCAATGGAAACGGTGCTCCGGGCATAATGGAACAACTCCCATAGGCCAAAAATGCAGAGAAAATCTAGAAACAAAAACCCTTTCAAAGTTTCGACAACACCGGTTCCAAATCTATATCAAAATCGAAAGCAGCTCTTCATAAAAGCTCTGATACCATGTTCGAGTTCATAGGGTACTCCCAAAAGACCGAGCACCTTCAGATATCACTTCACACAAATAGATCACAGATCAACAAACCGATGTTTGTCATGTGGTTAAAACCCTCGAGAGGAAAACAGTCCGCGGCCCCAGCCAAATAGCTACTTGGAGCAATTTATTATGCAAAAGAAAGAAAGTTACATGAGCTTCTAATAATCGATCAACTAGCCAAGGACCCTCTATGCCCTTTAAATAGAGATCATAGACCAATCGGGTGTTAAGCCACGGATCAATGGTACGTATGATCTAAGAGAAGTTGAACCGTCGGATCACTCTATGTCTAGAACATATCGTGACCGTTGGATTAGAATATTTACAAATGCATACTAATGCATACTAAAGAAACACACTTTTACCTAACGGATATACTACACAAGTTGATCTTAACTAACTCCTAAGTGTCTAAATATCCTAACAAAAATCACTGAAATAACAAAAGTATTCCTCAAATATTATCCTAACCATTGATTCAAATAAACCACTCTACTTAAATGCATCAAAACCCTAAATGTTTAGGATTGAACATTTCATAGAAACAAACATCAAACATTATTTGTGTGTTTCTAGCAGAGGGAGGATAGAGGATACTAACCTCATCCTTTTCAACCTTCTGGATCACCATAACACTCGATGAACATACATCCCATGTCTCCATTAATTCTATGGCATTCCTCAGCTGTGAAAGGAAATAATTATGTGAATACAATAAACAAGCCATAACTATAAGAGAATAATTTCAAACCCAAGGGACAATATATGTATGCAAATTTGTCACTTCAATCACATTCTCCTTCAACAACAGTTATCAAAGCCTCCATATACTAAAAAATCCAGCATATGAAGCACATGATGAAGGTAAACCCTAACATTTAGTCACTGCTACTAAAAAATAAATAGAAACATGAAGCATATTCATTATAACTTCCAAACTGAAAATAAAAATTCATCGATAACTTTCAAATTTAAAATGTTTTTCTTTGTGTGTTTAGCTTTAGACATCGTTTTGCAACAAACTCAATGACAACGGATGCCGTTTCAGTCAAAGGAATTAGTTTATTGACATGCTTTTTATGTTCCCATTAAAAATGTCAAATACACCTAACAACTATACATCTTAAAATTATTGTTCTGACATACAAATCCATTTTTGTAACCAAAAATACAATTTCAACAAAAAGTCATGATAAAATGACAATGTACAAAACATCTATTGATTAACTTACTCCAAGAATAAAATTCATACCCCTAACTCATTTTACAAAGATATCATCATTCATATATACCTGTATGGATACTCGAGCCCGTACCCCATGCAACATAGTTGAGAATCCTTAAAAGTAATACCAACGTCTTCCCCTCACTAGAAAAGATTGTAGTCTTCCGTGTCATGCAGCACAAAAGACAATTCAGGTACATACCCTGCTGTTCTCATTTTCATTGCCAAGTTCTTCAATGTTGCATATATTTCATCAGATCGTGGGTGGGATCTGTCTCCTACAAGGAATGCATGAATGTTGTTACCTACATCAATCCAGCTACATCCTGGCTCTTTTTTCAAACCCCTGTCATTTATCATCGCCCTCGCTTTGGCTACATCAACCCTCCTACCAAGAGTAGCATAAAGGTTTGACAGCAGAACATAATATCCCACATTATCAAGCACTTACTCAAAAATGTGCTCTGCTGCAAGTTCTACTAAATCTGCATTGCAGTGAAATCTACAGGCACCAAGCAAGCTTCCCCATACACCCGATACATCAATGCTGGGTTTCAGTGGTATATCTTTAATAAAATCCTGAGCCTCATTCAAGCACCCAGCTCGCCCAAGAAGGTCAACCATGCAATCATAGTGTTCCATTCTAGGTCTAATGTTATAATCTCGACTCATACAATCAAAATATTCCTGACCGTTATCCACCAGGCCTGCATGACTGGATGCAGAGAGGAGAGCAATAAAGGTGATATAGTCAGGCTTAAATCTTGCCTTTTCTATTTGGTAAAACAATGAAACTGCATCATCACCATGCCCATGAATTCCATACCCTGAAATCATTATGTTCCAAGAAACCATGGTCTTTCTTAGCATCTTGGAAAACACAAATCAAGCAAACTTTATGTTCCCACATTTTGCATACATGTCAACGAGGGAATTTCCAACGGGAATGCCATACTGGAGTGCACTTCTCATTATGTAAGCATGGATCTCTTTTCCCTGTTTCAACGCTGCTAAGCGGGCAGAAACTGGAAGAATACTCACTGTGGTAACAGATCCAGGCTTCCAACCTTGCTCCTGAGTTTGATGAAAAAGTTCCAATGCCTCATTGCAATGCCCATTCTGAGCATAGCCAGCAATCATGAAATTCCATAGCACTACATCTCGCTAAGGAATTATGTTAAACACTTGGCATGCCATGTCCATATTACCACATTTGGCATACATGTCTAACAGAGCACTCCCTACAAAAACATCCCATTCAAATTCATTCCAAATTATATAACTATGGATTTCCTTCCCCTGTTTGACAAATTTTAAGTGGGAGCATGATGGCAGAACACTTACCAAGGTAACATAATTAGGTTTAATGCCATCCAATAACATTCGACGAAATAGCTTGACACTCTCGTCAAAATGTCCATTCTAGGAACCACCCAGAATTATCGAACACCATGAAATTACATGTATTTTGGGCATTTTGTCAAATACTAGCCATGCATCCTCCATACTTTCATATCTGGTATAAATGTCTAGTAGGGAATTGCACACAACAATATCTTTATCAAGTTCGGTTCTAATTATATAATCATAAATCTCCCTTCCATGTTTCAGAGCTCTCAATCGGGTGCATGTCTTCAGAAGACTGGTAACAATGACCGTATTGGGTTTCAACCCTGTCAATTGCATTTTCTGGAAACGCTTCAAGGTCTCTTGATAATGCCCATTCTGTACGAGGCCGCTGATCATGTCACACCATGTCACCACATCCCTTTCAAATATTTTGTCAAATAGTTGGCATGCAAAGTCCACGGCACCATGCTTGGCATACATGTCTATAAGGACACTGGCCACAAAATTATCTGATCCAACCCCTCTTTCAACAATAAGATCATGAATCTTCCTACCCTCCTACAAAGCAGGTAAAGCAATACATGCCTTAATAACATGGGGAAATGTAAAAGAATGTGGCTCTACACCTTCTCTGATCATTTGGTAATAAAGTCCTAGGGTTTATTGAAACATTTCATTCCTCATATATCCTCTCGGCATTGCATTCCAATTGAAGAGATTTCTTGTTGGCATTTTGTCAAACAATAAGCGTGCATCCTGCAGACTGTCGCACATGACATACAGGCTTATGAGTTTGGTACTTAAGTAGAGATCTGGCTTAAAGCCACTCGACAACATGTGGGTATGGAATTGTTTTCCCTCTAAGAGGGCCTTGTTTCTAGTGCATATCTGTAATAGAGAATTATAGGTAACGGGTTCGAGTTGAATGCCTCGGTGGTCCGAAAAATTCAAGAATTGTATTGCCTCTTTCATTTGTCCCTCTCTGCACAGTGAGATTATGTCTGCATTGATTTTGTGCGGGGATGATGTTTCCCTAAGAGTAGCTATAATGCTGGGTGTTATGGTTGAAGCTTTAGCACTCATTATATCAATGGTTTTCTCATAAAAACACAGTATGTTGTTGACATGGGCTTAGGCCATTTTTCGCATAAACAATTTGCATGGTTTTGGGTTATGGGAAGAGCATCCTCACCAATTACCGAGATTGTCTCAAAGCTGTCCATGGGTTGCTGAACTCAGTAGTGCAAGACTGAGACGCTATGTGTGGGAATGGGAGAGAATTAATGTCCAAAAAAATTTCAATTATGGGGTATGAAAAGTCAATTATATTCCTTGCCCGAATTCCTTTGTCACGGGTAAGGCTGCATGAGCCCGTGGTAGGTAGATACACTGGGCATTAACAGCAGGAGAGTTCATGTTAAGTGGCATTGTTATAGGGGTTCAGATAGGGATAACGAGGAAGATAAATTTCACATATTGTTGTTCTACGCTAAGCCATGATCCCTCCAGTCCTCGTGAGGTGAGATCCTTTATTTTGCCTATATTTTTATCTTGGATTCTTCAAAAATAGGTGTCTTATCTTGTTGTATCCCCTATTTGGAACCACTTACTAATAAGGGGCAGTGCATTTTTTGCTCAAAATGAAGGGGTCAACAATAACTATTGGAAGACATGGAAGGAGTGGTCACTTCACAAAGAATGATCAACTAATGAGTGAGGATTAGGTGGAGAGAAGCCTATACTAATTTTTTTTTTGAAACTCCATGCATATGAAACATTGATGCGGTTGTTGTGGCAAGGTTTCCCACGAGGGATATACAGATTGGACAACACCAATAAGAGCATGGGATTTGTAGCAGTGTCAATTAAGGTGAGGGATGACATGAGGACCATGTTTAGGATCTGTTTGTTCTCATGGAAGCATGTAGAGGTTTTTGATGGAAGACACAAAGTATGTGAGGCTAATATTGATTGGATGACAAAGAGATGAAAAGGTTCCTCAACCCATCTCCATCTACACTCATTTAGATTCAAAAGTTAGATCTATAATGATGTAGGTTACTAATATTTTGGAACAGGATGACCACATGCTCACTTCCCTATAGTCATAGTTGAAGGACCCGAACATGTAGTGGGAATTTTGGTTCATCGATAAGTGTTCATGGAAGAGAAGCCTGAGTGGTAATGCTTGGTGGTGCTCAAGAGTAAATTGGTAAACTACTATAGAAGGTAGATTGTGAAAATGGAGGATGTTATGCCTAGTAGGAAAGGAGGCTACACTAGGCCCTTGATGGGAGTATAGAGTTACCTAATATTTTGGGAAAAACAATGTGTATTAACCATGGATTTTTAGAGATTGGAATCCCATTTAGTTGTGGTTGGTGATCATGTTGAGAAGATAAAAATATTAAGAGTAGAATGCTCATATTAAGAAGCATTCACATTATTTTAAAAATGAAAAAATTATATGATGAGGAGACTAGCTATGGTTGAGTGGGAGAGTTTAATGTGGTGGCCCAAGGCTTGATGGCATGAATGTATACTTTCAGGAAGGATAATTGATGTTGATCCGACATTGCACATGGCGTGGAAGGGAGACCTTAATCACTTTCGCGGTTTAATGCCTAGTTTTGAACATGGATATGAAGAGACAAGTGAGGTATTGAATCTATACCCATATGGACGAGACTGATTGAATAATTGTGTTTAAAATGTTTGGCATGGTGAAGAATTGATTTTGAATTCTATAGTGGAAGGAATATTTTGGTGAAAATAATGATCTACACATGTAATACCCTAGTTTTGATCCCTAGATTATTGTTAATAAAATATGTGTATATGGTGATGAAATGAATCCCCAAAGCCTCCTAGACTTATAGCATCCCCAAAACCACTTAGGGTTATGGCGTGTATGAATATTACTACCACTCAAGGCCTTTATTAATACCTCGGTTAGGCAAGCATCATACATACCCATGGTTCCCCTCTACAAGGGAAATTACTATAACCCTAACCCCTTAGGAGTACCCCTTAATTAGGCAAGTACCATTCTTAGCAGTGGCATTTCAATCGTCCATAATAAAAAATAGGTGGGCACAATGATAATTAGTACCCTTTTTATAAAAGTACATTCTTAGCTTCATTAACCCACAAAAACTAGGCTTAGAGAAGCTATCAATCTACTCCCCCAATAGGTCATAAAACAACAATTAGATCTACTCTGTCATTGTAGAATTATAAATAATCCTCCTCCCTTGGCCCAGGGTTGTTTCCCATACAAATAATAGTTCATTAGCAATAATTATAATAACCATAATTGCTGGCAACTATGGTGGAATTTTCTACCAATGCTTCGTAACTAAACTTCCCATAATTTTGTTGTTGATTAAATATTTTATAAGATGTCTAAAGTATATTTTGTTTTAGATAAAATGAGGTAGATGCATGGTTTTGTTCCATTCGAAGCACTATGGGTTGGACTGGCTAAGAGTTAGAGACAACGTATATGTGGGTTGTGATGCGTGAGAGTAAGAGACAACATATATTTATTTTCCCTTGTGTTCTCCTCATATCCTAGCTTGGGGGTGGAATCTTTTTTGGCAGCGTAACTGTAAAGAATTCTATTAATGCGATCAAGGGTTTACCCAATCAAGGGCTCTAGTGCTCTTGGTGATGGGTGTACAGTTTATTCCCTTTCCCTTGGTTGTAATTGGCTTAATACCTTGGTATATTTTTCGATATGTCTCTAGTATTTTCATTTTTGTTCAACGATTATTGCTAGTTACTTCTTAGTCATACTTAATTAGGGAGCGCACTTATTTATATTCCCTTTTGATTTCCCTCCATATGTCGTGCTCTTTCCAGCCGACCGATTCAGACAGGTTGCGGCTAGCTTCATGCCTAAATCATGCTTTGATGTTTTGGTTGGTTATAGTGATGTATATCAGACTAACCAGATTATGAGTGTATATTTTCGTAGCTACTCCCAGACCGTTATTATGATTTCCTAGCCATTACACAAAACTTAAGGGCTAGCTGATATGATAAATATTAAGTGCGTAATGCTAACCTAGTAGAGGTGTTATTTCCTCACAATATGTAAGTGGATACAAGGATGCACAAACTGAATTTTTAGGTAGGCGCCACCTATGAATTGGTTATAAGAATTGGTATTGGTAGTGAAGTGGCACACATGAAACTACCACCAAGTCAAAATGTGGTCCTCCATGTTGATACAATTTTGAAAATCCATTAAATTTTGTGTCTAAGAGTAGGATGAAATGCATATTTTGTAGACAAGATATTTAACCAGTTAGTAATATATGCTATTGGGCTGAAATAAGAAATTGATACTGCACTTATTGGATTAGACCTCATGAGGTACCAAAGAATTCAGACAAAAATAGGACCCATTTTGAGTTTGGAATGAAAATTTCACCTAAAACTCACTATTGCAAGTACGCGAGGTAGAAGGTCATAAGCTTGTGTAGATACGGAATCCTTGGGAAAATGAAGTTGAGTGGAATGATCCATGGTCAGAATCTTCACCTAAATGGACAGACATGATAAAGCACAAATTGAAATACACTCATCTGGTAAAAGACGAGATTTCCTGGATGTCATGGGAATATTTTCAAATAAATTTCAGATCTATATATGTGTGTCGGTTTTATCCTGATGAAATGCGTCATTTTGTACACGAACAATGGCGTGGATGTAGTACTGAAGCTTGGAAAAACCATAGAAAAGAAATGCTTGAAATTCATGAGGATAAAAACCTTGCAACCTGGGGTCTGGATGTACCTAATGATTATGTTCCTAATAAAAGGTTCTTGGCAGAAGTAAATAGAGAAGTTTGTAGGAGGAGGCTCATGCACTGTCCGATCATGATACGAGTTCATCATTGCTGGGGGCTAAAGCACTGGTTTACCCACTACTAGGTTTTTCTCTTTTCTCATATTCAAGATGGTTATTACATCATCCCTATCCAATGATGGATAGATCAATCTTGTAGCGGTACATTCCACCCAACACATCATCCAAGCCAAAATTGTTTCCCATCCTTTCTAGTTTTGGAGAATAACACGATCTGTCAACTAATTTATGAGATTCTAGAGTTCAAAATTGCACAGTGTCTCCCATTAAGATGTTGAATTCTTGAAATGCATAGGTAGATGCTGAGTATATGTTTGCTTTGAAGGGTTTGGAACCCTCACGAACTAGTATATGTTTGCTTTAAAGGGTTTCGAACCCTCATATAGAAGCTTTTCATAAAATATTCATCATTCACTTTTTAATAAAATATTGCAAATTAATACAGTTATTTGACTATAAACAAAACTATGCCCTTATCCCTAAGAAACATATCAAATATTTCAAACTTTTAAATCACCACCATATCAAACTTGGCGGCCAAATATTATGTATTATGGTCATGTGTGATACCCTGAGTGATGAACATGGCATGTGAGCCCCATGGAAATATAAGTTATGGCCTGATGCCTTGCCTTTTATCCCTAGACCATGGCATGGGCATCGAGAGCCATCCTTGGTATGTTAATTCTCAAAATGATGTACATATCTCACTCATATGCTAAATATTTCCTATGTAGGGCATGTGTGGTTGTTTGAGGTGCTAGACATGACCCATGAGACCTAAAGGAAACTATATGAACTTAGGACCTAGAAGTTAATCCCAAACCATGGCTTAGTTGTAAAAATTTATTCATGGTGTTATACATCCCAAAATGGCCGCCATATCCCACATCTCACAAGAGAAAAATTCCCTTTGTAAGTCCTATGTGATGGACTGACACCCCACACAAAGTTAGGGGTCATTTATGGGTAATTTAGGGTAAATAAAGGGTAATTAAGGGTTAAATAGTGATAATTTAGGGGTAATTTGTTGTCAATTAAGGGTCATTTAAGGGTAATTATTAGGTAATGAGATGTGGTAATTAGGGGTTAATAAGGGGTCAATTATGGGTTAATTAGTGGTCATTAAGGGTCAGTTATGGCTTAAATATGTGTAATTAATTGTAATTATGGGTCAATTATGGGTAAGTAGGGTCCCTTTAAGCTGGAGGGATTAGCTAAACCAACTGTTTCCCATGGGAAAAGACTCTAGTATAGGATGAAAGTAATGTGAACATGCAAGCTAAATTTAAACAACAAATGGTATTCCTACTTGAGAAATTGGTTGTACTTGTTAAATTTGTAGATAGGCATTGGAAAGAGGACAAAGCTCTTAAAGGGTGGTAGGAGTAGTGTGGAATCCATAACCAAGGTACTTTTAACTATGGGATGGATACCACTTATAGTGCATCAAAATGAAGATCCTTAAGAGACCATTTCACCATAATAATACAAACATGATCTTCCTGTGAGACCCACAATGACCACGGTGGTTGTGCATATTTCCCAACTATAGTGACTATAGTGACCATAGTCATCGTGTATATTTCCCAACTATAGTGACCATAAATAACTGCTTTTTTCCTTCAGAGATGTTTGCTTATAAGGCCAAATATGTAAAAACATTTGATCCACTTCTTCAAAGTAACACTACGGGCATTATTGAAATGCTTGTTGCTTCATTCATTCCATTTTAAACCAAGACGAAAATGTCCCTAAGAGTACAAAGAAAGTTAGAATTTGTGTTAAGATTGATATCCATTTCTTGTGCCTTGGATGTTCTTGGTAAAAATGAGGGTATGGATGGAGGCGTTGTCCAAATCAACCTTGTAGGGTGACATTTTGGTAGCACCATGATAGGTGGTATTGTACTACCTTTCTACAAGGGGGGTGTAGGGGGGGTGGGGGAACTACTAAACACAGTGGCCATATTAGTCAATGTAAAACCCAATGACTAACAATATTTTTATGGTCAACACCTCACAACCTCTATTACTTGTTATTAACTCCAATATCTTAATTTTTGCAGTATCCAAAAGTATTATGACATGTATCATCATTGTGGACATCGACGTTGTCATCATCATCATCATCATCAATTCCATATCGTACATCAACATCATCTTGATCATCATCATCATCGTCAACATTAAGTGCATCATCAACAAAATCATTGTCATCATTGTCATTATGGTCACGTGTATGCCATTAGTGTTCTTAATCACTCATCGACATTAGGATTCATGTCATGTAATTGCTAAGGTCATTTATATGTCGTTACAACCATTTCGATGATAATAGGGTTGTTTAGATGTTGTTACATACATGTAGGTGCCATTAGAATCAATTAGGATCCAAAAGTGATACCACATGCATAATCATCGTTGACATCCACATCCACATTGTCATCATCATCATACAATAGATCAACATCATTGTCATCTTCGTAGTCCTCATCAATGTCATCATCAATATAATTGCGATAATAACGAGCAAGGAGCCATACAACCTCGGAAGAATGGATGATATAGTCTTATACTTATCAAATCATATCCATACGCTCCATCACAATTATTGTAATGCATCATCATCACATTGTTAGGGCCAATCATATGCCATTGAGGCCTATCAAATGTTGTTGGGGACACTCAAATGCCATTAGAGAAATTTAGGTGACATTAAGCTAATTTATCCCTCATTAGGATTAATCAAGATCCAAAAGTTCCACGATTATCATCATTTAGGTGCCACTATGATAAATAAATATACAAAAGTACTATCACATGAATCATGATCATTGACATTGATATATCTGAGGTTATGTCCGATGTTTTCCGAACACAATTCCTAGCTCTAAACCTAGTGAATTTCCTAGTGCGGTTCCTTTCAAAATTTCTTGCATTATTCCAGGCACTATACCTAGATCTATACCTTGTGCTATGTTGGATGTTTTCTAGGCACAATTTCTGGCTCTATACTTGACGTTGTTGAATGTTTTTCCTACCAAAATTCATGGTGCAATTTCTGTTGCTAACCCTGGATTAATATATGGTGCTATGTTATTCAGAACATTTTTTTGGAAGTTATTCTTGGCATTATATGGGATGCTTTTGTGGACACTAATTGGGACGTTAATTGGGATTCTAATTGTGACGCTAATTGGGACATTAATTGGGATGCTAATTATCGTCCAAAATAGCGCCAACTTTTAAAAAGGGACGATAATTGGGATGCTAACTGGGATGCTAATTGGGGAGCTAATTGGGATGCTAATTGGGATGCTAATTGGGATGCTAATTATCATCCAAAATAGGGCCAACTTTTAAAAAGGGACACTAATTGGGATGCTAATTGGGACATTGATTGGGACATTATTTGGGATGCTAATAAGGATGCTATTTGGGACGCTAATTAGCATCCAAAATAGCGCCAAATTTTAAAAAGAGACGCAAATAGCGCCATTAAAAGCGCCATCCCGTGGAAAAGTGTCCACTTTGTCCAAAACATGATGAAAAATACACTAAAAGTGATAGTGGACGCTAAAAAGGAAGCTAAAAGAGACACTAATCACAGGGTTTTGTTGTAGTGTACATGAATTCTTCCCTTTTGTCCTAAGGCCCAACAAGCCCCCAACACTCACCTATGGCTCATCTCGAGCCATGTGAACTAGTGCTCCATAAGCTAACTTGCACTGATTTTGTTCTGAAAATCCTCCACGATTTTCACCAAATTTTATGTTTCTATGTGCACTTCTTCTTCTGTTTTCTGCATGTGCTCCACTAGGTCGGAACTGACGTGTTCCGACATGACTCTTTCTACAGAGGCCTCTACCTCGTGCACCTTCTGATGGACATGATGAATTATGCCTATGACTTTTTCTACTTCTTCTTGAAATTCCTCTACCTTTTCCTCATGGCGTTGCTGTTGTGCGTGCAACACAATCGTTTGCTGCTACAGTATGCACACTTCTACTATCATGAACTTTTTCTGCTCCAAGGGTAGTTGCTTCATCTCATTTATTATCTACATAATATTTGCTTCAACTGCAGTGAGCTCACTTGCAATCTTCTGTGATTGCTCGTCATCCATTAGGGCTTCCCAAGTCTGGGAGACTTGGTATATAGCCTTAGCACATGTTTTCTCTGCTGCCTCTATTCTTTTCGTAGCCTGAGTGGTTGCGTCATGTCTGCTTTCTAGCACTTTAGGTGGTGTGCTGGGAATCCATTGCTCTTATAACTCGGTCACTTTCTTCTTAAGGTAAGCTTCTATCTTCCCTAGCCTGAGGACCTTGTCTTTTGATGGCATATCATGTGGTATTTCAATATCATCTGAATTTGAACAAACAAGATTAATGCCATGTGTGAGCTTCTGCTTACTTACTTCTTATTTCCTTGCTTCTTGTGTGGTTCTATGCATTTTGGACTTGAGTTTGCTGATAGCCTTTGATGAGTGTTTCACCTTCTTTTCAAGGATATTTCCCCTTATCCGAATCTCTGCAATTGCTGCTTTTTGTAAAGTGTGCACATCCTTCAATTGTATTTTTGACAAATCTAAACCATTTGTTGGATTTTATGTCCCCCTCTCTCTCTCGTTGGACCCAGGTTCAACCCCTTCTTGGTCAGCACAACAAATCCCAAGATATCATCTCGACGGAGCGGAGCTCAGCCGACAGCACATACGACAAAGATCCCGTCTCACCTGCGATATCTCATTTTTATGGGTAACTACCAGAACCACATTTCGCAGTTTGTGCCGGAGGGTGTTTTAGTACCTTGTCTCTACGCCAAGGCTTCCAACGAAGATCGGGAAGGTGGGTTACTGGTTTGCACAGTACTTCAACACCAAGTTATGATCCAACCCTTCTTTATGCAATTCACATAAAAAAATAGTGAATAGACAGCATAAGCATATTCATTAACATAATGCGGCATTCATACATTTATCCATTTACAACATAATACTCAACCAGTCATTCACCGCAACATTCACACAGATATCTAGGCTACTTCAATCATTCACACATATACACAACATGTAACATGGAAACCCATCCGAGAAAAGACCACAAGGTGCTCTTCATCTGGAATGCGGAAATAGATGCACCTTTTGTCTACGAACAAAGCTGCAGACTCTGTTCAACATCTTCTTCTTCTCTCTTTACAGAATTTTCTTCCCTCTCATGCTCTCTGGTTTTCTCTCTTCTTCTCTTTCTATTCTACTCCTACTAGTGATCTACACACAGCCTGGATCGACTCAACCTTCTCTACTTGTCTGCGCACTTAGCTGTAGAACCTCTACTTTGGTGCACTCAGCAATACCGAGTTATTCTCTCAAAAACCATTACTTCCACCTCAACTCAACTAAAACAACTCTCAGGCTAGATATCCATATAACTATTTAAATTTCTCACTATCTAGTGTGTAACCCAACTACAGCTTAGGTTCCTTCTTTTATAGCCCCATTACAAACTCGATACAGATCCCATAAATGCTTGTTACATAGTCAATATAGCCCCATTATTGCCCCATTATAGACTCTATATAGACTCTAATTGACTCATTACAGACTCATTTTCAGTCGCTTTCTTAGCCGACTTACTATACTCAGCCAACATGATGTCTTTCCTAATTCAGTAACGCATAACGAAAGGCACCATCGGCTTGACGTACAAATATGCCTTCATGCATGTGGCTTCCGCTGGCTCTAGCCGAGCTCGTACCCATGATCGTTAAGGACTGTTGCTCTCTCGATGTTCTGCCTTACTGCCACTTTCCAACCATTACATTATCTGCATGCCTGCTCCTACTGATATTTTTCCGTGTCATCTTGTATCTTGTTCTGTCCTTTAGTCACATCTTACTTATCTGGCGTAGATTCCTCATCTCATGCCTTCTATTTGTCTTCTTCTTCTCTTTCCTTTTTCTGCCGCAACGTTGTTCCCTTTCCCTTGATGCTGCTTCCTCTGTCGTAGCTCCTTCCTCTTCTCCTTTACGCTCTTCTTCCATACTTAGGAATAATTCTACATGAATTCTGCCCTTCTGTCCCGAGGCCCAACATATCCCAAAGCTACATCATGCACCAAGTTTATGAGGAACAACATCCGCACAAATCCGCCAAGGGAGAGACTCATTTCTTCATGCACTACGCATCATATAGCTATGGAAAAAATCATGTATATAAAATCATGAAACATGTTTGTCGACATGCATGTGGGATTATTCCCATATAGGAAAATCAAAGCACAAATGGAAATTGCCCAAATATCATGTGTGGAGTATTAAACATAAATTGTCAAAACTGCGACTTATCACCAGTAAAATATCAAGCATCATTTCCCCGCTCACAAAACAAACATGAACCTAGCAACAAGGGACCAACAGTAAAATAAATTTTAGATTTGAAGGCTATTGCTTGACTTATCTAGCACATTAAAACAAAGGATTACTATTTTGATCATTCCTAGATTTGAAAGATCATATAACAACCTGAATATCCAAGATCCCAATGAGAATTTTTATACATTCAAATCATAGAGTGATATACAATCTTCAAGAGAGCAAGATAAAGAAGAAGGGGAAGGCGCTACCAAGTCAAAGTATTTTGTTTTCCCCTTTTAATCATTTTCTTTGGGCATGGATTATGAGGAGATGGAAGTGAATTTTTGAAAACCAAAAGAGTTTTTTCTCAAGCACGATCCCATTCACAAAAATCTGCCTCAATTTTGAAACAGGTATCATGGTTTGAAAGATATGAATGGATATTCACAACCTATTTTTCTAGAATTAAAACATTAAATGATTTCCTGTTTTAGTCACAAACTTTGGGCACAGTTCCCGAGAAGCTCGAGAGAAATTTTGAAAACCGAAAGAGGTTTTCATTAAGAACGAGATCATATACAAAAAACTCTTTAACGTTTTACACAAGTGTTATTATGTGGGATATATGCATCATATTTCAAGCCCTATATTTCCATATTTTTTGAAAATATGTTTCCTGAAAATTTGCGAAATTAATTGGTTAATGAGCCACCTCATCATTTCAAATTTGGATGAGATATCCCTAGAAAGCTAAAACATGGATCAAGAAGTTACTAGATCCATTATTTTTGGATCTTGATAAGAATGTAATATATTTATATAAACTATGAAGGAAGAGGTGCAGGAAGGTGGGGCAGTGGCTTGAGAGAGAACTGTTGTTGGGACTTTGGCAAATTTTTTGGTGTTTGGAGTATATTTGTGTGTACATTTATGATCAGTTATACTAAATAATACATCATGCTTGGAGATTCCTAAGGGTGTATTGTAATATTTATCTCTTTATTATGTTAATATTAATCCATTTTCTTCTATGAACGTATGAATAAGAGTGTCAACACTATGAAACGAGCGATATTATACATTGAGGAGCTCTTGTCTACTTTGCTTAATCTTCTATGAATATTTTTTACTCAATTTCTTCATCTTCTATGAATAATTATTGCTAGATGCTTCATATTCAATGATAGTAATATAATTCATGTTCATTCATTTGTTTATGTTGTAGTTAGAACAAAGAATTTGGTATATGTATTCCGATCTAGGATTGAAGCTGATCTACATACAATCCTATTACTTATTCTTCTATCATCCATCATATCTTACCTTTAAAACTGGTTTGCAATGAGCTTGATTTCCTTTGACTTGTGCTTCTTGTTCCTTGATTGATCCTAGTTATTATGAGTTATTGATCTATTTCACCTAAAATCCCATTATCCTCAACCCAATCAAATCAAATCACATTCAAAATTTTATATTCAAGATGTATTAAACATGCTCCTTTTGTAGTTAGGTGCATATTTAAGTACTAACATCTTCTGGCACTATTTCCAGGGAACGGAGGAATGAAGTCATCTTCCTTGTGGTACAATATTGAGTAGATCCTCTTCTTGATGGTGAACAAGATGTGGGCACTTGTTGGACTGCATATTTTTTTACCGGGTGACTCCAAAGAATCTAGTGGTGACTTCATATTTTCAAGATGTCAAAAGATTTTGCTACTATATTGGAACGAAGGTTTGCTCCACTCAATTTTAAGCTATTGCAAGCTTTTCATGGACAAGTGAGGATATTTCCTCCCAATTTCAGAGAGGGAAAATATGACAATCCACCAACACAATTGTTAAAATTCCATGAAGTTATGGATCAGTTGGGAATTCATCATGAGGATGTCCTAATGAAAATGTTCATGTATTCTTTAGACAGGGATGCACGCGGATGGTATATATATCTACCTCTTTCCAACATATCTTCTTTAGAAGAGTTTCATTCAACATTTCATAAACGGTGTGTGAAATCATTCCCTACTGATATGTTTTTGAGAATTGTTGTAAGGATTTTAAAATATATATTCACCATGTATCGGATTATTCTTATGATTGTGAGATTAAAAGAGATGTTTTTTTATGAAGATATGGAAAATAAAGATAAATAAGTTCAAGTTTCTTTAGAGGTTTCAAGAAATCGAGAGAAGAGAATGTATAACCAAATAATTTTAACTTCAACTTATTCATTTTCTGTGACATGTACTCAAGCATAAAATTTTAAAATTTATTGAGGTAATATAAATGGATTTCCAAATAATGAATCTATATTCAGTGAAGATTAAGATTTGAAATTGGATGCACAAGTACATGTTGTTGTAGATCAACTTAATTATGATGGGTTGAGATGGGGATAGGATGAGTTCTCCCAAGCTCCAATAAGCATGAAAAAAATATTTTAATCCATTCAATGTCCATATGAGGATGAAATAATGCTTCATCTGAGAGTGCAGAGAATCACAAAGGATGCCAAGGGTTTGTAGAGCAACAAGGGTTGTGGTAGAGATCATGGATCTGCCTCCCACAGCTTAGATATCCTGTAGTGCCTGAGGACCAACTATGATGCTTACAGTGTATGGCACAACAAATCGAATCCAAGTGTTCCAAGAGGAGGTTGGAAATTCTTGCAGATATTTTGACCCAAATTATGCTCAAACCCTCATTCCCATGGAGAACGTACCTGCTCTGATACCATTGATCTGGATCTTAGGGGATGAGACCCAAAAGGCTTGAATGTCGTGAGAGGAGGAGAGTAAACCTGCAAATATGTTATCATTTGATCCAAAAATGAGATTGGAGGTGAGGCTCATAGAGCCTCACCTCTTAGAACAATAACTTAAAACAGATTAACCAAGAACTCAAAAATATTAACACAAAATAATAAAACCCAATGTAGGATGCCAAAAATTCTTGAATGCTTTATTGAGAAGGCATCAAGCCTTTATATAATATTATTACAATGTACCTTGAATCCATACCATGGAACAAAACCATGGGTTGTCAAATACCATGGATGGGAGAGGTACAATGTGCCTTGAAGCCATACCATGGAACAAAACCATGGGTTATCAAATACCATGGATGGGAGAGGGTGGTATCTCCATTAAATGTTTTTATGATGAATGGGAGAGGGTGGTCTCTCTATTTAATGATTTTATGATGAATGGGAGAGGGTGGCCTCCCCATTTAATACATTTATGACTTATACATCCTTATTTAGACCATATGCCCCCTGAAAATTAGATCAATATCCCAAATATTTCATTCTGCAATCAAGATGCTCAACTTTTAAGGGGAAAATTATATGCATTTGTCTCTCAACTTCCCTTAGGAGGTCAATAATGAGAATGAGAGATTTATTAATGTTAACCTCCATCCATGTTGCTAAGCAAAACAAATTTAATAGAATTTTGAAAGTCTCTGATTCCCGTAATGTACCCTCACTAAACAACAACACATCATCGGCAAATAAGAGATGAGTCAAGACAATATGATTTATTTTCTTTACTCCTTTGATAGAGCCTTCCAATTTAGCTTTATGTAATATCTTTCTTAGACTCTCTACAATTAGGAAAGAAACCTCATCTTAAGCCCCGAGATGCTTTTAAAAAATTGGTTGGAGAGCCATTTTTAAGTACTGCAAAATTCACTGAAGATACACAACTTATCACCTAATTTACAACTTCCATACCTAGACCAATTTGCAATCAAATGAGCCTAAGAAAGGTCCAGTTTACCTTGTCATGGTATTTTACCAAATCTAACTTCAAGACAACTGTCAACATCATTATTAATTTAATAGATTGCGAACCCTCTTGGGCCAACGCTATGACATTCAAAATATGTCTGTTGAGAAAAACTTGAATTGTTCCTTTGAAATACAATTTGACAAGACCTCGTTTAACCTGCATGCTATAATTTTGGAAATCACTTTGTACAATGAATTAATGAGTGAAATAGGCCTTAAATCATTGAAAGAAGTATGGTTGATTTTTTTTGGAGTAAAAGCAAGTGATGTAGCATCAAAATCCCTAGAGATATGACTCAAGATCCTAGATTCCTCCACCACCCTAACCCTATAATCTCCTAGGAATTCAAAAACTTCTAAATTAAACTCCACCATACACCCATCCAATCCAGGACTTTTTTCCTTTCTAAATCCCCATTAGTATTTATTCCAATTCTTCTTTACACATAGGAGCTCCTACCCTTTTACTTCATGATCAAAATATTGAGGGAAGTTACTAACAAAGCTCATATGCTATACTATATGATTCTCCATTAGCTCTTTAAATAAATTTTCAAAATAATCAACCCCGACCTCAAAAAGATCCTTAAAGGATTTGACTTTAGATCCACTTGGACCATCCAAATCCTGAATAGTGTTCACCACTTTCTTGAGGGACACAAACTTGTGGAAAATCTTGGTATTTCCATCTCCCTCTTTTAACCATATCACATGAGTTTTTAATCTCCACTTTAATCCATCTTTAGCCAGCTAGTTAGCCTTATGCCCTTCCAAATCCTACAACTCACCTTGTTCAACCTTTGAAAACACACCAACTATGTTACCTATATAAACTCTTTTAATTTTGTGTTTTATATCAAGTAATTCCTTTTGACACTTGGATTTTTTATTCCTATCACATTCTGTTGTAAAACACTTAATCAATTTTAAACTAGCCATGAACTGGGCCATTGTTGAAATTGTTAATTGAGTCAAAATATTTCCAGTTGTCCAATACCAACCTTTAAAAATTTCCATCCTGCAACCAAACATAATTTAACTTGAACATCTTCGAAGGCTTTTTATCCTCCTTCAATCTGTTAAAAAATAGGATTATGATTTGATAGACCCCCTAAACCAATGTATGACCTATACTATCACAGGAAACCATCAAACTTTCAACCAACAAGAATTTATCGAGTTGTTTAGAAATTCCTACTTAATCACTTATAGCATTCCTCCAAGTCGAGGCCAAAGGCATTGGTGCCACATCCCCCCGTACGTTTCTTCAATACAAAGTGAATCTCAAATCCCCACCATGGATTAGATTCAATTCCTTTAAAATCCTTTGATCATATAATAAGTCCCAAAAACCTTTGTAGTATGCGTAAGGCCTAAAGCAGTTTAGAACCTTAACCACGTTTCCTATATCTTTGGCCTCCCCTTCAACCAAGATACCTACAAAACAAAAACCTAAGTTTAGGGCCCCAAATGAATCATTCCAAGTGGAGACCAACCCATTCGACAAGCCATTTGAGTTCAAGGAACAAAAGTTCCAAGTAAGCAAAATTGCTAAAAGGAAATCTATTGTTCTTGCCCCACGAATGATTGTTTATTGTAACATGAAAAAATTTGGATTATACAGAACTAAAATTCTATCGAGGGATCAACATTTTGGTGCACCCCCCACCCCTTGCAGATTTAGGGAAAGAACAATCATGGTGGAACCTCACCCCCGGGATTCAATGCTGTAAATGTCTGATCAATTGTTTGTTGTTTCCCTTGCAAAATTTATTTTGAGGATTTGATCTTGAGCTTGGACAAGTGAGACTTATGATTTGAAAGGGGTTTTGGATCAGTTAGTTGTGCAGCATCACGGATGTTACGCAATCTCGAAAGACACCGCGCAAGGCAAATATAGCGTGCAAGGCGAAAGATAGACTACTTTTGAATATTTTGTGTCACTTTTTGTACTTTTTGACCATATTTTGCGGATATTGGTCATTATTTGGTAGAATCAGTTAGGAGTTAGTTAGAAGTGGACCATGAATGTAAAGGCACAAGCCTATAAATAGAAGAAGAATTGTAAATGTAATTTTCAAGTCACTGTGGGACAATGATGATCATATTGTGGAATGAGAATTGAGAGTTCAGGGCTCAATTGAATTGTTGTCTACTTTGAATCTGTGGTTGATTGCATAGAAGATAATATGGTAAGAAGAAGGTTGATCTGAACTATTGTGATCATTTTGTTGTTATCTTTTTATCTCTTTCTGTTTTCCTGTTCTGCAAACCCAATGATGAAGATGAAGTGAATCTATGACATGGATCTATGATGCAATGTTTATTGCTTATGAATGTTATCTTTTTAGATCTATTTTCACACTTGTAGGCATCTTGTGGTTATCAATGAATGATGCGATCTACGAAAAACAATGATAATTGGTTTTGTTAATTAAGTAGTTGGTCAGATCTGGTAGATGAGTTGATGAATTTTCGATGCCCATAGTCCTCTTCTATTCTGCGGAAAATTGGTTCTGTCACCCCTCCCTCGAACATCTCAAGTGAGACTTCATCCGCTTCATAGGTGTTGCTGAAAAGGGTAAAACCTGTCTGGGCTAGTGCTTAGGGAGATCGCGGCGAGTTGAGTGTCGACAGAGTGGGAACCCATGTCAATTGAGGTTTTGTTGGTCGGGTTTGCACCAACAAATGGTTCCATTTTTGGGACCTTGTTGCGACTAAGAGGAGGATATGTGGCATCCGACACGACCAGAAATTCAAGATCGGTTTTATCAGAAGCTGTGAGAATTCGCTGAAGCATAAAATCATAACCCTGGACTAATGATGGACAAGTGGTTAAAGAGATACATACACGAAGGTCCTCATGAGTACTTTTCTGTGATTTTCACATCATACTATATGAGTGCTTGGCGCGGTTCACGTACAATAAGATAAATTTCCAAGCAGGAGAGCCAACATCCTAGACCCCTAAATTGATCCAGGAACTATAGGAAACTGAAAACAGAGCATCACGAGCTATTGAGGTATGGCTGGATAGAATTCTAGAAGGATACATTATCGAATTTGCAGTCGACATTACCAAGTCCTGCAGCAAAGCAGAAAGGGAATTTTTCAACAGACCCAGAGGTAGGTTCTTATTGTCTTTGTAATTGTCAATTAAGATGCTTGTTTGTGAAAAGGGTATACTGAAGATGCACCTCGAGTAGTAGAACTCTGATGTGCAGAGGTGATGGATATTGTGATGAAAGGGGGGAGACGAATGGGAAGATAAGGGGTATATGGGTGCAAGTTTTGACGAGACTGTGAGGGAAGCTGAGGAAGAAAGTGGTCTTATGAGGGGAGGAGCAAGGTTTTGACAAGAGAAGAGGTAGAGGACAGGGTAAGGTCCTGATGCAATCGAAACGCAATACCACGAAGGAATACCACATGGGACGAACCTATAGTGACGAAGAGGATGACCAGACCCAGACTACGCCCAAAACCACAGTAATATCAAACCCCATCAGTAATGTACCCACGCCTCCACGCACTACTCCACATTCGGGAAGAAACACAAAATCCATGTCAACTTTCCCGACGTGTTAGCAACATTCTAGTAGCAAATCAACATCTGTAGGAAGAAGGCCCAGGATGGCGGGCGACAATACGAAATTACCTTTGTTCCATAGAAATGGGATTGATTATCCCGAGCAGTATTGGTTCCTATGTGAGGCAGTATGGACTGTCATATAGGCCATGGATGACGGCGTTAAGAAAGGCCAACTGGCGACTACTCTTTGGGGTCGTGCGCTGGATTGGTATATGAAATTCATACAAGTTCCTACGAGGACTCCTACAAAAACACTGGATGAAGTTAGGAGAGGACCGATTGAAGAATTCTGAAAACCAAAGTCTGAAGCACAGTATATTACTGAGTTGAAAGAGATTAAGCAATTTTCGAATGAGACCGTTTGGGACTTCGACCAGAGACTCAAGACACTAATGGCACGATTCAGTTTTGATACATATCCAGCACAAAGAATGGTTCATTGCAACACTAGTTCCTCATATGCGGAAACCACTGATGCACCAGAAGATCGTGACCCAGAGCGAAGCCCTGGAGATCGCCATGAAGTTGGAAGCTTCACCCATTGGAAAAGGCGCAGCTAGTATGAACCAAATCCAAGCGCAACTGGCGAACTTGACGCTTCAGTTGCAAGACATTAAGAAGGGGAAAGAAAATCATGAAGATCTTTGGTGCACTCATTGTCGTGCAGATGGACTAACTAAATATACTTGCCCCAACTTTAGAAACTATCTCCTATTTAGGGCACTGAACCCACTGAGTTGCGGCAATGTAACATGGTGTTGCATATTTCAAGTATATGGGCATCGACACAAAGAATGTAGCTACATGCAAAATATGGTCACAAAGCCGATGAGCTTATACTGCACTTTTTGTCGCTCGGTCGGGCATGAAGATAAAGATTTTCGCGCTTATGACCTACTCCAGGAAAAGACATATGACTCCTACTATGTGAAGGGTGAAGATCCTCATGCAGTACAACAATCACAACCACAACCACCACCTCAATTGCAGTACACACCACCGCCATGTATGCAGTTTATTTTGTCACAGCCACAACCACAGTTTGCGCCAAAGCCATAGTTTGCGCCACAGCCACAATTTGCACTGCGGTCTTAATATAATTAGATGTCGATGGCTCCACCACAAATGCAGTATGTTCAAGCAGTGCACTATGTTCAACAGCAATCAAATCCCCCACCACAGCAATTGGCTCAGCCACAGTACCAGTAGCAAGGAGGATTCCGAGGAATAGGAGGATGAAGTTGCAGACTTGTCCAATGTTACAATTGTGGGCTATTTGGACATTACCAGAGAGATTTCCCACACTTGTAGTGTTCATGTACTTACTGCACTGCATTTGATCATACTGTTGAGAACTTCCCACAACTGATCGCAAGATGGCAGGCCGAAAATGTTCCTCAGTTACAAAATCATAACCAGTTGCAGAATAAGAATCAGCTACAAAACCATAATCAGCTGCAGAACCAGGCTCAGAATCAAGTTCCACTTCAGACTCATACTATGAATCAACTAATGAATCCGCCAATAAATCAGAATCCACTGCTGAACCAGAATCCATCGATGAACCAAAGTTAAGGATGGATAGTTACGACGATCTCAGCAGAGCCCAGAATAGAGGATGTTGATGTTGCCATCGTCACTCGTGGAGGTGCGACAACTAGAGAGGATGGACCTTGCCCACAAGTATGATTGGCTGGGAAGAAGAAGGCATCGTTTGATATCACAACTGAAAAAGATACATTCTTTAAAGCATGGGACGTGATCGAAATAAATTCTGGTACATGTCTATGAAATGCCTTCTGCTTTTGATTCGTCATTGGAGGCAGGACCATCACGGAAGCATGGTACCTTGCAGCACTTCTTTGAGATTTTTCTATCACTGGCAAGATATCCTAATGCTTTGGCTGAGATTGAAAATTTGTTGCACCGCCCGGGTAAGGAGCGGAAGGACTCCACGATGAACTCTTTACACAAGAAAAAGATGGGCAAAGAAATGCACCTGAACATTCAAATTGGGGACTATGAAGTAGATTCAGTCATTTTGGATCTGGGCTCAGATGTGAATATTCTGACAAAGAAGACATCAAAAAAGATAGGGAGGCCGACATTTGGTTGGTCCCCTGTACAGTTCTGATTGGATAATCAGGCTAAAGTGCAACCAGCTGGACGTGCGTCGAACCTGGTTGTGAATGTTGAAGGTATGAATATCTATGCCAATTTTGACGTGATTGAAGTTGTTGATGGTGGAGGCTCCTATCCCGCGTTGTTGTGAATCAGATGGGCCAACAATAGTATGGAAGTGACTAACTTCAAGAAGCGGATGATGACATTTGAGGGAAAAGACATTAGTCATCGCTCATATGGATCCAAACGAAGGACGGAGATATATTGAACCGGTGAAAGATGAAGTTGTCAGAGGATGGGATCACGCCTACAACATTTCTGAAGATTACATCGACCCAACAGTTGATGGAGAACTTTGTTGGCGTAGCGCTAGCTCTGCGTCTTTTTATTCTGATGATGCATTAGAAAACTAGAAAAACTGCATGTATGAGGTATCATTCCGGAAGTGTGGCTTGATCATGCAGTCAATGTGCAATGTCACGAATGAGATTGTTGAACTACCAATTTACAAAGGTATAGCTGAGCTATTCGGGTTCTTGATGGAGTTTGAAGAAAAGGTATCAGAATTGCAGCGACTGTTGGCACTGGAAGAAGCACTGAAGGCTACTCCAGCACGTTGGTGGGTGACCCATAAAAAGACAATTACCAGATGGGCGCAGTGTCGACGGTTGATGACAGTTCGCTTTGGCGACATGGAAGTGTATCACACTGGAGAGTACGATGGGGGAAATGACCCTAGCAGCCAATTGATAGAATTGCAAACATTGTGGGCATCACAACCAAAGGATGAATGGGTACATGCATTTATTCACACCTTGGACGAAATTCCAAGGTCATGGTATATCTCAACAGAGTTGCGCAGAGAAATAACCAGTTGGGAGGAGCTGACAGTTTGCTTTGCTCATATATTTAGTTTCACAGATGCCAATCCCAATGTCAATAATGCACTTCAGATCATCCAGGATGTGGTATTAAAAGTAGTGTCTATTGCATATCCAGTGGACCCACATGCGCATTGCCACATGTAGTCAATGATGGAATGTTAGAATGTGTCTGGCGAACCTAAGGATGATGATGAGCTACAGAATATCAATATTTCAGAGACAGAAGAGAGTAGGGATGTCGTAGCACCAGAGATACCGACTAATCCCATGAATCAGCCATTGAAGATCATAAAATTTAACATTGGGACGGAGGAGAACCCAAAGTTTGCAAGTGTTGGGGACTACTGGGACGAGGAGACCATGGCAAAGATCATTGATTTTCTGCATGAATTTCAAGATCTGTTTCCAACCAAATTCTCTGAAATGAAAGGAATATTGGGCGATCTAGGAGAGATGAAGATTCCATTAAATCCTGATGCGAAAGTAGTAAGATAGATACCATACCGCTTGAATCTGTGGTACAAGGAGAAGGTTAAAGCTTAGTTAGATAGGATGTTAGATGTTGAAATCATTGATCCAGTGGAAGAATCAGAATGGATCAGTACTATGGTGGTCCAAGACAAGAAAATTGGTGAAGTTCAAATCTGTGTTGACCTCAGAAAATTGAATGATGCATGTATGCATGACCCGTTCCCAACACCATTCACACATGAAGTACTGGAAAGAGTAGGCGGTCAGGAAAGGTACACTTTTACAGATGGATTTTTTGGCTACCACCAGATAAGAATCACAAAATAAGATCAACATAAAACAACATTTGTCACTGAATGGGGCTATTTCCAATACATAGTGATGCCTTTTGGGTTGAAGAATGCACCTACAATATTTTCTCGGGTTGTTGTCGTTGCATTCAAATATTTCATTCAAAAGTTCCTACAAATTTATATGGATGATTAGACAGTGTATGGTCTCATTAAGGATCATCTGGAAAACATGCGACTGATGCTGGAAATATGTCAACAATGTCATATTGCCCTGAACTCCAAGAAGTGTATTTTTTGCGCACCTTTTGGGATACTGTTGGGCCACATTGTTTGCAAGCAAGGATTGTTGGTTGACCCTGCGAAGATAGTGCTGATTTTGAGCTTACCACCACCGACAAATGTGAAGATGCTTAGGGCGACACTAGGGCACACTAGGTATTATCGCAAGTTCATTAGAGGATATGCTGCAATTACTGCCCCTGTGGAGAAATTATTGAAGAAAGATGTTGCATTTGTCTGGAGTCCAGAATGTCAAGGAATTTTTTACGCTCTGAAGGCCAAGATGGCTTCAGCGCCCATACTTGTGTTCCCATACTGGAACAAAGAGTTCCATGTCCATGTCAATGCATCATCTGTCGCACTAGGAGTACTGCTCGCGCATCCAAGAGAAGGAGATCTTGATCACCCAATTGCTTTCACTAGTTGGAAGTTATCATTTGCTGAGAAGAACTATACGACCACAGAGAGAGAAGGTCTGGTGATGGTATATGTACTACAAAAATTCAGGCATTACCTCTTATGTGGGCATCTAAAGATGTTTACTGGCCATTCTGCTTTGAAGTATCTAGTCAATAAGCCTCTGTTAGGGGGGAAGATATGTCGCTGGCTACTTATTTTTCAAGAGTTTGATTTTGAAATAATTGTGAAGTCGGGTCACTTGAATGTTGGCCCCGACCATCTGTCTCAGATCGAGACAAGCGAAGAACCAACCAACATTGATGAGGGACTGTCGAATGTGCAGTTGTTCAGATTCGACATAGCAGATGATTATTATGACCAAATAATCCAGTTCTTAGCGACAGGAGTCGGCCAGAATATTTTTCAACAAGCCAAAAGAAGCAGTTGGTAGTCAAGGCTTTAGATTTTCAGTTGATTATTGGGTAGTTATACAAACTTGGATCATATGAGATTTTGCGACGTTGTGTCCTACCATATGAACAAGGCTAGATTTTGGAAGAAGCACATGCAGGAGTCGTTGGTGGACACTACGAAGGACAAGCTACTGCAATAAAGGTGCTTCGTACATGGCTCTGGAGACCCACCTTACACAATGATGTGACAGATTACGCGCAGAACTATGATGTCTATCAACGCACTGGAAAACCATCACGGTAGGATGAGATTCTGCTAGTACCGCAAGTAACCTTGCATCCTTTTGATAAATGGGTTTTGGATTTTGTGGGTCCAATCAACCCACCTGGGAAGAGAATTGGTGCACGATACATAATCACAGCAACAGACTACTTGACGAGGTGGGCGAAGGATGCACTAGTCATGGATTGCACTACTACGACAGTAGCCAGATTCCTATTTGATAATATTGTGACGTGGATTGGATGCCCAAGGATACTGATGAGTGACCAAGGTATTCATTTCATCAACCGCACAGTAAGCACGCTGACAGAAGAATTGCAAATACATCATAAGAAAAGTATGCCATATCATCCGTAGGAAAATGGAACAGTAGAAGCTTTCAACAAGATATTGGAGCATCACTTACAAAGGTATGTAATGTTAACCACGATGACTGGGACTTGAATATTCCTATAGTACTGTGGGAATATCGCACCACTTGCAAGTTTTTGACGGGGAAAACACCGTTCAAATTGGTATATGGGAAAGAGAAAGTCATGCCTATGGAGTACATTATTCCCAGTCTACGCATTGCATCCGCGATGGGCATTGATGATTAAGCAGCGCTAGAAGAGTGTGTGGTGTAGTTGATACAACTCGAAGAAGACCGTTTTATCGCGGGCTTCCATCAGCGCATCGTGAAGGATCGACAGAAGGCTTGGCATGATCGCCACATAAAGAAAAAATAGTTTCAGCAAGGATATTTGGTGCTTCTATATGCCAGCAAGTTCATGAAGCATCCAAGTAAGTTACAGATGCATTGGCTAGGACCATACCTTGTTAATTCCATTACTTCTAGGGGGCATTTCAACTGCAACAATTAGATGGAGCGACGTTGCCAAAACTGGTGAATGGTAGCTGACTAAAGCCTTATAGGATCGGGTCGAAACCACGCGATGCTTAAGGCACTGCCCACTCAAATATATATATATAAGAAGAATAGATAGCCAGAGGAGGGGCGCACTAGGAAGAAGTGGATGCGCAAGTAGGGGAGTCAGTAGCACAGTTAGGAAGCTCTGTCACAACAGCGATAAGGTCGTGACATAGTCACATCAGCAATAAATGAAGAATAGTTAAAACAGTTAACTGACGGTGCTTGTTGAAGCGACACGTATTGATGGAGGATCCGACCATTGGGTTGATAGAATTGACGGCAAATTCGGGCATTTAATGCATGATTTGGTCATGATGGTCGCGGTTGATTTGGTAATGATTAGGATGGATCGAATGGATGCTATAAGAAGGTGCTCTACGCGGGTTGAAATCACCATTGTGCTAAGTTGAGTTGAAAATATTGTTGAAGCGAAGTTAAGTCCCAGAGCTCCTGAGTGCATTACAAGAGTTGCAGAGTGAACAAGAGGGTGCGTCACGACTATGGGGCATTGTTGCAGGATGCAGAGTAACCCTGACAAAATAGAGATTTCAAGTGAGAGGGACTCGCCAATTAGACTAGCTACTATTTTGGAATAAAATACCAGTATGCAAGTCAGATCATCATCTATCCTGACGAAGAATTGGCGGGGGCAGAAGCCTAGCTCCGTAGTGTTGACAAAGAGGTTGACATGAACATTGGTGAGAGTGCAGGAAGACGTAGTCGCCCAGACGGGGCCATCTAGCTCTAGTGTTGTAGAATCAGCGATTCAAAATGGGGTCTCCGTTAAGGACATCCCGAGCTACATCGCTCCAACCCGACCTGATGCGCAGCCTCGACGGCTAACCAAGAACCAGAAGTATCAGCCGAAGATGCCTCTGTTTCCAAAAGGTATGGTGTGTACCACCGATATTGTACCAGCATTGATGGAGATGAAGTATGATGACCATGACTTGTTGGCATTATAGGATGTAGCAAATGATCCTTATGAGTCATTACCCTCAGTCGCAGAAGGGCCCATAGTTCGTAGCCCACAGCCATAGGCGCAAGGGTTGGATAAAACTGGGTTGCTAGGGCTCATCAACATGTCACATTTTGGGCGGCTGAATGAAGCAAATGCCTGTGTCAAGCAACTCTTGGCTTTCTTTCATGGAGGGACGTTCTGGTTGGACACGCTAATCGCAATAACAGTGGATTTGATTTTGGAGATCATAGGGTTGCCAAAGGATGGGCCAAACCCATCGCAATACTTCAAAATCAGAGATAACGATAAGCGGCTTACTGCCCAGTTGAAGTTGAAATATGACTTGCAGCACGATGGTAGAGTGTATCGCATTGATAGCATCAATTACCGCATGGTACGTATCAGCGCCAGGATATTAGCGAGTAAGATTGTCCCCAAGAACCACCCCATCCAGTGTACTTCAGGGATGATTGCATGTGCACAGTAATGCATAGAAGGGGTACAAATGAATTGGTCCCTCCTCTTGCTGAACCAATTGCTAGAGGACGATGTAGCAGTTCAGGACGGAGAGCGACCTTTCACATATAGATGGCTATTGATCCTCATTGCATCAGTGGCTTGGATGGAGCCTTTGGATTACCAAAGGATGGATGTTGAAGTCGTTAAGGTATGTAACGGAGCAAGGTATCAAAACCTGTGGTGGGTCGAGGAGCCTAGTAGGTAAGAGGATTGCGCGATCCAATTTTGGGTATACTAGGAAGCGCTGCAGGCGACAGCTGTCAAAGTTCCCCGACTGACCAATGAGGCCACAGCCAAATATCGGAGGATCGATCGGTTCGTCATAGGACTGCACACCATTCATGTACAAGCTCGTTGTAACCCAGATAAACAATGGTTACCAATGTCTTATAAGGTGACAGATGACGAATTGGAGGCGACGATTGATGACAGGCCTGCTACATGGTGAGAGCCGGTTAGCACCAATGAAATATCAGTAGGACCACCAGCAGATGCACCTGACGATATAGGATGAAGAGATGACCAACAGAGTCACCATGACTCTGATGACGAGTCATCGACAGAGACTAACCCAAAGGCACAACACATCCTTAAGGAGATAAGGACTAAGAGGCAGATGGATCAGGATGCGAGTAGTAGCACAATTTCAACAATGGAGGTGCAACACAACAGCTTGTTAAAGCTGTCAATGATGCAACCAATGCAACTGCCATGGAAATGAAGAAGTCTGCGCAGCAAGGATTCACGAAGGTAAGACCTAAGTTGTATTCTGTTTATAATGTTGTTTCACAATGAGTAGCATAGGATGCAGCTGTGCAGGACTCTGCGTCAATTAGCACCGAGCCGCGGGTCAGGAATGTTCAAATTCCCCCGACTGCGATTGACGCTGGACGAGAGGATGTGAACTCCTTACTATAGCAGCTGTAGAGCATTTTGGTAGATATCAATAAGTTGTCCACCCAGACCTTAGTACACATGCAATGGGTCGCCAACCAAGAGTTGGTCGATCATCAGAAAGAGATTAGTGACCAGTACCTGCGGTTGCAAGAAAAAGAGGAGACGTTGCGGAAAAAAGTAGAGCACTTGCATCATACAAAGGAAACATTGATGGTGACAAAGCGTAGGAAATCAAGGTGCTGAAGAAGGCACAAGAGGAGCTCAAGACGAAGATGGCATTGCCTTGTTATTGAGAAGGCTCAACTTTTTGCTAATCGGGACCCAGTGGAGGAAGCCGTTATAGATGCTTATCAGTACATCCATGAAAGCACTCCAGAGTTGGATGCATTCGCAAAGGCAAAGTGACTTGGAAAATTCATCACGCAGTTGCATCCGGACAATAGTATTTTGAACGGTCTGGCTTACCCCGACACACCACCAACAAATTGCAGAACGAAAGGGTGCCATCGAGGAGATAGCGACACAGTTTAAAGAAATGGAGCAAGAGGCCAAAAAGATTGTTGAAGCAACGACACAATTTTGGGGTAGTGTCGTTCAAGATGAACAGATAGAGCAATTGACAAAGCAGTTGCAGGAAGCCGAGGGCCAGTTAGCAACGTTGAAGATGGCATCGTAGACAATGCCACCAATTGTTTCGATTAAGTGGTCAGAAGAGTTAAAGGATCTACAATAACAAGTTGGAAAGGCTCAGGAGTGATAGCAGAAGCACAATGACCAACTCGACGAGTTCCAAGAAATTGGAGCCCAATTGTCGGTGAAAGCAGTTGTTGTGCTGCAGGCTGTGCAAGAGGGAAAGAAGGAAGTGAATGAAAAGTTGGCGGAGCACCCATTAAAGTAGGATTTGCTCAGAATTCAGGACCTTGCTAAGAAAATTAAAACGCAGGTAAAATAAATCACTCAGCAGTACGAATACTTCAAGCTAAAAATCAACGAGTACACCATGTCCAACTGACATGGCTCAAGGGCGAGCCACAATATTGTGTTGGGGGCTTATTGGCAATGGGTTGTGGATTAGTTAGTTGCACAACATCACGGATGATGCACAAGCTCGGAAGACACCACACAAGACAAAGATAACACACAAGTCGAAAGATAGACTACTTTTCAATATTTTGTGTCACTTTTTGTACTTTTTGACCATATTTTGCAGATATTGGTCATTAGTTGGTAGAATCGGTTAGGAGTTAGTTAGAAGTGGACCATGAATGTAAAGGCGCAAGCCTATAAATAGAAGAAGAATTGCAAATGTAATTGTTAAGTCATAGTGGGACAATGATGATCATATTGTGGAATGAGAATTGAGAGTTCAGGGCTCAATTGAATTGTTTCTTGTTTTGAATCTGTGGTTGATTACGTAGAAGCTAATATGATAAGAAGAAGGCTGATCTAAACTGTTGTTATCGTTTTGTTGTTATCTTTTTATCTCTTTTTGTTTTCCTGTTCTGCGAACCCCATGATGAAGGTGAAGTGAATATGCAACATGGATCTATGATGCGATGTTTATTGCTTATGAATAATGTTATCTTTCTAGATCTATTTTCGCACTTGTAGGCGTATTATGGTTATAAATGAATGACGCAATCTGCGAAAAGCAATGATAATTGGTTCTGTTAATTAAGTAGCTGGTCAGATATGGTATATGAGTTGTTGAATTGTCGATGCCCATAGTCCTCTTCTATTTTGCAGAAACTTGGTTCCATCAGCCCTCCCTCAAACATCTCGGGTGAGACTTTATCTACTCCGCAGGTGTTACCGGACAGGGTAAAACCTGTCTGGGTCGGTGCTTAGGGAGATCGCGGCGAGTTGAGCGTCGACAAAGTGGGAACCCATGTCGACTAAGGTTTTGTTGGTGGGGTTTGCACCAACACTTACCATCAAGAATACTCAGTTCTTTCAAGATGAATGCTAAACCCCCTTCCACAACTCCTATAGCTTCCAACCTCTTATACTTTAAAGAACGAAGATCATAACAAGGCGAAGGAGGGTCTAAACCATGATTAGAGAAATAAGGGTCAATTGGTCGATCTTGGGGATGATAATTTTGTGCCTCTCTCAATGTAGAAAAACTGATGCAACCATCCCCATCATCACCCTTCTAAAACCACCAACATCATATAGGGGAGACAAATCCTTTGAATACATACAACAAGCGCAATCATTGGAAGAAGTTTCAATATGGCTATTCATACCTTTAACATCTGAACTCAGACACTCCTCCATACCAAATTTATAGCCTTTGTCCACACCACTGTCATGCTTGTCTCCCCACTTCCCTTCTATTTGGATCTACTCGAAATCAAGATCATATCCTTCACTTGGATTAAAGTTCTCCCAACCAATCAACTTCTGGACCAAGGAACTACTTGACCTATGTGGTCGCCATCTTGGATCAGTCAAAAGCATATAACGATCTTTCTTAAGATGGCCAACTTCTTGACAAACAACACACATGAATGAGATCTTCAAACAATCCAAACTTTGGATAGAAGTATGATTATTCCAACTAATTCCACCTCCAACAACAAATCATGTCTCAGATCCAGTTCCTCCAAGACTTTTGTGACCCTCTTATCCTCTTGTGTAAGATTATGCTCATCAAAGAAAACAAACTTACAAATGCAATCAAAATGGATACAAAATCCAGCTTCAACCAAAGTTTGAGAGGAAACACTAGGAGAAATACTCAAACATGTTGAATTGGTTCAGTGTGAGGATTGAATCTAGGCACCCAGTTCTTTAAAACCAAGATCTATGGTCCCCAAATCCATGCCTTAGATAAAATATCCTCAACATCTTTTCCAAAATTAAATTCGAAGCATAACCATCCTTTACAAAAATGTGAAATATTGGACAATAACCCATAAATTTTTACCAGATGCCATCCATTCATTTTATCACACTACGCCATGAAACCACTTTATCCATGAATTTTCCAAAAAGAGCCTTTGCAAAAAGACTATCCATCGCCTCCGAACCCACACCCGTACCAAGCACCATACTAAAACGATTAGAACACACCCTAACACACTTCAAAGATCAAATATTTTTTGCAGTGGAATCGATCTAAACCCTATGTTTCGAACGTGGCTCCAACTTTGAGGCACAAGATGGCGATACTGGTTCATTCAATGAAGAAACACATTGAAATGGCTCGGTTTGTACCACTAGATATATTCTTCACATATAACTCATGCCAATTGTCAAACCCACTTACAAATCCTACCTAGCCTCTACAAAAAAATCTTTAGCACGATCGAGGATTTCAGGAAATTCTTCGTTAGTATGGAAGATTGTCAAGGAGTCCCAATTGTCCCCATCTTCATAATCAATCACCTATGCCTCCATTGAGACCTCTAATGTCGAGAATGCTCGAGTATCCACTTCCATAAATGGAAAAAGGTCCTTGCAGAAACTCTAACCCTTAGGGTTCCCATACCCCGAGCCGTTGCAAGTGACAAGTTTATCAACAATTGCATTCCTAATCTAATTAAAGATTATTTTCATTTGATTATATGTTATTTGTTTATGAGTAATAAGGAACTATTTATCATTTGATTTCATGTTAATTCTCTTCACTATGAGCATTTAACATAGATTTATATTAACCTTATATTATTTAGATTATTAATAATAGATTAATTAAAGCATGTGCATTCTATACTAAAGAACTTGCTTATGTCGTAGTAAAACTCATTGAAAGGATATAAGCCATTAATATGGAAGATTTTTCCATTTCAAATAAGAATTTTTTTAATTGAACCTCTTTTCCAAGTTAAACCTATGTTGTTAATGGTAGACATTTTGCCCTAAAAACTCTATTCAAATAAGATAAGAAATTTTAGTCATCTATTCAATTGAGAAATCCTATTCCCACTATGAAAACACTAATAATACTAACAGGTTAATGTTACATACCTAAGAATCATGAGCAATGAATTTATAGACCAGAATTCTTTCACTGAAATAACATAGGAAAAACACCTTTGGTTTAGCTTAATGAGAGTACCACTTTCAAGTTTCCTCAACCTTTTTAACCGAGTTTCCACTAATAAAAAAAACTTACTTAGGAAAACCCTCACCACAAAATATCGTAGTAAAATTTATTTTTAAAAATTCAAACTCTCACACATTTTCATATTTAATAATTTGACTAAGAGTTTCCTGAGTGTTGAAACCATCTCCTCAAAGATCTCATGGACGAACTTTCTCGATGCTTTGTAGGGTAATACTAGCCTAGATCCAAATCCTAGGCTTTATTAAGCACCGACAGGGATCAAATATCTCCAGATGCAAACTTTTTCTTAGTTATTGCACTCAAGCACCTCTTAGCTTTGGTGTGTCCTATATATAGCCATTGATTTGATTTAAACAAAAAGACACATATTTTTATTTAAGGTCTACATATAATATTTTTATTATTAATATTTAATATTATTTAAACCAAAAGACACATATTTTTATTTAAGGTCGACAATTTGATTTAAACAAGTATACAATTGAAGGAAGGACCAAAGTGCCATAATAGAGTTTGCAGGAAGGGTTAAAAGAAGCAGCTGATAGAGGCAGATAAGAAAAAGTAGCACCATTATGATTATAGGGTTTCTAAGTCGTCTCCTCTGCATAATTTGATGGTCTATGAACGTTCAAAGAGGCTGCATTCTGAAAAGTTTGACGTGGATGATATTTTTTGGGCAAGATCTGACAGAAGAAAGCAAAACCCTGCTTGGCCTGCTGAAGTTATCGACCTGGTGCAAGATGCCCCAGAATATATAAAGAGCGTTTGGGTTCCTGGTAGACTTTGTGTTTGGAATGAAAAAGAGCTGGCGTTGTGCATATGCATGGGTGACAGAAGAAATGTTGTTCCCTTTTTCAGAATACTTGGCTGAGTTAGCATATGAAGGTAAAAAATTGTTGGAAAGTGGTTTTAAGCCTCATGTGGGTGAGTTTAGTGAGGAAATTGACGAAGCCTATGCGACAGAAATTTCTTCTGAATACATGGTTATGCAAATGATCTAGACATAAAGGAGGGGAAACAACATGCAGTAGCTGTAGCGAGAAGTTTCCAGCTTCAAAATTATTAGTCTGTCAAGGTGAAACAGTTGGGTAATTTATTTGAGAATGGCGCGTTGATCTGTGAACGTTGCTGCAAGTTGTATGAGAAAAATCAGTAGTGGCATTTGCCTGAGATGTATATGAAATTATGCGAAATGGGTTACCACTATTAACGAAGGAGGTCCTACAGGTTTGGTGAAGCTTACGTAATGAGAAGTCAAAATGGTATAGCTGGATGCATGCATGCAAGTTGGGCTTGATTCTATGAAAAAAAATTATATATATTTCGAAATGAGACACCTTAGATCATATTTTTTTTAAAGTAGGTTTTCAGAGTATCATGTACTAAAACAATGAACAATGGAAGTATTGCAACATGTTGAAAATGGAGAATTGAAATGAGATAAATCATCAAAAATTTGCTTAAAAAAATTAATAAGAAAATTGTAACGAGTATCTCAATTTTTGTGTATTAATTATTAATTATCATTTCATATTTGTTATAAAAGAAGATAAAGATAGTAGAGAAACTGTGACAGATCCTCATAAAAAAATGAGAATTTATCAATATAAGAGCAGTTCAAGGATTATCAAGAAACCAAATAAATTATAAAAAATGAGAATCTTAACAATGTGAGCTCAATCCAATCATTCTCACTATTTTTTTATCAATCAAATGAGTGCCATTAATTAATTATTCATGACAAAACTCTGCACAAGATTCTAACATTGTGATTAACCCAGAAATTACCATTAATCATTTGAAATTATGTACATGGGAGAAAGAGCTTTTTTTATGTTCTTATGTCTAACCTAATTTATATATTGTTGTTACTAGTTTATTTTGGCTGATAATAAAAAAAAAATATTTATTACTTTTTACTTAATGGACAAAACCGATAAATTCATTACTTTTTAAATTTATATTTATCACTTTTTAGAAGTAAAAAGTAACATTACAACATCTACATCATAGCAAGTAAAAAGTAAAGTTACATAACGTTACAATATCTCCCCCATCTCCCTAATAATGGGCAATATTATTTATAGCCGACATAACATTACGTAACGTTACAAGATCTCCCCCATACTGAGTTGTAGAACACCTCTCGACGCAATTATTATTACTGAAGGTTCCACCACTAACTTCAACAATAATAATCATATTAACAAATATAATACCAAACAAATAGTAAAGTATTATATTAACAAATATAATACCAAACAAATGGTAGACCATGGTTGAGTATTTAAGACTCGTTAAGACCTTGCAAAAGCTACTCAATCGGTTGAGACATTAATATATGGGATAGAGACGAGAAAACAAAACAAAACATGGGTAAATACATGCACACAATAATTCAAATCCCTAATTTTAAAATTTTATTATTTTTCATCATATTTGTTTAACTTATAATCTTTAAATGCACTATACAATATCATATTAATTATTATATGATGAAAATATTATATCATATAAGTGGATACAAATAACTTCAAGATGGGCCACTGAAAATATTATACCATATAAGTGGATATATCATGTAGAGGGAGAGTGTTATCACCATAGTTGTGAACATACTCCCATTAGCAAATATTGTGATGCTATAATTTGAATATATTTTAGAGCGAGTAACCCCATGCAATATTAACATTCCATCCATGTGTTCATTTTATCTTAAAATATGTTTCAATGTTGTGCCATTTTCGATGATTTAATTATCATAATTTGTATGCTTTTTTATTAAAGTAATAAATATTTTTGCGTTTTAAAGTGACGTCTCCTTTTCCTCTTTTTTTCCTAGGTAAGCATTGGATGCTTTGTATGTCACAAAGCAACAACAATCACCTTTATAACATAAAAGCCAATTAAGTTATAAGCGTGTTGTCTTAATTGTCCATTGGATATAGCTTGGGTGGTTGGGAGAAATGAATGTTACACTTCCCACCCAAGTTCTATTCTTGTAAGTGACATGATGCTCTTGTGAGCCCCTATGTAATGCTTGATATGCTCTTGTGGAGCCCTTTGTAATAAATGTGTGAATGATGATATATGGCCATGGAGTAAGCTATCTACCCGACCATTTGCACCGGGGTCCACTTGACTCCGTTCGGTGATAGATTACTTCGTTATCTTTATGTAACAATGAGACCAAGAACAACAGATTCTGCTTCTTTTCTTGCATTTTCATTACAGATCAATTCTACAACAAACTATTATTACACTCCAATATAATGCAATAATGAAAAATACTAATTTACCAAATCAAATTGAATCTACAGACTGAACTGATCTAAACCTAATCTGAAATTGTGTTCTAAAAACTTGTAATTTGAAATTCAATTGTTATGGATTTGATAATTCCAATGTTCTATGTGTATGCTAGTATAAAACTTTAACCTCCGTGATCATGAAGGATAAAGAATCCAAGGTTTAAACCTGGATCGGGTTCCATAAAACAAACAGAGGAGTTGATTAATTGTTACAAGGAAGTTGGTAAAACCTTCCAAGTTTTAGTTCTTTCTAGTTATTTTTATGGAGTTGACTAAAATTATACAGTTCTAAACATACATTTGCAATTTTCATAAAAATTCCAATCAAAACTTACAATTTTAAACTTCCATTTAAAAAACAAGAAAGTCGACCTGTTTTGAAAGCATCAATCTCAGAAAAACTGTTTGTAGACAGTAATTTAATTCAAGAGAAGTATCATAGAAAAATTAAGAAATTGAATAGGAATGATCCTATTGAGTCCAGAAATTATTAGAACCACATGGTTCGACATGAAATTAAAGTATAGGAAAACAATGATCTCATGTAAGAAGGCATTATGGTTTTTAGTTTGCACAATCGAACTTATACTGTCAAAAGGTTAACAGGCTGTAAGTTATCTCACAGAAACGAAATGTGGAACAGTTGTTACACAGATAAGATAATGTATTATTGTATAAATACTGACAAAAAAATCATTATAACATTGCAATTTTTATAGACTAAAGTAGAAGTTACTTCGCAACTGAAATTATAATTTTAGAGCCACAAACATATCTTACTGTCGCAACGTACTTCTGAACTTTATTACAAGAAAATTTGAAGGAAGCCAAATGGTTTTACCTCACGGAAGTTGTTTAGAGTTTAGCAGCTTAATTACTAAGCTTTATAATTGCAACTAAAATACTGCTGGATACTTTAAGAATTTTTAAACGTACTCGTTCGATCATACCTGTAAACCTATAAGAATCAGTAATCTTTTGCATTAGCACAATTGCTAAGTAAGCCCTGGATTCAAAAGTTAGATTGCACCTACTTGACATGAAGAGACTCATCAATAAATTGAAATAAAACAATCCGCAAGTAAACTTTATTCTTGTTACAAAAATGAACTGTTGAGTTAACATAATTGAGATTTAGTAAAACTAATTACTTGACTATTTCTTTTATTGCTAACTTTTAGCTGTTAGTAGACCGCAGGTTTTAGCATTTGTTGTTATCTCAAAATTTTAAATTTTTGTGAAAATTTGGGGTTTTGACAGTGTTGGAACTACTTTCACCTTCCTCGACTTGTTTTTCCTTTAGCTACCCTCTCCCATATCCTAGAGTTCTCTTTGCATTTTTTTTCCTCAACGCTTAAGGTTGATCGGTAAGCCTCTGCCACATAATGAAAATTCAAAACATTAAACTCATCTTATATAGCATAATTCAAATCATTCACATACCTGGAAATGGATTCGAGACTCTCCTCATCCTATCCAAACCTTATGGAAAGTTTGTAAAATTCCTCTTTGTACTCCTTAACTTACATCTTGATCTGCTTCAAATTCTGCAACCTCCTGAACAAATTCAAAGCATAATCCACATGCAAAAATTTGTGTTTCATTTCTATTACCATCCTATCCCAAGTCTTAATCTTCTCTCTACCACCACTTTCTCTATTCAACTATAACCTATCCCACCATAAAGAAGCGTGACTTCTCAATTTCATACTAGCAAACCTAACTCTTCGGGGATCTCTAATTTGTTCAAACTCAAAGAATTTTTCCATTTCCCCTATCCAATCTATTAATTCTTCAGGATTTATACTACCAGAATAAACATGAGTATCTAGTTTAGGTTTACCTCCAATACTACTAATAGCTTTGATCATTCGTTCTTCCATTGTCATTTGTTCTTCATGTTCTTCTATTATGGTCTCTAATTCTTCATCATCATCATTGTCCTCCCTTATCACCTGTGCAGTACCTCTTCTCTTGGTTGCCTCAATGGCATCTACTCTAGCCACCATTGTTGTAAGATCATTCACATCTTTATCATTTTCTTGCCTTCTACCCTGACCTCTTCCATGACCTCTTCCTCTATGGGTCATCACTATTACTATTCTCTATGATCTCTTCTTGCGAGCTCCCCACTTGACCAGAGTTCACAAATATTCCAATCTACTACCGACTCTTACACCACTTAATGCAACCGGTAATTGCAATTAAGAATGCACAAAAGACAACCAACCACAAAGAGAATAATAGATGGCAAACAAGAATATAACCACAATTGCATCACACATTCATCAACTGGAATTAATACAACATTTTTTTTTATTCATGCACATGAATATTTATTACATACTTCATCGTCTACGACACTCGGCTTTGAGTATCAACCACATTTGGGAAATCACTCTCATGTCCACAACGTGCACACTTCCAGGCTGCTGCAACTCTTTTTCTGGACCAACACTCCCACACTTCCTCCTCTCTTATGGGCATTCCTGCGTTCCACCACTAAGCTGGGTATCTACACTTCTAGCTCCATGCTTCTACTTCTTTTATTTTCTACCCTGACACATGCCCACTGATATAAGCAAGATTGGAATACAAAGAGGCAAACCATTGAACTCCCAATGAGTCATATTGCAGTTGGAAATGATTTGATTCGGTTATTAGCGGATGAGAGTCATTTTATTCCAAGCTCTAACGGTCCATAAAAACTAAACCTAAATCTAATTTATGAATAAAAGAAACCATAGTAACAATGTGTCATTTATTAGCACATTATTAATTAATGACATTTGGATTGCTAACTACTTTATTATTAACTATTTGTTGTCATTGTAACTTCAATAGTTTTACTATGGACAAAATTGCCACTTGTAGATATAACGCACCAAGCCTCCATCCCCTTTTTGTCTTCACACAAGGATCATCATGATTAATGGCACAAGTACTAGCATGAGTAACAACAACATGATATTCTCTTCGGTGCAACCTGCGATTTGAACCAATTAGGATGCTCCTGCATCGTTTAAGGATTTGAAATAGTGTAAGATGAACATGAAACTAATGATATCTTTATATTTCTGATGCTTCATGGACTTACTCCTTTGAACCAAGATGTTTGTTAGGTGATTTTTGTTTACTAACATCTTAAGATCGTTGGAAAAAGGAGGTAACCAACGTTAGTACACACCATTTTTGATGATTTGTTTTTGGAAAGTCACCGGCATGGGTTGAATACCTTGTAAAAGAAAATCGCTAAGTACCTTTGGTCCTCATAGTTCATGAAATCCTAGAGGGAGCCATGTGAATCCCTAAAGAGACTAGAGGAGCACCATATGGTCCCATAATAGGGGGAGCATTTGAAGACAAAATGTTCCTTGGTCTTAATTTCTAAAGAACATACTTGATAGGTATAGTCTTATTGAGGATTATGGTGGTATGTCTTAATGTGAAGTTGGTGGGAACAAACTTTTGGTTGTGCTATAGTAACTCTCACACCACAAGGTAATGTGTGTTTGGTGTACCCAAGAGGTTTGATAAATCCATGCACAAAGTAAAGATATAAATTTGAGTAGTGATGGAGTCTTATGGAAAGTGGTTCTCTAGACCCTAACCATGTGGGTTGAAGGCAACCTTTGTAGACCTTAGCCCAAATGCCATATTTTATCTTTCTCTTTGAACGCTTTGGAGAATCCACTAGGAATATGTGTGGAAGTGGCTTGCTAACATCAAGATCAATCAGACACAAGAACAACGAGGCTCTAACATACCGGTACCCATGGTGGCCCACCTCATGTTCTACCAAATGCATAGAGAACATGAGTGTTAGATATGGGTATCTAAGTAGACTAAAATAAGAGTTGGCCATAAGATCACGCCTATGTGTCATCATCACATCACTGAGAGTGGGGTAGTACCAAACTCTTCAAGAATGATGGTCCAAGTAACTGATCTCTTGGCACAAATATGCTTGGACAACTTTAAGATAACTACACTCTTTATTCGACTATGGTATGCTACCTGAAGGTATGGTTTCCAAATCTTAGACCCTTACAAGAGTGTAGGTGTGACTATGACTAAAAGAGATAAATCTCCATTTGAATGCCTTGAAACTAAAGTTGGAAGAATTACTTTTCAAGGGTGGTGACAGTTATGTAACCCTTGGTTAACGTGGACTCCATTGCTGGAGTCAAATTAAAGCGTTGTATAGAAAATACTGCCCCCATATATACATATGACATGACCATCCCAACCCTCTAACCTTCATAGGTGAGAATCACCTTGTTCGCCTCTTGCAAGGATATATTGAAAGCCATTATTTTGTCTTTTCTTTTCAATTTTGCATGAAGTCCACAAATATCACAAAAAGTTCTAATTTTTTTTGGTTATGTTAGGAGACCACTTCTTAAATAAAACATCAATACAAAATTGTTCACAAATAAAAGAATGAAAATCAAAACACCAAAGCAAAAACAACAATGAAAGTGTCATCGAAGGTTTTTAATGTAATGTCTTCTAGTGTGATAAATGTAAAATCCAAAAAATGAAAATGTTAGAAACATAGACAACTATGTTTAACTTTTATAGTAATTTGGATTGCATCATACATAGCAACACTAATACACACCTTGATCATGCTAAAACTCATAAAACATCATAACAAGCGATACCACTAAGATTGGAAAATTGAGATCCATTCATAAATTTATCAATTAGCAAATGTCAATAAAATATGTCAAATGCTTAGTAAAAATAAAAATATAGAGAATGTCAATAAAATATGTCAAATGCTTAGTAAAAACAAAAATATAGAAAGTAACTATATATTTTGTAAAAATATAAATCCATTCATAAACTTATCAATTAGCAAATGTAGATAAAATATGTCAAATGCTTAGTAAAAATAAAAATATAAAGAGTAACTATATACTTTGTAAAAATATAAAGAGTAACTACATACTTCATACTTGTTTGCAAAAATACAAATCCCCTTTCCTAGCATTTTGGAGTGGATTTATTCCCAAGATTTTGGACCCCCCTTTGACCACTTTTTCCTCTTTATTTTTTTAAAATGTAGTTTAAATTTAGAAATTACAATCTATATCATTGCGATGGTAATTTTGTTTACTATATTGCAAAACGCAAGTCTCAAGTCTGAAGGGTTTTAAGTCAAACTTGGTTTACTATATATTTCAACACTACATCATAATAATAACAAAATTCAAAGGTTTTCATTGATTTTGAATTAGTTCATCTTATTTTTATGGCCAGTTAAGTCAAACTTAATTTACCATATAACAAAAATCCTTGACTAATAAATCCTTACTTTATCAAAGCAAACCATAATCGTTTATAGTGTTCAAAGTTCAGGCGCCGCTGGCTAAAGCTTCCGGGGGCGAAGCGCCCAATAAATGAGATATATATGATATATCTAAGGAGTCTGAGAATAAAATCCAGGAGAAATATGAAGAAAATCAAAAGAATATACCTCTGGCCTGTGAAACCACTTGATGGAGTTAGGGTTTTATGAAATCAAATCTATTACAGAGTAATTGAATTTTACTTGTATAAATTAAAGTTTTGATGATTACGAAGTTACTTTTTATCCTCACTTTTTTGTAAATTTTTTTTTTCTTTTTTTCATATGGAAATATGTACATGAAACTCAGCAATACTTCCCCACATTAGTGGATGGTAAAGGTGTTAAGAACTGTTTTTTTGTTGAAAATAATAGTAAAAATCCATCTCAACGAAGATGACGAAGATTTTTTAGGAGAGTGTTTTATCTTATGCACAAGTTGGAGACTATATGTGGCTATGTTAGCATGCGATGCACTGTAAGAGCTTTATGTGATGTCTGTGGACTATTTTTTAATTTTACACATGGTTTTTGTGTTATTTATCTTTAAAAGGGTTTTGTTGTCATGGATATGAGGTTATTACTAATAATTTAATTAAAGTTGTTTTTATAAAGAAAAAATTTATATATTTGCTATTTTTAAATAAATGAAAATATTTAGTTAATCATTCAACAAGCCATTTGTTTCCATGAATGTTAGATCATTTTTAAACCTAGAACATATCGACTTAAATTGTTAACCTTTCTTTCATCGAGTCACACAAAAATTTCATTCAGACAACAAAAAATAGACCTATCCATAAAATCGAAACCATAATATTCAAAATAGAGAGATTTGTACTTTTGGAAGCACAACCCTACCTTGAAATCCCATGCTAGCCAATACTTCTTCTTCCAAATCGAGTGCTTCCTTCGAGAGATTATTTGCTTGTTGATAATACACCATGTAAATATGTTCCACTAAAAGTGAATCATAAGATTTCTGTAAAGCCCCGATCTTGTGCTTCCATGGCGCTAAACTAAGAAGTTTCCAACTTTGATTTCCCTTTAAACAAGTCCACACTAACCTTTGAATTCCTACCACATGAAGTTGCCTAATTCCTTTTTTACTGAAAACCATAAGGAGATCCCAAAGTGTCAAAAGCTCAACCCTAGAATTTGTTCCATCCTTTGTGCCCATCTTAATATAATAGTAATGATACAAAGAGAGAAAAAAAACATACTAGCACCACATTTCAAATCCTAATTGGCATAATAATAAAAACTTCCAGCCACATTTGAATTAAACATAAGATCTCTCCTTATCTTAATATGTTTGGGTAAACTTGATCTTTTCAATTATTTAAAAACAACTTGAATTTTATGATCCACTCAACCATGAATCCTGATATTATCCTTAAATAAAGCTTGATTCCTGTAGAGCCAAATGCCCACATGGCATAGCATGGAAGTTGTAGAAAATATTTTAACATCAGATTTGTCACCCACTGCTTCATACTATGTTCTAAAAAACTCGAATTTTAAAAGCAAGTACAAATTAACCATTAAAAAACTCCACTCCATACTTGCATTGTAAGGGAACATGTAACATATAAATGATTCATGGTATCTTCATTATTACATAGAATGCACCTATTTGGTCCTTGCCATCCTCTCTTTTGTCCATTGTCCTAGGCTAAAGTTATGTTCTCCATCGCCAACCATGCAAAAAAATATACTTTTCAAAGGGTACTTCCTTTTCAAAATAGAGACCATCACCAAGCAAACTCACCTTCTTCCAACCCAAAGGCTAAAGCTTCATAACCATCTTGGTTGTAAGAGCTCCATTGGTTGTATCCTATTACAAACTAATTGATCCTCCTCCTCTCGAAGCACTACTACATTGTGTGATAGAAGATTTGTAAAGAACCTCCATTCCTGAGCCAAGACTTCATGTAGAGCTAACTCTTCTACTGAAATCCACTTCCATCTCTACCTCTCGCCCATACCATTTGGGATCCCAAGTTCTACCACAAACAAATAACCTTAGGTTCTTTAGAATAGTTCTTAGCTTCAAAGAGAGAGAGTAAATTCCATCGGCTCCCACCCACAAATCTTCTCCTAACCTGGCTCAATTGCCTCTACCAATTTTCTAGGTTGTCCATTGTCCAAGAATAGGGAAATCTCTAATCAATAATGTCCACATACTCGCGCTCCTTGAATGGACTTAGCCTCAACTCAAATCCATTATTCAATAATAAGCATTAGAAGATACTTATTCCTTATAAGTTCACCCCATAACCCTTCATTAAATAACATTCTCCATAAATTCTTGGTATCCAAAGCCTACCTAAACCAATAAACATTTTTTAGTCCCCATCCACCTTTTTCTTGTTTTTCTAAAGAGATCCATTTGATCAAGGGAATACTTTATTTATATTTTCGACCTGACCAAAGGAAGTTAAAACATCTTCTTCTTTTTTTCAGTTTTTATCTAAAATGTCTTTGGGCACATGGTCCAAAGAGAGCTAATACACCGAGATGATCTCAAGAACTTATTTTACTAAAACAAATCTACCACCTAGGGAGAGATACCTATGACACCAACAATTCATTCGGTCTTCAATATTCCTAAGGAGACACATCTAGTCCATGACCTTGTAATCATTAGGATTTAAGCAATATTTGATTCGGATCTTTGGGGCTGAGACCCAAGAGGCTTGAATGTTGAGAGAGGAGGAGAGTAAACCTGGAATCTGTTATCATTTGATCGAAAAACGAGATTGGAGGTGAGGCTCAAAGAGCCTCACCTCTTAGAATAATAACTTAAAACTGATTAACCAATAACTCAAAAAGATTAACAAAAAATAATAAAACCCAATGTAGGATGCCAAAAATCCTTGAATGCTTTATCGAGAAGGCATAAAGCCTTTATATAATATTATTACAATGTTCCTTGAATCCATACCATCGAACAAAACCACGGGTTGTCAAATACCATGGATAGGAGAGGTACAATGTGCCTTGAAGCCATACCATGGAACAAAACCATGGGTTATCAAATACCATGGATGGGAGAGGGTGGCCTCTCCATTTAATGATTTTATGATGAATGGGAGATGGTGGCCTCTCCATTTAATACTTTTATGACTTATAAATCTGAATTTAGACCATATGCCCACTGAAATTCGGATCATTCTTCCCCCCTTAGAAAATGATGGTCCCCATCACTTCATGCTAAAAAGAGACCCATGATTACAATGTTCCAATTGTCAATGAAGATAAGGGTTTTGTGAGGTTAACCCATAACCATGGGTTTTGTGTGGTTGACCCATAATCATGACCACGGGTTTTGTGTGGTTGACCCATAACCATGCCCATGGGTTTTTTGTGGTTGACCCATAACCATGGTTGTGGGTTTTGTGTGGTTGACCCATAACCATGGGTTTTGTGTGGCTAACCCATAACTGCGATAACCATGGGATTTGTGTAGTTGGACCATAACCATAACTGTGGGTTTTGTGTGGTTGATCCTTAACCATGGGTTTTGTGTGGTTGACCCATAACCATAATCATGATTATGATAGGATTTAATAAAATTTCAAAAATTAAGAAATTCATGATCTCTGGTGAAGTTGGTGTCTTGCTGCAAATCCATTCATAGTTTCAGCTACAATTGATGAAATCAAATTCCGTTGAAGACCCATTTGATATATCAAATATAAATTTACATCCATATAACATATTTTCTCTATGGTGACCCAAGTAATGAGAAAATGTTTGTTGAAGCTCAAGGGGACGCACATGCATTGTTTTTGCACACATATGTTTCTTCAATTGATGATATATCTCAAACCAGAAATCGAAATGAAAAACCGTGAAATACCCATTTTAAGTCATGGAAATAAATTTCCAATGAGATATGGTAGAGCCTTTGAGGTATTATGTGGAGTCTATGGTACTTGTTTAAATTTGTTGTACGTAAGGTTGCATTGTGTACAAACATGTGTTGCTTCAAACAAGCATATCTCACAAACCAAGAAGCCAAATGAAAAAGCGTGAAATACCCATTTTATCTCATGGGCATAAATTTCCAAAGTGATATAGTGGAGTATATAGAACATCATGTAGAGACCGTGACATGCATTTGAATTTGATGTATGTGCAGTCACACTATGTACAGACATGTGTTGCTTCAAATAAGCATATCTCACAAACCAGGAAGGTAAATGAAAAACCGAAAAAAATACCCATTTTAGATGACAAAAATATATTTCCAATGAGCTATGTAAGAACCTATGAAACTCTTTGTAAATGTCGCGGAATCTGTTTGAATCTTGCAGAGACATGTTGACCTCTAGTTTGTCTATCATGGTGTTTATATGATGGTTGTACAATTATGGTTGGGTTGAGATGGGGATAGGATGAGGTCTCCCAAGCTCCAATAATCATGCAAAAATTATTTTAATCCATTCAATGTCCATATAAGGATGAAATAATCTTTTATGTGAGAGTGCATAGAATCACAAAGGATGCCAAGGATTTGTAGTGCAACAAGGGTTGTGGTATAGATCATGGAACTGCCTCCAGCAGCTTAGATATCCTATAGTGCCTAAGGACCAACTGTGATGCTTATAGTGTATGGCACGACCAATCGACTCCGAGTGTGCCAAGAGGAGGTTGGAAATTCTTGCAGATCTTTTGACCCAAATTTTGCTCAAACCCTCATTCCCATGGAGAATGTACCTGCTCTGATACCATTGATCTGGATCTTGGGGGATGAGACTCGAGAGGATTGAATGTCGTGAGAGGAGGAGAGTAAACCTGTAAATCTGCTATCATTTGATCCATAAATAAGATTGGAGGTGAGGCTCATAGAGCCTCACCTCTTAGAACAATAACTTAAAATAGATTAACCAATAACTCAAAAAGATTAACACAAAATAATAAAACCCAATGTAGGATGCCAAAAATCCTTGAATGCTTTATTGAGAAGGCATAAAGCCTTTATATATTATTATTACAATGTGTCTTGAATCCATACCATGGAACAAAACCATGGGCTGTCAAATACCATGGATGGGAGAGGTACAATGTGCCTTGAATCCATACCATGGAACAAAACCATGTGTTATCAAATACCATGGATGGAAGAGGGTGGTCTCTCCATTTAATGTTTTTATGATGAATGGGAAAGGGTGGCCTCTCTATTTAATGCTTTTATGATGAATGGGAGAGGGTGGCCTCTCCATTTAATACTTTTATGACTTATACATCCTAATTTAGACCATATGCCCCTTGAAATTCAAATCAATATCCCAAATATTTCATTCTGCAATCAAGGTGCTCAATTTTTAAGGGGGAAATTATATGCATTTGTGTCTCAACTTCCCTTAGGAGGTCAATGATGAGAATGAGATATTTATTAATGCTAACCTCCATCCATGTTGTTGAGCAAAACAAATTTAATGAAATTTTGAAAGTCTCCAAAATTGAATCTAGGCACCCAATTCTTTAAAACCATGATCGATGGTCCCCAAATCCATGCTTTTGATAAAATATTCTCAACATATTTTCCATAGTTAAATTCGAAGCATAACCATCCTTTACCAAAATGTGAAATATTGGACAATAACCCATAAATTTTTATTAGTTGGCATCCATTCATTTGATCACACTACGCCATGAAACCACTTTATCCATGAATTTTCCAACAAGAGCCTTTGCAAAAAGACTATCCATCGCCTTCGAACCCACACCCCTCCCAAGCACCATACTAAAACGATCGGAACACACCCTAACACACTTCAAAGCTCAAATATTTTTTGCAGTGGAATCGATCTAAACCCTATGTTTTGGACTTGGCTCCAACTTTGAGGCACAAGGTGGCGATACTAGTTCATTCAAAGAAGAAACACATTGAAATGGATCGGTTTGTACCACTAAATATATTCTTCACATATAACCCATGCCAATTGTCAAACCCACTTACAAATCCTACCTAGCCTCTACAAAAAAATATTTAGCACAATTGAGGATTTCAAGAAATTCTTCGTCAGTATGGAAGATTGTCAAGGAGTCCCAACTGTCCCCATCTTCATAATCAATCATCTATGCCTCCATTGAGACCTCCGGTGTCAAGAACACTCGACTATCCACTTCCATCAATGGAAAACAGCCCTTGTGGAAACTCTAACCCTTAGGGTTCCCATACCTCGAGCCAATGCAAGTGACAAGTTTATCAACAATTGCATTCCTAATCTAATTGAAGATCATTTTCATTTGATTATATGTTATTTGTTTCTCAGTAATAAAGAACTATTTATCATTTTATTTCATATTAATTCTCTTCACTATGAGCATTTAACATAGATTTATATTAACCTTATATTATTGATATTATTAATAATAGATTAATTAAAACATTTGCATTTTATATTAAAGAACTTGCTTCCATCGTAGTAAAACTCATTGAAAGGCTATCAAGCCATTAATATGGATGGTTCTTCCATTTCAAATAAGATTTTTTTTAATAGACTCTCTTTTCCAAGTTAAACCTATGTTATTAATGGTAGATATTTTGCCTTATAAACTCTATTCAAATAAGATAAGAAAATTCAGTCATCTATTCAATTGAGAAATCATATTCCCACTAATAGGGTAATGTTACATACCTAAGGATCATGAGCTACGACTTTATGGACAAAATCTCTCAATAAAATAACATAGGAAAAACACCTTTGGTTAGCTTCATGAGTGTACCACTTTCGAGTTTCCTCGACCTTTTCCACTAATTAAAAAAACTTAAACTTAGGAAAACCCTCACCGCAAAATATCATAGTAAAATTTATTTTTTAAATTCAAAACTCTCACACATTTTCATATTTAAATATAGTAATTTGACTAATAGTTTCCTTAGAGTTGAAACCATCTCCTCAAAGATCTCATGGACGAACTTTCTCGATGCTTTGTAGGGTACCATCATTATTACCGAAGGTTCCACCACTAACTCCAACAATAATAATCATATTAACAAATATAATACCAAACAAATGTTAGAGTATTTAAGACTCCTTAAGACCATGGTTGAGTATTTAAGAATAGGTTGAGACATGAATAAATGGGATAGAGACCACAAAACAAAACATGGGTAAATACATGCACACAATAATTCAAATCCCTAATTTAAAATTTTTATTATTTTCATCATATTTTAATGTTCTTGTTTATTTAACTTATAATCTTTAAATGTATATTATTATTATATGATGAAAATATTATATCACATGTGGATACAAACAACCTCAAGATGGGCCACTGAACACACTTCTTTTAAAATTTATATATCATGTAGAGGGAGAGTGTTGTCACCATAAGGTGACACACAATTAGTTCGCTCTAGATGAGAGAGAGAGGAGGGAACATATTCCCAAAAAGTTCCAATATTGTAAGCATGGTGGTGATAGGTAATCCCATTAGCAAATATTGTGATGCTATAATTTGAATATATTTTAGAGCGAGCAACCACATGCAATATTAACATTCCATCCATGTATAAAATTTATCTTAAAATATGCTTTAATGTTTTGCCATTTTCGATGATTTAATTATCATAATTTGTATGCTCCTTTTTTAAAGTAATAAATATCTTTTGCTTTTAAAATTAAAGTGACTGACGTCTCCTTTATTTTCCCAAAAAAGATATCTTCTCTTTTTTTTCTTAGGTAAGCATTGGATGCCTTGTATGTCACAAAGCAACAACACTCACCTTGATAACATAAAAAGCCAATTCAGTTATAAGTGTGTTGTCATAATAATTTTCATTGCTTCCTTTTGACCATGGGAAATCAATTTCCTTCAATAATATGACACTAAGGGATGGATTAAGGCCAAACTTGATTGTATGGATTCCGCGTCTTCTTGCCTTGACCAGGCTATCGAATCAATCGTGTCTGGTCCTTCAAATGGTATCCTGTGTGCATGCTTCCAGGTTGTTGCAACTCTCTTCCGTTGCAACTCTTCTCTGTTGTAACTTTTTTTTTGGGTCAACGTTCCCACACTTCCTCCTTTTTTCTGGGTGTTCCTGCATTCCATTAATAGGATGGGTAACTACGCTTCTACCTCCACTCTTCTACCTGTGCTCCTTTTTTTTCTACCCCGACCCATGCCCATCGATATAAGCAAGATTGGAATACGAAGAGGCAAACCGTTGAACTCTCATTGAATCGTTTTGCAGTTGGAAACTATTTGATTCAGTTATCAGTAGATGAGAGTTGTTTTAGTCGAAGCTCTAACGGTCCATAAAACCTAAACCTAAAATTCATTTATTAACAAAAGAAACCATAGTAACAACGTGCCATTTATTAACACATTCTTAATTAACGACATTTGGATTGCTAACTACTTTATTATTAACAATTGGTTGCCACTGTAGGTTCAACAATTTTACTATGGACATAATTGCCACCTCTAGATATAACACAACAAGCCTCCATCATTGTTTTGTCTTTGCACAAGTATCATCTCGAGTAATGGCACGAGTGACAACAACATGATATTCTCTTCGGTGGAACATGAAGTAGATTGTTGCGACACCACGTGTATCATCTCCCATAGTAGGTCCCTACTTTTATAGCAACAACCAAACAAGTAACAACACCAACATCCAATCTATGATTTGTGTAGGATAGACTGTTGAACTAAGGATGCTCCTACGTCAAACACCTGAGGTTGAAAATTTAGGCTTCATTGCTCAAAATGGAGGTCAAAACATGTGTAGATTTGGACATCCTCCTCTACCCATCTCTGCTGCAAACACCCACAACACTTCCCTTAATATTCTGACCCAAAAATATTCCACATCTTCCCATTCTTGAACAATTCTTCCCTTTCTGTCATCTTAATGACATTCATTGTCTTATTTTTTGTTTCCTTAGGCATCATATCCTGTTGCATCCACTTCACAAACAAACAAAAAAATTGTTTCTATCAACTTCACATGTTGAAGTCTTATGCATAGTCGCATCTTCGACACCCTCCGTTGCATTACCTACAAACATACCTTCACACAAAACATTGTGGGAATGACACATTCCCATTGGCTCTTCCTTCGAAAGTGCTTTTATTGTAGCACCCACGCTTTGTTTTTTTCTTTTCCTCATCCAACTGTTGCATATTTTCCTACTGCTCTACTCCCTTCACATATGACAAAATCATCACTTTTGCCTCCTTCTCCTCTTCTGAAATTAAAGGATGAAAATTGAATTTCTTCCCATGTTTCTCAAATTAATAGGTATTCTTTCTTCCATCATGCATAACCCTTCTATCAAACTACCAAGGCCTTCCCAATAAAATGTGGCATGCATCCATGGGCAGAACATCAAACAAAATATTATCAAGTTAGCTCCCAATATTAAAAGTAATCAAGCACTACTCCCTTACAATGACCGTTTTCTTATCGTGTAACCATGACACCCTATACGCCTATGGATGAGTGGTACACACTCAAAAATTCAATTTGTTAACAACTTGCATAGACACTAAATTTTTAGAACTACCACCATCAATAATCAAATTACAACACTTTCCTTCAATCTTGCATTTTGTTCTTAAGAGTGTGTTTCTTTGTTCTGGTTCATTCTCAAGCTCCTTTTCGGACTGCAACAATATTTTCCTCATCATCAAATTTTCCCCTAGTTGTGACTGCAGTTCAACCACCTCATTTGCTGCTATTGTTGGTTCAGTTTAAGCAAGATGTGCTCTCCCTTTTTGTCGTCTTCCATCCTTCACAAGTTATGGACATTCAAATGCCTTATGACCTGGCGTCCCACATCTGAAGCAAATGATTTTAGATTTGCATCCTCTACCTCTACCTCTTATTGTTCGACCACGTCCTCTATCCACATCAAGTCCTTTTCCAGTAGTCTCCCCCATTGCATTGGAACTACTTTCACCTTCCTCGACTTGATTTTCCTTTTGCTACCCTCTCCCATATCCTAGGGTTCTCTTTACATTTTTTTGTTTCCTTAACAATTTTTCCTCAATCCTTAAGGTTGATTGGTAAGCCTCTGCCACATAATGAAAATTCAAAACATTAAACTCGTCTTGTATAGCATAATTCAAATCATTCGCATGCCTGGAAATGGATTCCAGACTCTCCTCATCTTGTCCAAGCCTTGACTTACATCTTGATCTGCTTCAAATTCTGCAACCTCCTCAACAAATTCAAAGCATAATCCACATGCAAAATTTTGTGTTTCATTTCTATTACCGTCCTATCCCAAGTCTTAATTTTCTCTCTACCACCACTTTCTCTATTAAGCTATAAATAATAACTTATCCCACCATAAAGAAGCGCAACTTCTCAATTTTGTACTAGCAAACCTAACTCTTCGGGGATCTCTAATTTGTTCAAACTCAAATATTTTTTCCATGTCCCCTATCCAATCTATTAATTCTTCAGGATTTAAACTACCAAAATAAACATGAGTATCTAGTTTAGGTTTACCTCCAATACTGCTAATAGCTTTGATCATTCTTTCTTCCATTGTCATTTGTTCTTCATGTTCTTCTCTGATGGTCTCTAATTCTTCATCATCATCGTTGTCATCCCTTATCACCTATGTAATACCTCTTCTCTAAGCTGCCTCAATGGCATCTGGTCTAGCCATCATTGTCCTCATCATTGTTGTAAGATCATTCACATCTTTATCATTTTCTTTCCTTCTACCCCGACCTCTTCCATGAGCTCTCCCTCTATGGGTCATCACTATTACTATTCTCTATGATCTCTTCTTGCGAGCTCCCCTCTTCACCGGCATTCACAAATCTTCTAATCTGCTACCGACTCTTACACCACTTAATGCAACTGGTAATTGAAATTCAGAATGCACAATAGACAACCAACCACATAGAGAATAATAGATGGAAAACAAACAGATAACCACAATTACATCACACATTCATCAACTGGAATTAATACAACATTTTTTTATTATTCATGCACATGGATATTTATTACATACTTCATCATCTATGACACTCAACTTTGAGTATCAACCACATTTGGGAAATCACTCTCACACCCACAACATGCACGCTTCTAGGCTGTTGCAACTCTCATTTGTTGCAACTCTTTTTCTGGACCAACATTCCCACACTTCCTCCTCTCTTATGGGCGTTCCTGTGTTCCCCTACTAGTCTGGGTATCTATGCTTCTAGCTCCATGCTTCTACCTGTGCTCCTCCTTTTTTTTATACCTCGACACATGCACATTGATATAAGCAAGATTGGAATACAAAGAGGCAAACTGTTGAACTCCCAATGAGTTGTATTGCAGTTGGAAACGATTTGATTCGGTTATCAGTGGATGAGAGTCATTTTATTCCAAGCTCTAATGGTCCATAAAACCTAAACATAAAGCTAATTTATGGATAAAGAAACCATAGTAATAGTGTGTCATTTATTAACACATTATTAATTAATGACATTTGGATTGCAAACTACTTTATTATTAACTATTTGTTGTCACTGCAGGTTCAATAGTTTTACTATGGACAAAATTTCCACTTGTATATATAATGCACCAAGCCTCCATCCTCTTTTTTTCTTCGTACAAGTATCATCACGAGTAATGGCACAAGTACCAACACGAGTAACAACAACATGATATTCTCTTCGGTGCAACCTAAAGTAGCTTATTGCAACACCAAGTGTATCATCTCCCATAATAGCGCCCTATTGTTGTAGCAACAACCAAACAAGTAACAATATCGACGTCCAATCTATGATTTGTACAGGATAGCTTGTTGAACCAAGGATGTTCTTGCACCATTTAAGGTTTTGAAATAGTGTAAGATGGACATGAAACTAATGATATCTTTATATTTATGATGCTTCATGGACTTACTCCTTTGAACCAAGATGTTTGTTAGGTGGTTTTTGTTTACTAACGTTTTAAGATCATTGGAAAAAGGAGGTAATCAACCTAGTACACACCATTTTTGATGATTTGTTTTTGGAAAGTCATCGACATGGGTTGAATACCTTGTAAAATTTTATGGCTAAGCACCTTTGGTCCTCATAGTTTGTGAAATCCTAGAGGGAGCCATGTGAATCCCTAAGGAGACAAGAGGAGCACCATATGGTCCCATAATAGGGGGATGGTCCCATAATAGGGGGAGCATTTGAAGACAAAATGCTCCTTGGTCTTAGTTTCTAAAGAACATACTTGATAGGTATAGTCTTATTGAGGATTATGGTGGTATGTCTTAATGTGAAGTTGGTGGGAACAAAATTTTGGTTGTGTTATAGAAACTCTCACACCACAAGGTAATATGTGTTTGGTGTACCCAAGAGGTTTGATAAATCCATGCACAAAGCAAAGATATAAATTTGAGTAGTGATGGAGTCTTATGGAAAGTGGTTCTCTAGACTCTAACCATGTGGGTTGAAGGTAGCCTTTGTAGAGCTTAGCACAAATGCCATAGTTTATCTTTCTCTTTGAAAGCTTTGGAGAATCCACCAAGAAGATGTGTGGAAGTGGCTTGCTAACCTCAAGATCAATTAGACACAAGAACAACAAGGCTCTAACATACCCATGGTGGCCCACCTCATGTTCTACCAAATGCATAGAGAACATGAGTGCTAGATATGGGTATCTAAGTTGACCAAAATAAGAGTTGGCCACAAGATCGAGCCTATGTATGATCATCACATCACTAAGAGTGGGGTAGTACCAAACTCTTCAAGAATGATGGCCGAAGTAATTGATTTCTTGGCACAAATATGCTTGGACAACATTGAGGCAACTACACTCTTTATTCAAGATAACTAGAGTTGAACCCAAAAAATTATCGACCCAATACAACCACATACTAATACATAATGGGTACTTACTCTTTTTTTTTTAGCGGAAAACCACTTTCTTGCTATATCGAAAGAATCAAGAAAAGCTCACACACTCGCAGGAAATCTCAACAAACTACTCCACATTTGATGGATGATAAATCAAGCAAAATATCAGCTAAACATCCAAACCAAAACATGTCTCAACCTAATTAAACTTTAATGAATAAAATCCCAACAAACAGATCACCACATCCTGACTAATGAATCTTTAAATATCCCTGACTAATAAATCTTTACTTTATCAAAACAGAAAATAATCGTTTATAGTATTCAAAGTTCAGACGCCGCTGGCTAAGCTTCCGGGGCGAAGCGCCCAATAAATGAGCGGCCTGGAGTTCTATATATATGATATATCTAAGGAGTCTGAGAATAAAATCCAGGAGATACAGGACAATCCCGTTGCTCAGATCGTGACGGATCAATTCTCCCCTCCATTTTTTTTTGTTTCTAGGTCGTTTGTCGCTAGCGCTCAGCGCCTACTTGGCGAGCCCGTCACAGTCACATGACAGGTGCTGCTACCACCGCAGTCGAAAATCTTTGAAAAATCTATTCCACCATATGACCACATCTTCACTGTCCTTGCAAGTCGTGTAAAGTTCACGTGCACCGTCACCGATTTCTACGCATGTTTTACCCAGAGGGCCGTCGCCGCTTCCCGCACAGCAAGGAGGGAGGCCCTGGCCGCTCTTTATATCAAAATTCATTGCAAGTCAAAGTCATGATGAATCTGGAATCTTGATCTATCAGGGTTTCAATTGTTTATTAAGGGTTTCTATTGATTTATAATTAAGGGTTTCACTTGATTTTGTAATTATACAAAAATCCTTAAAAAATCATTTTACTACAGCATTAATTTACTCAGACGACCATCTCTAAATTCCCTTACCTAACATCTCCAGGTCATCGTGACTTGCAGTATCGTCCACACGAAAGCCAGGACGACTGCAAATACGTATCATATACGGCTCGATCTACGTGGTGTGCAAGGGGACCGAGCCTACATCCCAGGCTACTTCAATGAATCGGATGGTTTACCCTGAACGAAGAATCGTTGGAGTGGTCGGATTGAGTTGAAACCCAGCGTCATTTACTGACAGGTTCAAATTAAGCCGAGGCTGGGATTTCCTGGATCGATCCGGATCCATTAACATCACGAATGAGTTAGTGGTCTTTGTGTGGGAAAGGAATTCAATGGAAGGCGCCTGTGTCGCCACAGCAGCCGAACGGGAACTGGCAAGGAGAAGCCACATTCTGAGCAAACTAATTGAGGAAAACCGCGCTTTAGCTAGACATGAACGGAGAGTGAAGAAGGATCCGGCATTGCCTGAAAAGATTTCACCAAGTTTGGAACCCAAGACCTCGACCTCCACGATCTGCCTAAGCGCGCTGCGACCCGCATTGGGTCACGAAGAGGAAGGAAACGAGGACTTGAAACACCTCCAGAGTCTCCGAGACGAAGTTCAGCAGATTGCCAAGAAGGAACAGGGGAACCCCACTAACAAGATCAAGCCAGCCCCCAAAAAAGAGAAAAACCCATCTGGTTCTGCTCATCACAAGAGGCTAGTTGTTTATCAGGAATCTCTCTATTCTAAGGAGGCCTCAAGGAATGACGCCAACTCCAAGCCTGCAATCGCCGCGACTGCGAGTGAGGCTGTTAATGGTACTACCAATGCTGTCCCATCGGCTATTGTGGAGGTGAATTTGGCGGCGGTTGCAGCTGCGCTGAAAGTGAGAGTGAAAGCTGCAGATATGTCGGCGTTGCTGCAAGAACGGGCCTTTAGATGTGCAAGGCAGAGTTTAGATGCCATGGACAAACTGAACAGCAAGCGAGTTGCTTTGGCTTTGAAGAAGGTATGTTCTATAGCTTCTTTTAGCTCAAGTGACCATGCTGTAGGTAACCCTTTCACGTTAATATTCAGAATTAATTGTATTGGAAGGCAAGTTCTTCAGCCCTATTTGCTTAAATAAGTCTCTTATCTTTATATGTTTTCCTTCTTAAGTATGGGCATTTGGCTTCATTGTGCTCCTTTGTCTGCTCCCTTCTGCTGAATGCATCCCAACTTCACATGCTTAAAGATTTTAACGGATTTCAGCAAGAAAAAAGTCCTCCCAATGAAACCAATGGATTTTATCGGGGATCTCACTTGTAATGTTTAGTATCATATATTGGCCTGGACCAGATATATGCCATAACAAGAGGGATCAACATTTTGATCTTGATTTTGATTTTGAGCTGACAAACCTATGGGCACAAATGCAATTCCATGCTTATCAGGCACCATCCATGTTCTTGCCATGGCTCGGAAGGTCTACACCGCCGATTTTACTAATTTTATTCACCCTCAATTTGTGCCACATATATACAGTTTCGCTTAATGTGGTTCTTGTGATCTTTGGCATTCTCTTAATTACGGTCCCTATAGAGATCAGCCACAGAATCTTACAGAGATCAGCCACAGAATCTCACGAGGAAGGGCTATTAGCCCATTAATTTGTTTCTACGCACTCTACAGAAAGTGTTAAATTTTTTGTAGGGATTTTATTGAAAATAATATTTCAGTTATTAGTTAATAATGTTGATATCTAACTGTAGATAATGGTTTTGATTTCTTTTATATCTAATACTCTTATACGAAATAATATAATCATCACTGAGATTCTAATCAACTAGTAAGAGCGTTGGCTTATTTATTGGGAGTGAGACTTATTGGAAGTGAGACGACCTTGCCTTATCATTTGGGTCATTCGAATAGAGGGACGTCCCTACCTGTATGTAAATTGTCTCATTGGAAGAGAGAGGGTTGGCATTACTTGTATGTGAGGTTGAATAATAAAGCTATAGGAGTCCAAACCATATAAGTATGGCATAGAGAGGGCTGGCATTACTTGTATGTGAGGTTGAATAATAAAGCTATAGGAGTCCAAACCATATAAATATGGCATTAGGTGAGAGCTCATATAAAGTGAGCTGATTTCTAATTCACGGCGCAGAGAGATAAAACAAAATTGATCATCATTCTGAATGCAAAGTATACCAAGACTATGTCTACCTGCTATGAATTGAGTGGTGCCACATTAATTCTTGTTTCTGTGCTCAGCACACTCTTTATTATACTGCTGAGAATGATGATAGACAAAAACACTGTCGATTAGGTTTAGAGAGACAATACGGTCCAGCTGTCTTTAGTTCTATGGGGTTGTCAAACAATATTGAGCTAGCGTTCTGTTTCATAAACTATGTAAAAGGTAGGCACATGAAGGTGAACTTGATTTCTGGTCCATTCTACTGCCAGCCATATTCTGACCAATATTTTAATATCTTATGTGTTCATATGTTAATACATACCAACTTTGGTTTTGGCTACCTATGGCTGATCCTGTTCCATTTATCTGCCTTGTACGCAGAATTTCTCCATGATATAGGATCTTCTATTGGAATGCATATGTTTGTATAAAAAGAAGGTGTTGGCACAACAAGACAGCCAAGGTATTGCAGTTGACCTTCAATAGAAGATCCTATACAATGCAGAAATTTACATATTCTTTGATATAAATATCAAAAGATAGATGGGAAGTATACAGGCATGGACTGTATACTCCTTGATATTTATATATACTTCCTTGGTTAATCTCATCCTTTTCTCTAAAGACCGATCCTTGGCAGAGGACCTTCTTTTAATCTTAAAGTATTTCTCTATTTTGTTGTTTCTTCATTACCATAATTCTTTTATTTCAAGATGCTAATCATGTTGTCAACTTTCTTAAATATAAAACATTTGGCTCGTCTTTGTCACCATCATAGATATAAAAGGGCAGAAAACATCTGTAAGTTATTCATTTTTTTGTTGGTGCAAGTTATTCATTTTTTTGTTGATGCAGAGATCCTTTTTTTCTTACTGCAGGAATTTGATACATCTTATGGCCCTGCGTGGCACTGTATTGTTGGGACAAGCTTTGGATCATTTGTTACGCATTCACTGGGAGGCTTCTTGTATTTTTCTATGGACAAAGTATCCATTCTTCTCTTCAAAACTGCTGTTGAACCCTTGGACTAATAGTACAGAGAAATCACAGTTTTTTGTACAGAGAGAAATGCGAGGAGGGTTTTGGTCTTAAGAAGCTATGTGCTAGTTGATAAGGTTATAACCCGGAATACTGATATATGACATGCTATCAGTCTGAAGTAGGTTGATACTTGGAAGTTTGGGATGGCTCTGTTTCTATGGAATATCAAGTTCAGAAACTTGTCCTTCACCTGCTTAATCGAAGAAGTTGTAAGCCAATCTTCTCTTATTGGCATTACATATTGAAAGACACTTGGATCAAAGTTAGAGAGATGTCTGCTTCTACCACTATATGTAAAACAGCTTGCAAATGATTGCATGATTACAGTTTTGTATCTTATGATTAAATGTGCTTTGTTGCAATTGTGTTCTGGATGCCAATCAACATTTTGTAACTTGTCTTTCTATTCAATCTGGTAAGGAAGTCAATGTGTATCAGAATGCTGCTGAATGAATTCAAAAGGCTGTTTCTATGTGTAGGTCATGCAGTTTTGGATCCAAAACATTGCTGAATAAAAGTTTGTAATCTTTAAGATAGTACAAGGTAGATGAACATTTTTAGTATTTCTAAATTAATTTTTCTGTAATTCCTAAAATGATTTGACAATCAGATGAGCATTGTCATTCTCAGAACTTTCTAGTAAGCTACGACTTTTAAATTTCTTTCTTCATTAATGTTTGTTAGCATATATCCATCTTCTGCTTTAGGCTGCCTGGATATGAAACAATCTTACTGTTCAAAGCCGTGTGGAGTTTATCTTCATCGGTGAATCTCTATGTGGGAAGCAGAGTGTTGTCCACACTTATCGACCACATCATCCATTTTTAAGTAGTTTTCTCATTCCTAAAATCCGGCAAGGATGTCTTTTCCATTATCTCTGCCTTTTTCTTTTATGGGAGTGGTCTTTGCACTCCTGCAATGCTTATGTACTGATCTATCATATTAACCCACTTTCGGTTATTCGCTGGACATTAATCAGCCTATATTATCTTATCTGCATCACCCATTTATTTAAGCTTTTTTCTCAATCTTTGATAGAAGTCTTTCGATACATTGTTAAATAGTTTCATAGTGGAGGTCTTGCAATAAGCACAGTAGACCTTTGAGGAACCTGTAGCTCTGTACTAAACTTGGTCACATGGAGTGCTTAATCCATAAGCTTGAACAGAACTTGAGAGAACTCACACAGTGATGGCAGAATCGATATCCACAACTTGCAGGCTCTTAGGGAAGGATGACTTGTAGCATGGTGATATGCTTCTACCCTGTTGAAGATCTCAAGTAGATTAGTTTCCGTTTGCTTGTGTCGACCATAAACATCTAGTTTAAAATAGTGGTTGAGTCCAGGGAACAAGGCTAATGCCCTGCTATGCGGGATGGGAAAGCTCTGAGACATGCAACAACCTGCCCTCCTGGTGGAACAAACCTTGCCCAATTTCAGCAGCCTGATGCCATAGAGCAGAGCTCTGTCCATGATCATTTATCTAAAACTCTCTGGAATTTGGGAGGGCCTCGTTTGGTCTTTGGAGATGTTATTCGAGACAGGCACACTATTTTCTTTACAAAGATGCATCAAAGAAAGGATAGACGTTTACCAATCTTCTATAGGGTTATATCGTTATTAACTTATAAGACAAAACAATACAATAGTTCTAGAATTTTCGGGAGGTGTTGCTCACCTTCTACAGTAATTTCTCGTCTCCAATATCTAGTGTGAATGCTTCGACATACATGCTAGATTCTTGTTATGGCTATCAATGGGTAGATGATCAGGCTGCTGGTAGGGTTGAACACTCGAAGGCATATTATCCTTTGATATGTTGATATTGGTTTTCGCTCTATAGCCCAGTATGGGGAAGATCTTGTAACATGATGTAACGTTAGTAACGTTTGTAACATGTCCGCAAAATATAATAGTGATAGTGAATATTATGGGAGAGATCTTGTAACTTGATGTAACTTTAGTAATTGTAACGTGTCGGCAAAAAAAATAGTGATAGTGAATATTATGGGAGAGACTTCTAAAGTGATGTAAGGTTTGTAACCGTTGTAACATGTGGGCAAAAACATAATAGTGATAGTGAATATTATGAGAGATTTTGTAACACAAAATAAAAAAGAATATCACTTTCATAATGTTATTTTCAAATTAAACGAAATTGATGATATCCCAGCTTTCCTCAGGACTCTGGACTCTGTCAAGAATGGCCACCAACCAATTTTTGGAAGTGCAGGGTGGCAATGCCTCTCCTGCATTATGGATTCTCCTATTTTTATTCCACTCAAATTGATCGGTGAAACCATCACGCAGTGCTTTCCTAATAATTCACGATTCACAGACGAATATGCTTTGTACACGACTAATCCTATTTTCAATACTTTCATCTGCGGAGAATGAATATAAAGTGCAATCCATCAATTATCATATAAATAAAATTCAAAAGAGTTGAAAGCAGGTAGGAACTTGTAGTTTGGATTCAACAAAAAAATGCTATGGCCATAGCAGATCCCAATCTCAAGAGACGTCTGGCCTATAGATGGCAGTAGATGGCAATCTGTTACTGCAGGTTTATAACACAAACCTAACAAACGGCAGTTCCTGTTTCCAGGAAAGAGAGGATCAGTCGGAAGTCTTTTCCATGTATTAATGTCGTATAAATTGAAAGCAACTGTACGCGGTCTTAGATGCGTAGCAATGCAGAGCCAATCCCCTATTGCACAACATACCAATGGAGAATAACATTTGAGAGGAGCCACAAATTCTGAGTAGATACTCGGAGGCATCTGTTGAAGCTCGGTCCATGCATTGCTATCACTGCCCATGCAGTATTGCAATTCCCAGATGAGTATTTTTTCAATAGCTTTATTAATCTTGTTTACAACTTTTCCAACCATCATTAGGCGCCCATTGCTCTCTGCAAGAGATGGAGTTGAAATAGAGCATGGCATGGCTGCATCAAGTTCAGTCCAAATCCCATTTTCTGGATCAAATGTAACAACTCCATATGGCATCTCTGTGATACAGTAGAACACACCATTGCACCACACTTCCGGATCGGACCCAAATTTTGCATGGGGGAGCGGGTCGCCTGCCATTTTTCAGTATCCAGCACTAGAATCATAAATCTCTTTATAAAGCGTATACACTCTCGAGTTCATGAAAGCAGCTGACGTAATGTTATCCTCTTCTCCAGCTACAATAAGTTTAAAGGACCGGGCATCGTTGGCGAGACACATGGTTGCTTTGTGTATGAGCTCAACTCTGGAAGTGGGAGGCAGTTGCATCACTGTCTTCCTAATCGAATTGCAGATTGACAATATCTTGCAGTCTGCAACGAGATTCACCAGACATAAAATGCTGCCAGCTGCTGCAGTAATAATAGACATGCAAGGGATTGCAGGATTGGGTATCTTGTACCAGCGCTCCATTTCGAAGTCAAAGGCGCATGCGAATTGACCTGTTGTGCAGAGGAAGAACCATGCAGCTTTCTTCCGGTATCTGTTCCTCCAATAGGCATCTGATAGGAGCAGAGATTTCCATTTTGTGCATACACTGCGAAACTGCACTGTGCAGGCAACCACAGCAAGATCCTTTCAATCATTTCTTCGCGAAGCCCACTCCATAGGTTCTCCGCCTCTAATTACAAGCAGGCTGCAGGTATAATCTGCTTCTAGCTTTTCATGGGTTTGCACTGACTATTCTCAGACTGCACTGCACCTTTACCATTAGCAATGAAATCTGAGCAATAAATATATCCAGAAAACATTAACCGTAGGCAATATTATGCAAGAGGTCAGACTAGTGTTGCCGATCATTTGGCTAAAAACTAAAATGAGTATTACATGGAAAACAAGACGTGTAGACAGATATCTGTATTATGAAACTGAAACTCAAAAGCCAGCAAATACTACATGAATGGTTGTGATGAAAATGGCTCAAACCATTGGATTGACATGACAATAATAATCCCACGACATGGAGTTGAACTAAAATGCATTCAAAGAAACCATGGATTAAAACACATACAATCGCACTGCAAAATGAATTAAAACAATCCATTGAGAGCGAAAACCTTCCAAAGGCATGGAAGAATCCCAAGCATTCAAAAATTCATGGAATAATGGATGGCAGAACTCGAAAATATATAGTAATTATTTGTTTCAAGTTACCAATGGAGCCCTCATCCTGTGTCGAATGTGTCGAATGATGAAGTATTAATTTGTATTGTAATTTCAAAGTAAATTTGTGTCGAATGATGAATGATGAAGTATTAATTTGTATTGTAATTTCAAAGTAAATTTTTTAATAGGTCAAAATAAAACAATTTAATATGGGGGAGATGTGGTAATCTTTTTACTTAACAAAATAATAAAAAAGTAAAAATTTAATTATCCGTAAAAAAAATATGTGGGTCAAGAAAAAACACAAAATTGAATTATCCCCCAAAAAATGTTGGCCTTGCACATGGTTTTAAAACCATGTGCAAGGCATTCTAAACAACCCATGGTTTTATTGTACATGGTTTAGGCAAAGCCTCCTAAACCATGTGCAAAGCTTCCTAAACCATGTACAATAAAACCATGGGTTGTTTAGAATGCCTTCCACATGGTTTTAAAACCATGTGCAAGGCCAACATATTTTTGGGGATAATTCAATTTTGTGTTTTTTCTTGACCCACATATTTTTTTTACGGATAATTAAATTTTTACTTTTTTATTGTTTTGTTACTTTTTTATGGTTTTAAACCATGTGCAAGGCCTCCTAAACAACCCATGGTTTTATTGTACATGGTTTAGGAGAGCCTTGCAAATGGTTTTAAGACCATGTGCAAGGCTTCCTAAACAACCCATGGTTGTAGGAGGGCCTTGCATATGGTTTTAAAACCATGTGTGGAGAAATGATGCAATGTTTGTTTCTAACAAAATAAAAAATAATAAAAAATATTATATGTCCACCATAAATAATATTAAATATTAATAATAAACATATTATATGTGGACCTTAAATAAAAGGATGTGTCTTTTGGTTTGAATCAAATCAATGGATACCTAAGAAGAGGTTTCCATCTCGGTGCTTGATAGAGCCTAGGATTTGGATCTACGCTGGTTTAGGTCATTCTAAAGCAAACCAACAACTTCATTACAATGGATTAATGCAATACGAAAATTGCTCTTAAAAAGATTTAGTTGTGTTTGTCTAAATTTTACATTTCCACCATACATATATTTGTGCTCATAAAATTAACCTCCAACTCAAGTAGTAAAGCTTGAAATGCCATTCAAAATTTTAGATCTACATAAAACACCACCCTTAACGACAAACTCAACAGTCTAGACATTATATCAGAAGATGAGATGAGATTAGCTCTACAAATAGAGAGTGACTAGATCTAATCAATCAATGACATGAATATAGTGGACAGCAAACAAAAATTTGGAGCAACAATCACTATATTCTTCTTCACACAATATCAAAGCTACAACACCAAGGGACTACAATCTCTCTTGGTAGAATTACTCTACTCAACTGCACTATAAGCCCTATTAATGTGCCCTCCCTTAGTCAAATTTAACAAGAAAGGGAAGAACAGTTACAAAAGTAATGGTGAATAATATCTTTTATGTAAGAAGGAATCTCTTCTTGAGGGATCTGCCCTATTCAACATGTTAAATCGCCATAAATGCATCGTAATACGTAAGAGTCCGTTGTAATTGTCATAAAATCTATCATGACTTTACATTGAACAAAATTAGAAATGCCGAGTATCACAAGTGTAAAGAATGTGTCGTTGATTTGAAAATCTTCAGGATCTCTTTTAACCATTAATTTGCATGTGAAATTTATATGTTAATTACTCATAAACAAGGTCAAAAGATGAAAATTTTAATGCTTAAATCAATCACATAAGCAAATAAAAGAGATATGCAAACCATAAAATGAAAACAACAGTTGATAACGGAGTTCACCCTTCTTGGGCTACGTCTCCAGGCCACTTCCAATGGGAAGACCGATCTTTTAAGTCTTCAAAAGCATACAAAATGAGTATTCTGGAAACACTTCTGAGTTTTGTTAGTCGGACTTATAAATAGACTGCACCACTGTGTTTTTCTTGATATTTTGAGAAAAATGAGTATAAAACTGTCTATATGTGACTGAGGCCTCCTTTGGCATGCAAAACGAGACAATTTGTTTGCAAATAAGACAAAATAGTATGTCCTATACAAATTCTGCCTTGGGATTTGTGCCCATTAATGGCCTATGTGCCTCGTGATTTGTGCATGTACTCTATCTCGAACTTTGTGCAATTTTGCGCGTTGTTTTCCAACTCCGAACTTTGTTATGCTTTGGAAATCGTGGCTCTTTTATAAGGTTTCAACGCTGCCAACTTAAAAGGATTTTGTGCTGTTATCCACTCAATGGTGGGGCGATGCCCTAGTGGTAAGGCACAACGTTATTTGGGGAGAGGTCTCGGGGTCAAACCTGCGGGCCTCTCCTCCCTCCACACGCTTTTGGATGGTGGCATACATTTGTATTAACATGTTATAATATATGGTTGTAATATAATTTTAAATGTGGTGTGTTTGATATAGTTTATTGTCTAGTTTGAAATATGGGTTCCACTGTTATATGGTTAGGATATAATATAACAAATAGGGTGCCTCGGTGTTGGTTATGGGGTCGAGGGCTACTAGGGCTCTTGACCTCCCACCTTTTCAAAACAAGACTTTTTACTTTGTGCAAAGTTAAATAAAATTTCTGCCACATACACACTAAGAACTATTGTGTGGTGTGTTGGATAGGCAAGCTTGGTGAAGGCTTTGGGTGTTTTTGGAGGCCATCGGGTCGAATCCCATGGACTCCTATTGTTTTTAATAAAAATTACATTTGCCCAAATTATCTATTTTTAACCAAAATCGCCGAAACTTCTAACATCAATAACTTTTGCATCCAGAGGTCCTTTTCCACGAAACAAGCGTTGCTGAAAAGCTCTTGATGAGTTCTTCAACCCTATAAAATTTACTTTACATTTTGAAGACTTAAGCTTTGATCGACTATGAGATGATCATCCTGGATCGGTCATAGTGGTGTAAGAGAGCTCTCTACATGACACACGCATCTTGCAAGGTATATTCTTGTCCACATTCATGTGCCCTCTTCTTAGGAGAACAACTTGGAGCAACAAAATACTAGCACTCCCTCTTTGTGAGAATGGTGTTCTCCACCAAGTTGAGATTCTCTCTTAGAGTTTCAAACTCTCTCTTTTCAAGGGGTTTTGTTAGAATCTTAATGCATTGCAAATCAATGAAAACATAATCAAGAACAAGAACTCCACTTTGTACTTTCCTAGGAAAATCTATTAGATATATGTGTTTGGATTAGTGATTAAACATTGGATTCTTAAAGACTTCATTGCAACTTTGAGTGTCACAATACGTGATTGATGGCTCCAACCTCAGATTGGTCAACTATGTAATCAACTTGTGAAGCCAAATAGCTTCACAACATGTCAATGTTTGTGATATATTCTTCTCCAAGTGAACTAAGTGCAATAGCTGTTTGCATCATTGAACCAAGAAATCATACCTCATTGCATGCTGAGGTAGTGACCAAAATTACTCTTCGTTGTGTTAGCATTTGATGCCCAATTTGAATCTACCATTCTATGTAACAATTCTCCATCTTCCACACACTTCATGCCATAATGAATGCATTATGCCCTTTAGATATTCGAGCACATGTTTAGAAGCGTTCCAATGGATTTGTGTTGGTTGGACTATGCACTGGCACAAAGTATTTAATTGCAAAACAAATGTTAGCATGATATTCACAAGATATATAAGGGAACCAATCCACTACCTATACAAAGATGGATATACCAAATTGGAATATAAATTAGCAACCAGCTTTAGACTTGGCACCATAAGAGTGGCCAAGGGTTTGCACTTTAGCTTCTAAAATCTCTTTAGAATATCCATTATGTACCTTTTATGCCCATGGAAAGGCTTCACCAACACCCTACCAAACTCCCTCACCAAAAAAAATGCATAATATCAATGTGATTCAAGTTGTATTCACTTGCCAACTTCTTGCAATATGCAACGAGCCTCTTAGAACTCCTTGAAAGAATCAAAGCATCTACATCCAAGACCAAAACAAACATATTATATTTACTATATAAATAACAAAGATTCAACTTTGCTTTAGTTTTGGTGAAGTCCAACTTTAGTGAGTATCGCTGCCACAAAAACACTAGCACCCCTAAAGTGCAAGGTCTTCACTAGGGTGTAGCTATGTGCAACTATGGAAGTAATGCTACTGTCACCTTAACAAGTACTTCCCTTCACTTTAGTGACTTTAGAATTCACAAGGGGAAATCCCTGTAGGCAACTAAGTGTCGAGAGATAAGGCAAATTACTTAGATGGTTAGTGGATGATGGTTCAAGGATTAAAGAGAACCCCCCCCAAAAAATTAAAGATTCCAAAATGTGCTAACTTATACTTTTTGCCAAAATATCTATGAACCATTGACTATTGATTGCAAGTAGATGATGGTTCGGGATTTTGAAGCTATACGCTTTGATGCGTTTTGTTCTGCATCCACCCCTCATGTTGCCTCTTCATCACTTACACCTAATCTGGAAGGTGTCTCCCTCCAGCCTCTCTTTAACGATTCGGACTTTCCTCCTCTAGTTAACACTGGTCGTTCGACTTTGGATTCTCAGTCCCTTAGCCTAGTCACCTCCCCATCCTTTGCAGACCCGGCATTACAAAAATCATTGGATATTTTCTTTGATAAGACTCCTTTGTCTACCTCAATTCTCCCCCTTGATTCCATCCGTTTTGAAAATGTCACTATAAGGAGAAAAAAAAATAAATCTCCTCCAGATGCTGCGACTATTTCATGTGCCCCTTATACTCCCTTATCTACTAGATTAAAGAATGCGGCTCGGAAGCCTGCCTCTTCATCTCAAAGGGTCCTTAGAGCGTCGACCCCTCTTCAGTTTGATTCCTGATGCGTATTCTCTCCTTGAATGTCCGAGGGTTGGGAGGTTCATCCAAACAAAAAAGCCTCCGTCATCTGATAATGTCTCTTTCTCCTGATGTAGTGCTCCTACACGAGACCATGACCAGGTCTTACCCAACCCTCTTTGCTTTTTCCAAGTTGTGTCCGGGTTGGGAGTTTTGTGCACTCAATTCAAATGGTCTCTAGGGGGGAATTCTTTCTGGCTAGAATCTGAAGATCCTCAGATGTAAAGCTTTCCATACTATTGCTGGTATCTTGCTTAAAGCTTCGATTCGTGGCTCTACCTTCTCTCTGTCTATCCTTAATTGTTACGGCCCTTATCTTAACCGTGACTCGTTCTGGAATGCAGTGGCCTCTGGCGGTCTTCTCTCGTTACCGAACCTTATTCTAGCTGGTGATTTGAACTTAACTTTAAATGCCTCAGATATTTGGGGCACTAGAGCTCAACTTGATCCCTTGGGACCTTTTTTCTCCAAGCTCTTCTCCGATCATCAATTAGTGGATGTGGCCCCCTCATATGCAGGACCAACTTGGAGGAATGGTAGGATGGGGGAAGATGACATCTCCAAAAGACTTGATCGTTATCTACTATCGGATCAGCTCATTAGCTCTCTTCCTAGACATAGGGCTTGGGCTCATAGATGTGGGATTTCTGATCACTTCCCAGTTCTGCTTGAATGGATGGATCAACAAAACCCTTGCGCTTATCCCTTCAAATTCAATCAATCTTGGTTAGGAAATGAGGAATTTATCCATATGATTCGAACTGAATGGCCGCTTATCCGTTCGGATGCCTCGATGGATGCTATGAATGATCTTTCGTGCAAACTTTGCTTGCTGAAAGAAAAAGTTAAGCCTTGGATAAAAGTTGAGTCTCAAAAATTGAAGGATAAATCATTTAACCTGGAGGATGAAATTAGTTCTCTTCTACTTTCTTCTCACTCTGCTATCTTAAATGATGATCAACATCGCAGATTGATGTCGCTAAAAGCTGATCTTCAAAAGCTTTTAGATCATGAGCTTTATTCAGCAAGACTTTTGTTGAGGCCTGGAAATTCGCAGGCAACAACAACAAGGGATTCTCCCCAGTCAACAACAACAAGGGATTCTTCCCAGTCAACGTTCCCAACTAGCCCGTGACTGTTTGGTGTAGGGAATCCGTCTGGTTTGCGGTCCGGCTACCGTAGGTCAAGTAACAAAAGGGTTTACCGGTTGCGGTCCGGTCCACCGTATATTTTTTGTATTTTTTGACTTAAGTATGAAATGCACATGCCTAATTAATAATGCAGGGTGATAAAGATGCAAAGAGCAGTCACAATGTGATGCGCAGGTTCTTACCTCTCGTCTTAGAACTCACAAGCATCCAAATCATATATGTGCAAGAAAAATACAATACTAACTAAACTATCTCTAGAGAGCTGGATATTAATTCATGAGTAATGCAATACTGTTCATGTGTTATGGCAAATCACAGATAGCTGTTCTTATAACCAAACATACATACACAAATAAAAGTATATATGATAAGATAGCTCATCAACAATTAAACTCCCATTACTCATAGTGGAAAAAAGGCATCATAAAGGTACTAAAGAACATTCAGACAAGAACATAGGTTCAGGAAATTAGAAAGCTCTTACAGCTAATGAGACACAGCTGAAAACGAAATAGTTCACATTCAACATTGCTCATTTAATCACATTGATATATTCCACATAGCACTTCCTCCAACAGGCAAAATTTGCAATCTCTGGTTGTAAAATGAAATAGTTCTTCTTACAAGCATTAAGTTACAAGATTTTTCTAGGGAAAAAGCCCCTTGTAAGTTCTAGCTTTCAAATATTTAAACTAAAACACCCTACCGCTTGGGCTATCCCCAAACGTACGACCTTTCGGTCCCTCAAAACGCTTCATCTTCCCATTTTATTTTCTGTACACATTCATGATTTGATTAGTAACTGATCAATCTTTCGGGTCTGTGCCTTTGTCGCTATTCACTTTGTCTTTTCCTTTGTTTGTCCTTCTTGCAATCCTGCTGGCCACGGTTCAACCTTTTCCAAAAAACGCCCCGCTATGCCTTCGCGCCGCGGTAGTCTGAAAATTCCTTTGAGCCCACCTGCGATTCATCAAAGTGTATCATTCACTGGGATTACATTCTAAAACAAAACGTCAAATTCTATCAATCAAACGGCTGCTCAATAAGAAAGATACTGCGTTGCATTACTGCTAACACGGCAGGGTAGACTTATCCATAGCCGCATAGGCGGGCCTAACAGGCGATGAGTGCTGCGAAACGCTTAAGCACGTCGAAGTCGGAAAAGTTAAGACTTAAGGTGCGGGAGGGAAACTTCAAATTGGCAGTCGGAAGGACAACGACATCAGAAAACAAGTGATTCGCATAGCCGCAACGGCGGAAAGAAAAAGACTACGGACAAGCGACCTTCATCGGCAGAGGAGCGCTTTACACTTCGGGTGCCTAGCCACTTTGGGAGCCGCAACGGCGGAAGATCAAAAGGTTATAGCCATGCGACACGAATTGGAGGGAGGAGCGTTTTACACTTCGGGTGCCTAGCCACTTTGGGAGCCGCAACGATGGAAGATCAAAAGGTTATAGCCATGCGACACGAATCAGAGGGCGGAGCGTTTTACATTTCGGGTGCCTAGCTACTTTGGGAGCCACAACAACGGAAGCAAAAAGGACAACAGCCTCCGATCTAAGTGACAAAAAACTTTAAATTTGGCAACGATTGAAAATGTTTTGCCTCTGAAACAACGTTTTGCAAAGGACAAAAGGCCTGACCCATTTTAAACTCAGCAAAACAAACTCTAAATCTGCGATCTACAACAATTCCAAACATGAGCAATTTTTGAAAACTAGGACGAAAGATAATCTTCAAAAAGAAACCATCAAAATTCAAGCATGACCAAAAGGTTCAAGGATCCAAACAGTTAAAAACCACGCTAAAACATGAGGAGGGGACCAAAATTTTAAGAAATTTGGGGAAAACAGTTGCAGCTGCAACAATTGGCGACTACCTGGTGGACCTAGATCCCTGGACAATTTCCTCCTTAAGTAACAGACTGTTTAACAATAAAAACAATCATGTTGAATTCTTTTAGATATATGGATTTCCCAAATGGCAGATATATGAACTTTGAATCATTGAGGGTAGTCCCATTAGGAAAATGGAAAGAAAAATTTTAAAGTCAAGATAAGTCTTTCGAGGCCAGAAATATGAGTTTCATTTTTTCATCTGTCTTCAGGCAGCTTCCAGCTTGGACACCACAGGATCGTAACATATGGTAAACAGAAATATTCATTTGTTCCTCATTCCCATGCCATTTTGCACCTGTGTTGTGCGTTTGGACTTTTTTTCCTGCTGAGTCCTCCTCATGCCTTTCTTTCTGAATTTTTTATTCAGGTTCCTCTATCCATAGTGTTCTTTTGTGTGAGAGATGTATGTAATTTTCAGCTCACGGACGGAGAGGAACTTTTGGCAATTTTATACTCATGTGATTTAGTACTTTGCTTTGATACATATTGCTTTCTTAGGAGTTTTGACTCTTCTTAGCCTTTTGGCTTTCAATTCTTGGCATGGGATCATTTATATATAATATACTGTTTAACCTGCTTCCTTCCATGGATCTTTTGCTGTCACCCCCTAGGACATTTTAAGTGTGAGATGGATGGAGCCTCGAAATAGTATTCCAGACCTTTTGATCTCGAGTTAATTTACAGGGATTTAGCAGGACTTCAATGCGTTCATAGCCATTTAGGAAAACTGCTAAACTAGAAGAAATTCTATCAGGTAAAACCATAATACACAGTCTTGTAATCAAAGATTTTAGTTAGTCCAGAATTCTAATGCTCTCCATGCAACCAAAGCTTGCTTCTTTTATTGAAATCAAACAGAAAATCTAAACTAAAACAAAACTAAACCTCATGACTCAAAGACTAAAAAAAAACGGCCAAGCCAGATTATTTATATACAAGATAGAAGAAAACAAACAAAACGCAGGAAAAATAAGGCTTGAGAACCAAACGATTTATTGGTAAGTTCTCTTCCCACCCTTGTAGATCTTGCAACTTATAAGTAGAAGGGCCAAGCTTTGCCGCAATCTGAAAAGGACCTACCCACAACTGTTGGAACTTCGTATGTTTCCTTTTCTCATCATGGGGGTGATCCCATTTGAGAACCAAATCTTCTACCTAAAACTCTTTGGTTCCTGCCTTATGTTTGCTGAACCATCTCTTTATCACCTCTTGCTGTTGCTTAAAGCGCTCTCTGGCTTTAGATCGAGCTTCTTTCGCTTTCAGGAGATTATAGATCCTTATTTGTAAAACTTCATCATCCGACCCTCGAGACTCTTGAGCTATTATGGAAGAAGGTAGCATGATATTGGGAGGAAGAATGGATTCTTTACCGTACACAAGGGTATATGGAGACACTCCCATCGAAGACTTGGGGGTGACTCTATCAGCCCAAAGGGCGTTTGGTAGCGCTGAGTGCCAACTCCTTTGGTTTTCTATTACAGTCTTCTTTAAAATTCTAATCAGATTTTTGTTAGAGGATTCAGCCAAGTCATTTCCTTGTGGATAGTAATTAGCAGAATAATGCAATTTTATCCCTTTATCATGAGCGAAAGCAGTTAATTTAATGGATGAAAAGTAAGTAGCATTATCAAAGACTAACGAAACTGGAACTCCAAACCTGGTCATGATATGATCTTGTAGGAAGCTGATTACCGCGTCTTCATTTATTTTGCGCAGCGGGACAGCTTCGACCCAGCGAGTGAAATAATCGGTCGCGGTCAGAATGTACTTGTGTTGTAGGGAGGAATTCAGTTTTATTTCTCCAATAATATCCAACCCCCATTGCTCGAACGACTTCGTGATCATCACCGGCTTTAGGGGTGCTGCTACTTTAGGTTGTCTCCCTCTACACCTTTGGCAAATATCGCACTTCCTGACATGTGCGTGTGCATCTTTGAAGAACGTAGGCCAATAGTAACCGGCTCTGAGGATTTTGTGGGCTGTAGTATCTCCTGAATAATGTCCCTCGGCAGGCCCGTCATGCAAATCTGTCATGACTTTCTTCGCATCTTCTTTCTCTAAGCATCTAAGCAGAACTCCGTCATAATTTTTTCTAAATAATATTCCTTCAACAATTTGATAGGAAGCTTATTTAAGACGCAACGCTCTTCTTTGCTTATAATTCCAATGTTCTGGCAACAGTCCTACATGCAGGTAATGCACGAGGTCCCTATACCAAGAATCGGGGGCTGTGAACAAAGAACATACTTCCATCAAATGTAATTCAGCCTCGTCTTCCCAGGCGTGTTCGTCATTGTTCCCGTTTTTAGTCATCAGTTTGCACAACCCCTGCCCTTTGACTATAGAGGCTGGTTTGAACTCAAGGTCATACTCTTGAAGAGCCGTTACCCAATTCCCCATTCTTTCTCCTAACTCCTTCTATACAAAAAGGGACCTTACAGCTGGGTATGGGACAATCACCTTGGTTCGATTTTTTAATATATAAGGCCTGAATTGTTTCACTGCTTTGAATACTGCGTAAGCTTGTTTATCAATTGCTGGGTAATTTAATTCAGCCCCTTGTAGACCAGTGCTCATGAAAGATATTGGGAATTCATCCCCCCCATCTTCCTTTTGGGTAAGCACAGCTGCTAATGAATCATCGGATGCAAAGGTATACAGAATAAAATCTTTGTCGAAATCTGAGCTTTTCAGGGAGGGTGCGTGCGCAACAACAGTTTTAATTTTGCTGAATGCGTTCTTCTCAATCTCAGTCCACTTGAATTGTGCATTTTGCTTCATCATTTGCTGCAGAGGCTTGACAATCTAAGCGAAATCAGGCACAAATCTTTGCACGAAGTTAATTGTTCCCATAAATTATTGCATCCCTTTTTTATTATGGGGCAAGTGAATCTGTTCAATGGCCTTGATCCTTTCCGGATCAATATAAATTCCCTTCTTTGAAAATATGTGACCAAGCAGCTTACCCTCCGTAACAGCAAACACACATTTTTTGGGATTGAGTGAGATGCCATATTTCCGACAGCGTTCAAAAATCTGCCTTAAATGGAACGCGTGTTCTCCTCTCTTCTTTGAGAATATTGTAATATCATCGAGGTATATCACCACACTACGTCCAATCAAACTGTGGAAGGCTATGTCCATAGCCCTCTGGAATGTGGCTCCAGCGTTTATAAGCCCAAAGGGCATTCTTCTATAAGCGAAAGTTCCCCATTTGGTCCTAAATGTTGTCTTCAACCTGTCTTCTTCAACTACTAATACTTGATTGTAGCCTTAGAATCCGTCTAGTAAAGAAAATAGTTCAGACCCTGAGACCATTTGTAGCAGCTGCTCCATGGGTGGAACAGGATAGTTATCTTTGTCCGAAGCACGGTTTAAATTCTTGAAATCCATGCATAGCCTGATTTCTCCAGATTTTTTCCTTACTGGCACCAGATTTGAGACCCACTCAGAGTGTTTGACCTTAAAAATGATTCTAGCATCCAATAATTTCTTAACTTCATTCTGAATCAGTGGCTCCAATTTTGGGTGCATTTTTCTTAAAGGTTGCTAATATGGTTTGATGCCAGCTTTGATGGGGATAACATGCTTGATGATGCTGGTGTCATATGTTTTCAAATCTTCGTATGTCCAGGCGAAAACATCTTTATATTGTTTAAACAGACTGGCGAACTTATCTCTTTCTGCTGGTGAACAACATTTGCCAAGATTCACATATTTAGGATTTGTCTCAGTCCCTAAATTTATCAGCTCGAACTGTAGAGATGAGTTGTGAGTCTTCACGTTGGTTGGTCTTCTGAACTTTTCATTTAAATCGAACATTCTTTCTAACGTTCTGAATCCTTTAGGGATGAAATTATCATACTTCATCTCGGCCTGATGTTCTTCATCGTCTATAATTGCTCCTTTAAATACCTCGTCATTTGTTAAGCATTCTATGATCTGCTGATCATCATCGAATACTCGTAGGTTGGTGATCATATCAGGTACCGAGGGCCTGAAAAGCAATTCAACAAAGCATCGATTATTAGTAGGTACGAGCCTAGCAGCTGATGTGGCCAACAAGTCAGCTGCTGCATTTTTAAGTCTTGGTATTGAAACAATATTAAATGCGTTAAAACATTTGAGCAGATCCCATACCTCATTTTGATAAGCTTTCAGGTGAGGGGAAACACAATGTATTTGATTCTGGATCTGTTTAACAATTATTTCAGAATCTCCAAAAACTTTTAGATTACTTACCTTTAATTCGATTGCTTTCTTCAAACCTTGCACCAATGCTTCATACTCAGCCGTATTATTCGTACATTCAAACTCTAATCTACATGAAAGAAAATGTTTATTATTTTTTGGGGTCGATCAGGACACAACCGACCCCTGACCCTTCTAACGTCTTAGAGCCATAAAAAAAAAAGTCTAGAAATCGCTACCTACTGCATGAGAATCTATTCCTACTGCTAAGTCTACTATTTTACAGTCGATTTCATCAGCCTGTGAAAATCGAAGGAGATCAGGCTGGGTGTCTGATGTGTTGCTGGCTTCTTCTGCTTGGTAATTTCCCGGTTCCAACTCAATAAAATAATTTCCCAACACGGAATCCACTGGTTCATTCTTCTCCTCCAGTTGAGTGACGTTGTATTTCATGTGAGGCTCCCGCAAAATTTTAATTTGGTTCGGGCTTCCTTTATATGGCAGCCATAGATGCGACCAATCCAAGGCAAAATAGCCATTTAGTTTGGCCGACCAATCTCTGCTCAGAAGAAGACCGTAAGCGTCTGGTATATCGGCCACCACAATATTAATAACTTGGCACACTTTATTATTTGACGCCAGGCGGACTAGGACATCCTCCATCTCACCAATTACCTTTACATCCATCCTGTCCAACTGAACAACCCTCCACGTGGATGGCTTAGGCTGCCCATTTATCTTTTTACAGACTGATATTGGCATGACGTTAACGGACGCCCCTGAGTCTACTAGGCAATTATGTACATTGTGATTAAAAATTTCGAAAGTGAGGAGGAAAGGTGGATGTTTGCTTTTAGACTTGCCTCTGCTGCTGGTTTCTTCGATTTCTTCTTCCTCTTCAGGCCGATTGTCAGCGGGCAGCCTCTCATCCGATGCTTCAAGCGCTTTCAATAATCTTTCTTTTTGCTACGACACTTTACACCGTTTCAAATAGCGAAACGTTTGCCTTTATCTTCTTTATGTCTTCCACAATGTCATAATCCATTTGCGGTTCAATGGGATGTGGTTTATCAGCATTCATCTTTTCCTCATTGGGCTTGGCCAGCGTATCATTCTTCTTAGGATCTTGGCTGGTAATGGTGAATTCAGGAATTTTATCAGCTGCGGAATTATTTTGAAATTTCTTAACATTTTTCTACAACTTTTTGATCTTTGGGAGTATGAGACTGTCTTCTTTAATCGACCCTTGGCTCCTTGTTGTTACGTTGGTTTCCATGACGTCCTTGTAGCCCTGATTCTTTTCTTCTTCAACATCAAATAACGAAACAGAATTCCACAAAACCATGGTTTCCTCTTCTTGTTCCTTCGTTGAAGTGGTACTCTCTTTACTTTCTTCATCTCCATCCTCTGTTAATTTAGAGTCCAACAGCTGATTCATAACCAACGTCACCGAGTTTATCCATTGAGGACAATTCTTTTCAGAGGGTGGTTGTTGATGGAAAGTGCAAAAATTGTCCATGCCTACCTCTGTTAAATTCATAGATGCATAATTGTGTGGAGGAGGTTGGGACTGATTGTTATCCTCTCTTTTCTTGTAATAGGGTTTGTAGAACTTTTGAGTTTCCTTCTCTTTCTCCAAGTCTATGATTTTGTTAGAAAGATTCTACATAATTTTTTCCATACTCTCAAAATTTGGTGATTTCTCTTCCTTAGGCTTAGTAAACAATAAGGCTTTCCTTCCCACACCTTTCTCTCCTGACTGTTCGGGATAATCTTCGATACTTTCTCTTTCAGCCTCCACTATTTCCGCCTCTTCATAGGTTTCCACCAAAGTAGGCTTGGCTCTTATTTTGGAAAACATGGCCAACTTAGGGCCTAAAGCTGAGGCATAATATTCAATCAGGACCTTGTCCGAAGGTTTGTCAGCTTCAGAAAAATTCTTGAGGTATGCAGCAAATCTTTGAGTAAAGCTGTGCACCTTCTCCTTTCTCTCTTTCTTCAAGGAACATAGTCCTTTCATGAGGGTTGCATGAGTCTTTTGAGTCGCATACTTGCTTTTGAAAATTCTCTCAAAGGTATCCCAATCAGGGATAGAGTTTGCAGGCAACCCGAAATACCATGATGCTGCAGCTCCTTTAAGGGTGTGCGAAAAAAGTCTGCAAACTACATCCTCACTCTCCCCCGCCTTTAACCCTTCTATGGCCAAGTAAAAACTTTGCAGGTGGTCATCTACTAGTATCTTCTCACTTGGGTCGAATTTGGGCAGCATCTTCTCAAAGGCTTGAGGTAAATCATGTAATGGAGGTGTTAGATTTAAAGGTGATCTGGCTCTCCAGGCAGGTGGTGGATTCGGTGGGTTTGGTGCTGGATTTGCGTTAACGCCTGCCATGAGTCTGGGTGGAGAGTGAGGAGGTGAGAAAACAGGAGTGTGAGCAAGAGAACTGTGAGGAGTATCTGGGCCTTCTTGATTCAAAGGCAGTACAACTTCCTGTAAGGCTGTTTCCACAAGTTCTTCCCAATCCCCAACCAGCACTGAGTCTTCCAATATAGGACGATCTTTTCTTTTATATTCTCTTCTGGGCAATTCAGGGATGATCGGAAATCCTCCAATCTTCTTCACATATGCCCTGGTGTGTCTTCTCAGGTTATTAAAAACCTCGTTGTCAACAGAAAACAAATGTTCTTTACTCCTTTCTTCTGGAATTGGATTATGAAGCCCACTGCTTTCAGAATTGTTACCAGTGGAATAATCTTGGGAAAACGGGTTTCCTCAGCTAGCCATGCACTGGCGGCCCTCCTTCTAGCGCCAGAAATTGTTGAGGCCTGGAAATTCACAGGCAACAACAGCAAGGGATTCTCCCCAGTCAACGTTCCCAACTAGCCCGTGATTGTTTGGTGTAGGGAATCCGTCCGGTTTGCGGTCCGGCTACCATAGGTCAAGTAACAAAAGGGTTTACCGGTTGCGGCCCGGTCCACCGTATATTTTTTGTATTTTTTGACTTAAGTATGAAATGCACGTGCCTAATTAATAATGCAGGGTGATAAAGATGCAAAGAGCAGTCACAATGTGATGCGCAGGTTCTTACCTCTCGTCTTAGAACTCACAAGCATCCAAATCATATATGTGCAATAAAAATACAATACTAACTAAACTATCTCTAGAGAGATGGATATTAATTCATGAGTAATGCAATACTGTTCGTGTGTTATGGCAAATCACAGATAGCTGTTCTTATAACCAAACATACAGACACAAATAAAAGTATATATGATAAGATAGCTCATCAACAATTAAACTCCCATTACTCATAGTGGAAAAAAGACATCATAAAGGTACTGAAGAACATTCAGACAAGAACATAGGTTCAGGAAATTAGAACGCTCTTACAGCTAATGAGACACAGCTGAAAATGAAATAGTTCACATTCAACATTGCTCAATTAATCACATTGATATATTCCACATAACACTTCCTCCAACAGGCAAAATTTGCAGTCTCTGGTTGTAAAATGAAATAGTTCCTCTTACAAGCATTAAGTTACAAGATTTTTCCAGGGAAAAATCCCCTTGTAAGTTCTAGCTTTCAAATATTTAAATTAAAATAGCCTACCGCTTGGGCTACCCCCAAACGTACGACCTTTCGGTCCCTCAAAATGCTTCATCTTCCCATTTTATTTTCTGCACACATTCATGATTTGATTAGTAACTGATCAATCTTTCGGGTCTGTGCCTTTGTCGCTATTCACTTTGTCTTTTCCTTTGTTTGTCCTTCTTGCAATCCTGCTGGCCACGGTTCGACTTTTTCCAAAAAACGCCCCGCTATGCCTTCGCGCCGCGGTAGTCTGAAAAGTCCTTTGAGCCCACCTGCGATTCATCAAAGTGTATCATTCACTGGGATTACATTCTAAAACAAAACGTCAAATTCTATCAATCAAACGACTGCTCAACAAGAAAGATCCTGCGTTGCATTACTGCTAACACGGCAGGGTAGACTTATCCATAGCCGCATAGGCGGGCCTAACAGGCGATGAGTGCTGCGAAATGCTTAAGCACGTCGGAGTCGAAAAAGTTAAGAATTAAGTTGTGGGCGGGAAACTTCAAATCGACAGTCGGAAGGACAACGACATCGAAAAACAAGTGATTAGCACAGCCACAACGGCGAAAAGAAAAAGACTACGAACAAGTGACCTTCATTGGCAGCGGAGCACTTTACACTTCGGGTGCCTAGCCACTTTGGGAGCCGCAACGGCGGAAGATCAAAATGTTATAGCCATGCGACACGAATCGGAGTGCGGAGCGTTTTACACTTCGGGTGCCTAGCCACATTGGGAGCCGCAGGGACGGAAGATCAAAAGGTTATAGCCATGCGACACGAATTGGAGGGCGGAGTGTTTTACACTTCGGGTGCCTAGCTGCTTTGGGAGCCGCAACGGTGGAAGCAAAAAGGACAACAGCCTCCGATCTGAGTGACAAAAAACTTTAAATTTGGCAGCGATTGAAAATGTTTCGCCTCTGAAACAATGTTTTGCAAATGACAAAAGGCCTGACCCATTTTCAACTCAGCAAAACAAACTCTAAATCCGTGATCTACAACAATTCCAAACATGAGCAATTTCTGAAAACCAGGATGAAAGATAATCTTCAAAAAGAAACCATCAAAATTCAAGCATGACCAAAAGGTTCAAGGATCCAAACAGTTAAAAACCACGCTAAAACATGAGGAGGGGTCCAAAATTTTAAGAAATTTGGGGAAAACAGTTGCAGCTGCAACAACTTCAAAGCAGAGTTACTTGGGCCTCGAATGGGGATGCCAATACCAAATACTTCCATGCGGTGGCATCGGCTCGGAAAAATCATAATGCCATCTGGAGTTTGAAAGATGAGGAGGGAAACTAGATCTCGGATGATCAAAGCATCAAATCTCTTGGGAATTTGCTATTTTAAAAATATTTTCGCTGATGATCATTTGACAAATATTTCTGCTCAACTTAAGGTTATTCGTCTTTTTCCTTCCTATATCAGTGAGGAAGGGAAAAAGGCCTTTATTGATTCTGTCACTATTTCGGAAGTTGTGGAGGCCCTTAAAAATTTCAAAAGGGATAAGGCCCCAGGTCCTGATGGCTGGCCTGTCAAATTCTATCTGACCTTTATTGATATTTTGGGACCTCTTCTTGTCAATATGGTGGAATCCTCTAGAATCACATGTAGTGTGGCTCCTTCCCTTAGCTCCACCTTCTTAGCTTTAATCCCAAAAGTTGAACATCCTATCTCTTTTGCTGACTTTCGTCCTATTTCTCTCTGCAATCTCTGTTATAAGTTGATCTCTAAAGTTGCGGCCCTGAGACTCAAACCTTTCCTTGACTCGTCTATTTCTCCTCAGCAATTCGGCTTCCTGAAGAACCGTCAGATCCTTGAGCTAGTAGCCATCACGCAGGAATTCCTTCACTCTGTAAAAACGAAAAAGAGATGTGCTCTCATCCTCAAGTTAGACTTGACAAAGGCATTCGATAGGGTCAATTAAACTTATATCCGTCTTATTCTTATCCAGATTGGGGTTCCTCTTGTAGGAGTGAATTGGATTTTGGGTTGCATTTCTTTTGCAAATTTTGCTTTCCTTGTAAATGGTTCTCCTTCTACATTCTTTCTGGCTTCTCGTGGAATCAGACAGGGCTGTCCATTGTCCCTGCTGTTGTTCATCCTGGTTATCGAGGGTCTTAGCCTTCTAATTGAAGATGCCAAGAGAAATGGAAAAATCAAAGAGATCAAAATTTCGTCTCATCTCTTCCTCACTCATTTACTATTCGTAGATGATGTGATTTTATTTGGTATGGGTTCATTTGAGGAATGGATAGCCTTCAAAGTTTTACTTGACACTTTTTGTGAGGCCTCTGGCATGAGTATAAATTTGGAAAAATCCTGCTTTCTCCATAATGACTTAGATGTTGCCCTTCTTGGTAGAATAACATGCCTCATTCCATACATATTTGCTCATCTTAATCTAGGTTTCAATTATCTTGGGCACTTTCTCAAGCCTTCGGGATATCTGGTCAAGGACTGGCATTGGCTTATATCTAAATTTGAGAAGCGTATCTCTCATTGGACTAATATGCTCTTGTCTATTGGAGGACGTCTAGTCCTTATTCGATCTGTTCTCTCAAGCCTACCTGTCTACTGGATGGCCCTTATTCCGATTCCATCCTCAATCTTAGATAAGCTTAGAAAATTGATCTTTTCTTTTCTTTGGGGCTCCTCTACAAAGCAAAAAAAATTCCACCTTGTTGATTGGCATCTTCTTGCTCGACCTATCTCTTTAGGTGGCTGGGGAATCAAGCATCTCCATAGTTTCAGTTTATCTTTGAGATTGAATATTTTTTGGAATGCTTTAAACAACAATGGCAGCTGGAACCTTCTGCTCTCTGTTAAATATATGAAGAAACTGCCTGTGCACTCATGGCTTAGAGAGAAATGTTTCAGGATTTGAAATGCCTCGGTTATCTGGAAAGGCTTCCTCTTAACCTTGCCTTGGTTCGGTAAAGGGATTCTCTGGCAAGTTGGCAATGGTTCAGATATTTGACTGGGTGTAGATCCCATTGTTGGTTTGGGCAGCTCTTTTATTCTCCCAGGTGATTTAAGAGCATATTTGGAAGACTATGGGATTTGTACCCTAGCTCAAGCTAGAAATGAAACTTCCTTTGCTTTAGGGTACTGGTTTTAAGTTGAGGATCTCGAACTTTGTGGAGATTGGAAATTTTGTTGGGAAAACTATGTTAGAGGGCTGGAATACAGCAGAATTCGACTAAAGGATCTTCGTGATACTCTTCTATGGTCACATAGCAATTATGTTGGTCCTCTAACTGCAACCAAAGGTTACGATTGTATCACCTTGAACAGTAGTTTAGAGGTGCGAAATCCTGTTAGTGATTCTCTTTGGACTCTAAATACCCCCACAAAAATAGCCTGTTTCATCTGGCTATTGGATAAAGGCTGGATTCTTACCTGGGAGCAGCTCCAATCTCGTGGTTTTCATGGTCCGAGTCGCTGTGTTTTATGTGAGAGAAGCTTTGAGGATATACAACATCTTTTCTTGTTCTGCCCCTTCACTATGAATATTTTCTCTTACTATGCAGCTCGGTTTGGGTTCTCTTTGCCCTGTTTCAACTCAGTCCCGTCCCTTCTGGGTCATTGGTTCACAACTACTGCGCGTTATGCTGATTTTAGAGATTTACCCCTTTTTGCATTCTGGTGTATCTGGAATCTTCAGAATAAATGTCTCTTTGAGAATTGGAAACCTTCAGTTCAGCCTCTTATCTTCAGGATTGAGAGTTTTCTAAATCTTTATCCAGTTCCACATAAATCTCATAAAAACCGGATTATTGGTCCTAAGCCACAGAAGTCTTTCCTTGTGGATTTTTTGATGGGGCTGCTGTTGAGAATTTAGGAGGTGCAGGTTTTGTGATCTACCTAAATGATAACCATTATTTCAGTTTCTCTTTGGGCTGTGGATGTAGCACGAATACAAGAGCGGAATTATTGGCACTCTGGGCTGTTCTAAGAGTGAGTTTGATGATGGGTCTTCCCATTCACTTGATATTTGGTGACTCTATGGTTATTATTTCATGGCTCAACGAACTTTCTACCCTTGATATTCCTTCTCTGATGCATTGGTGTGATGAAATAAATAATATGATCCATCTCGTCCCTCCTGTGATCTTCAAGCATATATAACGTGAGCATAACATGCTGGCTGATGGCCTCTCCAAACAGGCTCTGAATTTGGATATGGGATATGGAACTTTCTTTGAATCATTGGATGGAATGGTCATAGAACATGGCCAATTTATGCTTTTTTAGCTGCTGAATCCCATTTGTTTTTTCAACATTTGATTTGTTCTGCTTTGTCTGTCATGTATGAGACTTTTTCAGCCAACAAGTTTTGCTCAGGAATGTCTGTTTGGGATCACCTCCGATTCACAGCATTTTTTGACCCGATATATCAGGAATGATGAGAAAAGTCTGCTATGATCAGACTTTTTATGTTTTTCTGTTGGCTGGATATTTTTGCAGGCATGATCATTGTATGTCTATGTGCTGATTGGATCCATATTGTTCCTTTCTATCAAGAAAGAGGGTATATGTATAATATGTCTTTTGATTCCTATGAATAACAAAGACTAGTATTTTTTCCTCTGAAAAAAAAAAACATTGAATGAGAGTAACCAAAAATCTTGAGTGAATTTGCTAAAAGACAAACAATAATATTGTAAAAATGTGAAACAAGGAGTTAAAGATAACCATAGAAGTTCATTCCATTAAACATTGGTGATCTAAATGAGATTGTTGTTGTAGATTTAACTTGAAATAGCTAGCAATAAAATATGATTTTTTTAAACCAATATGAAAGATAGTATAACAATTGAATGTTATGATTCAAAGAAATAAAGAAGTGCAAGTGAATTTGACAATAGAAAATAAATGTATTTTATTTAACCATAAACCCCTATTCTATTGTTGGAGTTATCAATATAGAGTGATTAATTCTAGATTTTTTTCATGCACAAACTTTGAAATGTTTGTTAATAAACCAATGAAAATGTAAAAGATAAAATTTGTGGTCACTAATAGCGTAAATCCAAACAATTTAGATGTGTGGAGATGAGTGCAAAATTATTAGAAATTGAGAATGTCTGAGTCACTCGAGGATGTCATTAACATATAGGAAAAGTGTGTTAATATGCTAACACTAAATGGTTAATTTTTAGATCCGTTAAATGTGATGTATGCCATGAACCATGTAGAAACAATGCAAGAGTTGAACATAAACACTTAGAAGTAATTGTTCAAGAGTATTCAAAGTGATCAAATAAAAATAACTCATTAAACAATTAAAATTCAACCAATCCAAAGATATTAGTAAAGTAAATAAAACGAAGAATTAAACTAAATATGAAATATAACATTAATCTCAACTAATTTTTTTTTATGATCATTAACCAACAAATGATGAGAAAATGAAATTTGAACATGAAAGTCGCATAAACTTGAATAAAATGAAGTGCAACTTCGTGGGGTTTAATTTTGACATCTTTTGATGACTCTTATATATGAGATTAAAAACAAAAAATTCTAGATATGTTGAGGTGGCTAAAATAAAGAGTAAAATATCTTTATTAGTGCCTAGTTTTTTCAGGAAAGGGCAATGGGGTCATAGAGGAATCAAAAGAATGTTTGGTGGTCAAAGAGTAGGAGAGCCTAGAAGTGGTAAAACCCATGCCCTAGTTTTTTATAGCTAAAAATGAGTTCTCCCCTAATCAAATGGAAAGATCAAGAACTGAAATCTTCATAGTAAACCTACATGAGAAGTTTACCCATCCTACTGTAAGTAACACAACACATGCTGGATATGATGCTAAATTTATAGATAAAACAATAAGAACTTTGGAAAGAAGTACCTCAATTGAATCATGCAATGTTTTCCATTTGAAGAAGGAATCCATTAAAGACACTAGACACTTATAACTTCATCTTAGTTCTACACTATTAGCCAAATACACTTAACATAAAAGAAAAATAGACATAAGAGTAGCAAGAGTAAGTTTTATTCTCCAAGTTATAGCAACCTATACAATGAGAGAATTGTCACTCAGTATAGGATGGAAGCTTAGCTAACTCTGCTATGGAAAATAATAAAATATCTCATGACAGGGTCAAAGATAGCAACCCTAAATCCAAAACCCTAATCTCTTTTGACCATGTGAGAGGCTGGTGAACTACTAGAGAGATGATCAATAATACATGAAGTGAGCACTAAGTGGAATGCTCTAGAAGATAAGATGGGAATAGTAAAGGTTAGGTCCAAAACCCTAATATTTTGATCAATAAACCACTACAATATATAACAACCTCATCCAAATATATGACAAGTCAAAACTAACAACTCAGTTTCCAAGGAAAGTGGACAAAAGAGAGGAGCATTCCAAAAGATATGGTCAAATGAGTTAGTGCAAGGCTAAAACCCTAGAGTTTGAGCAATCAAAAGAATCCATGAAGATAGTTCCCTCATCAATATCCATAGATATGTGTGCAATAACTCCTCACAATAGAGTAGCTTCATCAAAACCAAGGAAAAGTGATGAATACTCTAAGATAAGGTGGCAAGTGTGGCAAGAAAGGGTCCTCTAAGGTGCAACATACCACATAGACAAGTCAACCCATGATGAAGAATGCCTCAATTAAGGGATCACTCTAGAAAATGATGATGCCAAGTGTCACAAGTGTCCAACCGGTGCCATAAACCCCAAAATTTTCCTTTAGAAAGATGCAATAACCTCGTAAAAAATTATGCACAAGTGAAGAAGCATGGTCAAAGTGTACAATGAACTTCTCAAGTAGTAAAAGCTCATGCCAACTCATCAAAATTCTATGAAAAAGGGTTCACCCTCTCTCAAATATGTGAACCTACCCCAAGTCTCCCATGTGTGCATGAAGAAGGGGGTGCATCATCTAGGAGGGGACATCAAGTCAACCAACTATAGAAAATCAACTAAGTGTTAGACAATATATGGTATGACTTAGTAAAAAAACTATCTAATATGCAAAACATTAACATAAAAGGCTTTCAAGTGCACTTTATTTTAATGAACTCTCACTTTTGATTAATTATTCCAATAACCTTAGAGTTACATTGATGCAACTATAATTGATGCATATTTTCATGTTACACCCCTAAAACAAAGTGCATTTCCTAAGTTTCTAAGTAAGGTGAGGGTGATGAAATGAATGCAATGTTAGGGGAAGGTGCTTGCGACTTAACTATCATAGAAAGGTAACTAAGTGGTAGATCTACCCCTTAACTTTTAAGAGAAAGGGGTTGATGATTTTTCTTCCATATGTGTGCCTTGGAAGATAATATTTTTCTTTGAGATATCCTTTCCTTCAGACAATTTTATGATCTTTTTATTTTATTATTTTATTTATTTATTTTTACAAGTCCCTTTCTTCGGATTTCGATTTGAAAAGTTGGGACATAAGGATTACGACTTTTGCAAAGTGGGCATTGCTCACATTTATCATTTAGCTCAATTTCCCTTAGAGTACTTTGACTCTTTTAACTATGACTTAGAGATCATACATATGAATAATATAGAGACCTTTAACATGACATATGATAAGTTAATTGTGAAAAAGGGATATGATGGAAATGAGTGAAATGGCTAATAAAATGACATGAGATGAAAAATGACTAGGTCAAATGCCATGGATGTCATGAAATGAATGCCACACTTGTTTAAATTCCCATGTATACACCTAACCCATAAGATCATACACTTAATCTAATGAATAATTATATTCACACCATGATTCATCTATTGAATAATTATATTCACACCATGATTCATCTTTGGATATCTATTAGAATGTATGAGTTTAGTGTTATGTTTAGGATGTTATTTACTATATAGTTATTATTGTTTTGTTTCAGTTTGGTTTATTGTAACTTGGTTGGAACTGAGAGATTCTTTTCAACCATTTTTCTTTCATAGTGTGTTGTTGAGATGTTTTCTCAATAGGTTATTTGATCAAATAGTGTATACAACCTAGCTTGAGCTAAAAGAAATAACATATTATGTGAAGTTTGTGTCTCTTCTTCAACTTTGTGTTTGCTGTTTTGAGAGTCGATTTAGAATAGAATCCTTAGGGAATTGGGGAAGAGACAAAGAAAAAGAAAAGGAAGAATGTAATTCCTAATAGTTTTCTTACATGATAGTAGAGCCAATCCTTTGAAAATCAAAGAGAGTTGCTACCTTTTGGTGGTCTATTGAGGTAAGAATATTCCTGTCGGTGATGAAGGGAAAAAAGAGAAGAAGCGTTGGGGCTGCACATCACTTGTTGTGCGTAGCTATGTTTTACCTTGGATCGAGATTTATTGCTGGACCTCCATGTGTTGGTGACAGTGACAGTGACAGTGACAGTGGGAGGATTTTGTAATGGCTTCTCTCAACTCTTTGGCAGCCATGTTGTTTCCTAGTGGAGGTGGAGGCATCTTCCCCCGAATTCCATCCCAGAGGCCACAATTCTTCCTGGAACATGAATTTTCCTAGTGGGATGTGTGAAATTTTTTGGTGGAGCTGCGCTATCACCCGAGGGTGTTATCTTCCTTGTTGGGAAGTTGTGCACTCTTAACTAGAGCTGATGCTCTTGTTTTGCTTCGCTGCATATTTGATAAATAGCTGACAATTATTAGACATAGCAAAAGTATGCAGAGCTAGGGGTGGGCTCATCTCTCTTTACCTTTATGGAGGTCTCCATCATAGTTACATCTAGAAGGCCATGACCTAAATAACTAAGCTCCCTTTGTGTGGTTGTCAAAGTTATTACACACTTTTTGGTTGGAGAGTTGAAGGTGATCCATCACTTGTTGGACCTCAAATATCATTGAGGGGTTGCATGTGTCGCAATAGGAAGTGTGTCGAGCTATGCTTTGGAATATTTTTTTATTATATATATATATATATATATATATATATATATATATATATATATATATATATAAACTATGTATTGAGGTTGGACAATGTTTTTTCTTAGATGAGTGGTAAAATTTATAGATTGTTGAGCTACTATCTTCCAATCTCAAATATGGGAAATACTAGCATACCTTCAAAGTGGGAGAAACAAAATGTCGAAAAAAACTTTGGTATGTCTAAAATGAGAGCAAGTTGTGTGTATGTAGATAATGTAAGTTTATGTGTTGAAAGCAAGTATATTGAATCTATGAAAACTATAGTGGCAATGACTGATTGCATGTGACAAGGGGTAATTTTTGCAACATATGGAAAGTTTCTTGAGCACTCATGTCTCAGTCGACACATGCTTTTGAGTGCAAATGACGATAGGCATATGAGGCTAGGTCATTTGGACATGATGTAGTTGTGATTCTAGTCTGCAGATTATGGCAGGTCTCTGATTTTCCCTCTGTTTTGGAAGCATATTTGGTTGTATTTCAAGATAACATAATGCTATAAGAGTATTGGTTGGCCATCCACGTTTGCTTGCCATGTTTTGAAGTATGCTTGGATTATGAATGTTCAGGCTAGCATCATTCAATATGTGTTGGGTGATATGTGTTTTGAACATTTTTATCAATGTAGAGTGGTTATTCATGTTGTACCTTCCAAAGGCATTTATATCTTCATTCAAGTGTATTCTCTTTTCTGCGTAGACATGAATTTTCATTGCAATTTGTATGTCTTCGAACTATGTTTAAGAGTTCCTCATAGTTCTGAAGTGGATTGGATGAAAGTATATCATTTGTATGTAGCAAGTCAAGGTCATCCTCAATGGATAGATGCATATGAATATGTGTGTCATGATTTTATTTTGGATTCCATGCTATAACATATGTATTGAAGAAACTCCTTACAACATTGATTTGATCTAGGTCTTGTGAATTTAATGTTTCCATGTTAGGAGTTCCATCAAGCAATGAGAAACCATGTATATGTGTAGAGATGTCACGAGTTTGCATTCATACGTACAGAAGGAATGCTAGAGTATTATAACAAATAACAATTATGTAAATATTTTGTAGAGATACATGCAAGTAGTATATACATGTACTGATAATCTGTTGTGTGCATGTTTTTTTAACATCTCTTCATGGAAGAGTGAAAATATTTTATGCATGTATGCAACTACACTGTTGAGTCTATCAATGATGTTACCATTATGCCAACTCCCTTCAAAGTTTTCACTCAGAATCATATTACAACATGTCCCCTTTTTTTTGTCTACCTAAATCTACATAGGTGACTCACCAACGAGGGCTATGCATGCCTAACCAGGTCTTACAACCATATTCCCATTTACATTGTGGTTAAACCCAACTCTCATACAATTGCCTAGATTACAATGTATCAATTACTTCTTTTTCGTTTGCTTCCATGTGCTTGTTTTGCTTACCATGTGCCTCTTCTCTTAATCCATTTCTTTCTTCTTTCTCTTTGCAAACATGAACTTCCTCTCCCTTCTCACAAAGCAAGAAGTCCTCTCTATTGTTTCCCATTAAATTATAAAATCATAATAGATCATGGATCATATGTGTATGCTCCAAAATAAATTCAAATTTTAAACCATAACATATTGAGTTCTATGCCATAGCCACTTAAACTAACCATAAAATTACCCAACGCATAATTAAACTAACCATAAAAATACCCTGGATCTACCACAATGAATCCAATCTAGACTAGATCCATACATTTCTTTTCAAATCCTCTTTTATATATCACATCCACTTAACTTATGATAAAAATATTTCATAAAACTCTTAAATCATTCCCATACATTTCTTTTCAAATCCTCTTTTATATATCACATCCACTTAGCTTATGATATAAATATTTCATAAAAACTCTTAAATCATTCCCTTTATCACACAATAGTGCCACGAGTTTCGTTTAAAAAAATATGCCCATTCAGCAGCTAACCAGAGTAGCAACACAAGGTTTTAGCTTTCTTTACAAGTCATTCTCATTGTCATTGTTTGTTTCATCATGAGGTTTAGCTTTTCTTTCCAAAACTATGTATTCTTCCACGAGCTTATTCTTATATGTGACCCCTTTTGTTTGGGAAGACTCCAGATACTAGGTCGCTTATAACTTTAATCAGCTTCACAAATTATAGTTATAGTTAGGGGAGATGTCCTTTCTTCTCTTTCTGCAAATAAATAATTGGGACGAGTTGTTATCGCAATGTAATTATCGTAGTAGTTCTTAGGCCGCGGCTACCTTCATGTGAAGCAATTTCACGACTCCTTCCTCTCGCAGGGGATAATCTCTTGCCATCAAGTATGTACGTGTAAGTGCTTTTCTGTGGATACCTGGAGCGCCACCTGGATTTCTCAACAATGGTAATTAATGCTGGGACCTATTTGCTCGATGATATGCACCGATCGGACGACCGGCCGCGTCGAACGTGACTCACGTCCGACGCGGCCGGTCGTCCGATCGGTGCATATCGTCGGTTCACTAGTTTACTTCGTAATCAATCAGGTAACCACCTGCAAATTTGTTGATTGATGACACGGGGCTGTTTCTCATTGGCCGTCGACAGACGACGAAACAGCCAGAGGAACAGGCCCCTTAAATAACGCCTTCGGCTTAATAAAGCTTAGTGACTATGAAAAATAAACTTGAAGGTACTTCCAATTATTTTATTTAGAAATATTTAATGGACTTCATCTTAGACGAACGAGATCTGTATTTTATATAGTTGATGGAAGAGAAACAAAATCGATAGTGTCCATTGAAAAAATTTAGTGAAATAAGAAGAATATCAAGGCTGGTATGATCATCTTGATAAATTTGAGATCAACTTTGGTTGTGCATGCAATAAATTGCAAGACAACTAAAGAGTTGTGGGACAAGTTGAAGGCCTTGTATTAATTTTTTAGCATGTTATGGAGGATGCTACTCAAAAGCAAGTTGAATGCACGAGAAGGATGGCAAGAGAGTGTCTCCTCGTACCTTAAAGAGTCAAAGAAATTCAATATCAATAGGGATAAAATATTAATCAAGGAAATGGTTTCTAGCATCTTAAATATTTTTTTTTAATGCACGTAGAGAATGTGCACATAGAGAGAATATACATTACTTCGAAAAATGCCGAATATTTTGCATAATAAGAATAAGGTAAATTTGTCTACATTTTTTCACATATTATTAAATAAGAACCATTTAAATTTTATTGTTTTATTTTTAATTTTGTTCATAGTCCATCATTAGTTTTAGATTTTAAAAGTTTAAAGCTTTAAAATTCATAATATATATTTTGTTTGGTAATTTAATTATAAATATCAAATATTAGATTTGATTTAATTTAGGTTTATTTTGTAAGATAAATTTTAGTTAAGCTAATATTTTTTGGAATATATTTTTATAATTTTTTTATATTCTTTGATAAGTTATTTTTGTCATTTTAATTATTTAATATTTTTAGAATTTAATTTATAAATACATTATTAGATAAATTATCCTCCTTCTTGGAGACTATATATAGAAGTTTTAATGTTTTCTTTGATTTCTTATAACACAAAGTATAAAATATAGACTATATTTGACAATAAAAATGATCCATGACTAGTCTTTTGCCCATCAAATTCCAACAATGCATGCAAATATTGAATGGCTTATGTATATTTTAAAAAAAACTTTGAAAAATAAGTTTTTTTTAATCTACAAGCAACCTACTCCCGTAATTTTTTCGTACAAGATTTTTTCGTTACGTATTTTTTCCGTATCGAACCGTATTCGAATCCGTATTCATACTCGAATTATGCTACTATGATTCCAATCAAAGGAGGGGGTATTTACCAATTTCAAATTTCTAAATTTTGCCCCATGGGCCATAAAACAAATTCATAAATAAAAAATGTATGTGTAGATGCAAAAATGTAAAACACAATGGAAATAAAACACTATCCACACATACCTCATGCCGCCAAAGAGACATATTTATCACATGAAATAAATAAAAATCATTCACATTCACATACAAGAGAATACTTGTAATATCTCGATTTTGACCCTATTTCATTAAAATTGCAAATAATGTAAATATTCTTATTAAATCATGGTGAGGAGCTCAAGGCCAAGGCCCTGCCATTGATTTAGAGTTTTATGTATTAGCAATTAAAATCGACGCCTATGGTTCTCGAGCTAGCAAGGAACAATATAAATTGAGACATCATGTGAATATGCAATTTAATAAAATACCCACAACTAGCTATGCCATGCAACGAGAGATGTGGGCATGATATTCACAAGGAATAGGGAGAGAAATTATTCAAACCCTTGAGCCAATAGTGTTAAGACAAATGTCAATGAGAGAACCCATAAACTCTCAACTACCCATTTTGACTTATGCACCCAATCATTTAATTCTTCCAAGAGTTGGTTGAGGCAGTTAATGCATTGGGAATGGAGAGTTATGGCAACCAATTTTGTGTATGGGCAAGCCACGTTTCCTGAAAATTGTATTTTTTCTTGTGGGCCAAGAAAACACCCAGAAATGTGTGCCCAACCCATTCCTCACCGATGATTTTCACTTCCTCACACAGCTGGAGCTAGCGGGGGTGTTTTCTTGATGTTTTTCTGCATTTTCCTTCATTTCTCCATGGTTGGAAATCCGTTTTTGTGTTGCACAGTGGACGGTAAGAAGAGATTCATGATTTGGGGTTTTATAGAGGTCATTTATGCCCCTATAAGGCCCATAAACGTTTTCTGAAATCGAATTTTCTCTCCCAGGGTTGATTCCACATCTACCATTTCATTTTTGGTTGCCCACGACTTCTAAAACTAATGGAAACCCCATCTTGGGCATCCCACAACCAAATTTTTTTTTCTTCATACCCAACACTTGTGTTTTGCTGTTATGTGCATTCTTGTTTTGGTCTGAAGTGTAAGTAAGAATTAGTGGAAGAGGACTAGAACTGGCTTGATAAACTTAGTGAAGAGAGGAACCTCACAAAAGTTCAAAAGGGGTTGGCTACTCTTCTATGCACCTTGGAGAACACTAGAATGGAAGGTATGACCTAAGGGACTGTATAGCAGTGAAGGGAATACTTCATTGCGTTGGGTGTGTAGGTATTGTGGGGGGGCCAAGCGAGATATATCTTGTAGAGGTATCCATAGCTCCGTGGTTGAGCTCACTAGATTAGCAATTCTTCCTTTCCATTGCCTTAGAAACCTGATAAACCCAATTGTGGATTGGCTTGGCTGAACCTTGGTGTGTATTTGGCTATGTGTGAGTCTAATGTTCCCTTTTAACTTGTAGAAATAATGCCCAACTCGGGGGTGGCAGTTGTGCTGAGAGATTGATGAGCACAACTGGTCTAAGGCTGGGTGGAACGTTGCAGCGACATAGCTAGTTGCTCGGGGCAACTCATTTTAAAGATAAGTACTCTCTTGTATTAATTTTGCAATGTATTTGTTTTTAAGAATTATTATGAATTTATTGAATGCTTGCTAGATGTTCAAGTAGAGATTTAATTCCGTTGTATTTTCCCGCATTATACATATACATATGCATATGTATTTTACTTCCAATGCATTTTTTTTATGTTCATGGGGCTAGATTCCTGGTTATAGCGTCACATCCTCTCCATCGCACTAGATTGATGAGAGGGGATGTGACAGTGTGGTATCAAAGTGGAAGGCGGAAGCCAGAAAGTGAAAAGAAATATAGCGCGAATTTAAGAGTTTCTTCCTGTTGGATTGATATGGGCAGACCCGGGTTTACTTTGATGTACCAACAAAACCCCTAGCTCACTGTCCCTTTCGGCAACAGACCACAGAAAGGCCTGAAGTCTCACTCGAAGTGATCTTGGATGGGGTGGTTGAAGAATCAGGTTTCCTCAACCAAGTTCTATAGCATCCTAGTGCCTCGTGACACTTCTTAGCCAGTGGGCTCTCTCTGTAAGGGCTATTTCTCTCTTCCTAGCTGACTCTGCTATAGCAATGACTCTTATTGCATCACAGCTTCTAGGACGATGCGCACACTTCTCTTCTTCTTTCTCTTAACCTGCGATATCTCACACCGCAGCTCCTCCGACAGTGCGATATCGCCTTTCTATACTGCGATATTTTCTACAGTAAGACTCAATGTGACTCTTAAGGTCCAAAGGCTCTCTCTCTGGGTATAATAGCTCAGTTAACCTTCAACATGGTGTTAAACAACCTTACTTAAGCTTCTACAGTTCAACACACTTAACATCAACTATACTCAACTTCCTAGACTAAATATGGAGAAGTCACTCAACACAGTAGCTGTTAGCTATTATGAATCAAACACTGATAAACTCATATACAGAACACTTACTTCATTCAACTCACGATTAACCTTCCATGTTACTGTAAACTAAAGGATAGCATACATTCATTCATTAACTGATAGCAAAGTTCATGTCACGAATAACAGATGGCAACTAAGTAAAGCATAATCACATGAAACAGTCGCACAACACATAAGTTTTACATGGTTCACTTCCAGGGGGGAAGCTACATCCACGGGAACTAGTTTTTATATTATATCTTGAGAGAGTAAACACAGTTCCGCTGCAACCTATTATGCAGCTTGAGATCTTCTGGGAAACTCCACACACACAGCTGGGGGCCCTTCTCTCTTAGATCTCTTCTCTTCCTATATTGCCTTCTTCTTACAATATCTCTTCCTCTCTCTCTCTTTCTCTCAATCCTTGCAGCTTGTTACATTCATGCTCAAGGAGCCGGCTATTGGTTACAGTAAGATAACTACAGACTGAATAACAGAATCAGAGCTCGACTCTTTCTCAGAGACACCTAGCTAGCTTAACTGTCTAACTATCTGAATGTCTACGAGCTAACAGACCAACTGACTGGCTAACATTTCATAATACAAAATACATGCTTAAATAGGTGGCCCGAAGGTCTCACCATGATACAACACTGTGGGCCTATCCCAACAGTAACCCAAAAACCCTAACTGTGACAGTCGGCCTATCTGTACTTTGAACTGCCGCTTTCCGTCACACCACAGCTTTCTGCAGTCTTCCACGCTTCCCGACGCTGATCGTCGGTATGGGTGCTTCTTCCTCGGTCGCTCCCCTTCTGTCCTTTGTCTTCAATACCTCAGCCCGTTTCTCCTTTTCCATTTATGAGGGTAGCTGAGCCCTCCTGTCTTCGCCGTTTCCTTAAGTGCAGTGGTTGAGCTCTCTCTTCTCGGCTGCTGCCTTAAGTGCAGTGGTTGAGCTCTCTCTTCTCGGCCGCTTCCTTAAGTGCAGTGGTTGAGCTCTCTCTTCTTGGCCGCTTCAGGTACTGTTTCTTTTGAATTTCTTGTTTAGATATAGCAGCTTTTTCTGTAGCTGCAGGGCCCTGCTCCAACAGTCCCTTAACACTCACTTGTGGCTCGTCCCCGAGCCACTAACAGCTGGCTTCTCTTGCTGTAGCTTCTCCTTGGCTTCCTGGGAAGTCCTTGCGAATATCTCTCTGAGTCCTGCGACTTCTTTGTCCATAGCTTCGACACAGTCCTGTCCCATTTCAAGCATAGCTTGACTAATGATGGAGTCTTTTGTGCTATCAATTTCACTCTTGCTTGTAGTGAACTCCTTGACCTTCTGCTCAACCTCATCAACCAGTTCTGCGATTTGTTCCTGATATGGTTGAAGCATATTATTGAACTGTATCTCTTTTCCTTGCAACCACTGTGCTTCCTGTTGCAAACGGTTCATCTCTGTCGTCTTCTTCATATTTGCAAGAGCTCCTAAGCTCTTGACTTCTTCTTTGATTTCTACTATTGCATTCTCTATGTTTTGGATGCTCTGCTGCAACTCTAGTCTATCTGGGAGCTCGTCTAGCTCCGACCATGTCTTCGTCGCATCAGCTAGTAATGATGCTGCATCATCTATGCGACACTTCATCTGTGTTGAAGTGATTCTAAAGGCCTGTGCCCTTGCTTCCTTGTCTGCCTCAGGTGTTCCCAGTGGTCAAGCCTCAAGCTCAGCAATCTGTGCCTTGTGGTCTTCCTCCATCTTGGCCACAGTCTCTTCCAGAGCCTTTTCTCTATCTGCAATTATTCTAACTTTCTGTGTTAAAGGCAAGGCAAATTCTATGTTACACTGGGGTAACTCTAGTGCGATGTTCTGCAGGACCTAACTTAGGTCCTGTTGTCTTTCTTCATGTTGTCTTAACTCCTCCGCCTTTGTTCGATAGCTTGCGATAAGCTCTGCATTCTGTTGTCTCAGCTGAGTGTTCTGTTTATAAGTCGCAAGCTCTCTATCCCTGAGCTCTACGGCTATCTGCTGCTGGATCATCTATAATTGATCAATAGGGAATTGTGCCAGATTAACCTCGATAGGGTGCCGAACCTGTATCTGCACATCAATCATCGAAGTAGGGAATCGAATTCTCCCTGGCGGTATCAACACTGTATTGATGCGATATTTTGCAAAGACTTCCTTGCGGGAAATCAATTGTTGTGAACTTTCTCCTACTGTCGCCTTGACTGGATGAGTCTGCGTCATGGCAGTTTTCTCAGTTAGTGCGTTCAATTCCAAAAGCCGCTTATCTATCATGCTCTGCAGCTTGTCCTGTGATGTCTGCATCGCCTGAAATGAGTCCCGCATCGCCTCCTGCAATCTCGCTGCGATGAGTTCATAGTCATCCTCTTTTAGTGCGGTCTCTAGAGTTGGCTTTGAGGCTTTGGCTTTTTTCCTCTTCTGTGCCTTTGGTGGCACTTCTACTGCATCTTTCCTCTTTTGTTCCTGTGGTGGCATTTCTGCTGTATCTGTCTTCTTGGACCCCACTTTGTCTTTTCCTTTGTCCACTGGGTCTGTTTGTCTGGTACCTGGTGGTACTGTTGTGGCATCTTCTAATGCCTTCTTCCACTCTTCATCAAAGTCTTTGATGAAATATTCTACATCTTGCGCTGTCATCCTAAACGATCCAGTAGCCCAGTTATCCGTTCTCAACCCTTTTGGCCTCAGATAGATTGTATGCATGTCCGCAAGGAAATCAAGCCGATTTTCGTACATGTCATTAGTCTCTGTGTTGATCCGCAGTGTCTCCTGGATGACTCGATTCAACAACTTATAGTATTCATAGAATATTATCATATTTATCTTTTTCTTGGCTGGACTGTTGCTTTCCCATAAGTTTGCATATCTCGCGCCTCTGCACTCTCCGCCTCGTAGCTGTATGAATTGGGAATGGGGCGGCTCTCTCCACCTGACGAATGCACATAATATAAGCAGCCACGAGAAGTGGAAGGCGTGGTTTGGCTCGTCCTGCGCTGCCAAACAATCTTGAAGAAAAATATTTAATAAAAACAAACACCAATTAAATTGTTCACCTTCTGCGACTTGTATGGCAAGGTGAATTACTGATCCCGTGACTTCTTTCGGGCGCACTTTGGTTAACAGTCTGCCTGGAAGTAGACTGGCTATAAATTTGAGTGTATCATCTGTTAATCTTGCGAGGTCATAAGCCCGACCTCCTCTCTGTAACTTATACTTGTTAACTAGGGTTGCTTTTAGCTTAGTATCCTTGCTCTTACCTGATATATGTGTCTGAGGGTCCTTACCGATCTTGGACAACCCAGTGATGCGGTGTATCAGATCTATGTTCAAATCAATCTTGTTACCCAGCCAGAGGTAACCTCCATGTACACAAGAAAGTAGCACATGCACCACAGCATTAACCTCTTCACCTTGTCCAAAATGTGGTACTTTCAACAAATTGAGCAAGCCTGACTGCTCAAGAATCTGGACATGTTCCATAGGAACAAACTCATCTGCATCGGTCCGTGGGTTCCTCTGAACTATAAGATACTGATCCGGCCGAAACTGAGGATATTTATTACTGTCTCCAAGGTTATAGTCTGTAAATTTGAGAACAGGGGCATATCCTAACATATCTCCATCTTCCTTTACACGAGAATCAATCGGTGGTAGTGGAACAGGAAACTTAAAACCCTTGGGAATGGTTACCTCTAGTGCGTCCTCGACTCATGGCACAATGTATGCTGTTGCCATATTAACTTCTTCTTCGTGCTCTGAGCTGGACTCTTCTACTATCTGAGCTTGAGTCTTCGTCCTCGGCGTCTTCCTGACCTGTGGTGCACCTAATTTCACAACCTTGGGTGGCGTCATCATAGCGGACTCGAGGCCACCACGCTGAAATCATTGCACAATGTCTTCTAAAGGTTCCTTCTCGGATATTGTTGTAATCCTACAGATCACATAAGATTACCAATAATACATACAACAATATACACAGATGCAAGAGACAAGAACTGATAACATGAACAGATTATATTATTCAC
>LPNX010720624.1:230224-255697 GCA_001517045.1 Pseudotsuga menziesii | reverse complement strand
GTGGAGAGCACAAACATACCTGGGAGGATTGTGGAAGGAAGACATGAGAGAATCCATTGTAAATCTCGGTTTTGGCTCTCTTGGACTCCAACAGCGAGGGAGGGGACGTAAGAGTGACGGAGTGGGCATCGTTGGCTTGCAAACAAATGTGTTGCTCCTCTCCCCTGTGCAGAATCTGTGTCTTGCGCTTCTGACGAGTGCCATTCAGAATGCCAACGGCCGATCTCCTCACTTCCTTCAGCTTAGCCGGCCGTATACGAAGAAAAACCTGAAGACTCTTCACCCCATTGGTGTTGTCAATTACAGGGCACTGATGATCCTCATTATTTTTCAGTCTTTCTTCTACTAGAGCATTTTCTTCGCTGGGCTCTTTCGCATCATTTTGTTCACCACACTCTGCCTGATTCGATTGGTTTGAGTCTTTTTCATCCGCAGACTCTGCAGGATTTGCCTGTTTTATATCATTTTCTTCCGGGGCTTCGGCGGGGTTCAAAACTGGATTTTCGGACGATGGCAATGGCGGATGTTCTTCTGATTTAGGCCGAGGGTCCTCCGTCGGAAGCAAGAGCTTTGAAGTCTGCGGGCGTTTTCTGGTAGACGGAGCTGAAGGGGTCACTGCTGTTTTGGCTCTTCGTGGAGGATTTCGTCTAGCTGTGCGTGGAGGGCTATGAGACTCCATTCTTCTTTTCCCTTCTTCCCCGCTGGTTCTCCTCAGCTTTAACTACAATCTGCTTTGAAGTCTGGAATGGCGGGAGTGAATTTCTTTTGGTTTGTAATGGTTCGATTTTAATTATTTTGATTATTTTAAATTTTTTCAAAATGTTAGTGATGTATGGTGGAATTATAATTTTAAGGGTTGGGGTTAAGTAATAGTGTACATTGCAAAAAAAATTGGTATGTAAGACTTAAAAGCCTAAACATGAGAGTGACCATCCAAGGGATAATTGAAGAAATGGTTTTCAAAGCTGGAAGCACAGGTCTCTAACATCTCTTGCGACATGGCAATCCTTATGGAAGATCTACGAAGTGAGCTTAAACCTTTCAAGGAGTTTGGTATGTCTAACTCAAACACTCACTCTAATGGGAAATATGGAAACAAAAAATAAGTTCGAGAAAAAAGAGACCAAGTTCCAACATCACTTTTTCCCAATATTTGTTCAAATTGGAAATGAAAATATACATAAAACCCTATCAAGGCAAGTCTAGTGAGTTAAGTTGAACCAATGGTTGCAACAATTAAAAGTCCACTCCAATGTTCATGATAATGGAGAAGAGGAAAATATATCATTTGCCATGTTAATGTTTAGATGGTCATGTTGAAACTTGTTGGAAAAACCACACATAAACAATTAAGATAGAGGGTTATTCCCTAGTAACTAACTGGGAGCTGTTTAAAACCCCTCATTAAGTTCCATTTCTACCTTTTTGGGAGCAAAAATAACCAATAGTTCTATTGCCATTACTTTCAACAAAAAGCAAGGGTAGAGTGTACAAGAGTATACCAAAGGAGCCGTCGCTTAAGCGACGCTTACACTAACACGCCGTCACTTATCCGACGGTTATGAGAATCTTCGTCGCTTAAGCGACGCTTGTCACCACATTCACAAAAAAAAAATGTATCCTTGTGATTTTTGGTAAGTTTAAAAAGAGAAATCCATGCACCGTTGGATTTTTCCGTCGGATTTTGGATCAAAATGTAGTAGCGTCTAAAGGAAGTTATAAAGATGTACTAGTGCAGAATGCACAATTCCTGAAAAACACATTGCAATCAACTTCCTCAAAATTATTATTATCCATGGTAAAACAAAAAATTAACAGAGTTTTTGAGGATTTTCTATTCAGACAACTTTCACCCCTTTCAATTTCTTTGATGGCAACAAGAGGGATCTGGCTAGTCTTGTAGCAAACTTGCCTCCATCTGCCAGATTCAGACAATGTAGAAAGTCAATAGTTCTGATTAACTGGGAACTCTAATTCTTCAATGATCTTGGTTATCCTGAATTAAGAAAAACCCCTATGGTGAAATGATGCATCTAGGGGTTTTTCTTAATTCAGCAACACAGATCATCCGGAATTTATACTAGATATGTCAGATTTGTGGCAGAAAAGAAAGTCCATTTGCTACAGAATTAACTTACTCCACAGCAAGAGGAACAACTTTCTGATATTAGTCTGAGAAGGAGGTTAAGGTTCAAGTAGTAAATTAAATGTGCTTTCATTATGGAGACAGCTTCAGTCATACAGAAAACATGTAGCCAGACAATTGCATACAATTGGTGCAATTTTGTGATATATCATTTTAACTGATCCTAGGTGACTTGTCATTAGCATGGGTGGTGTTTCAATATGCAGGTCATGGGTAACTTTGGCAGATCAGGAACAAGTGTTCATGGAATCTAGATTGTGAATTACATACCACGAGGTCTTTTTTGGCCAAAAAGGTATTTGATAGGGATAGAGAAAATACAGAGATTTTGAAATTGTTCAGATTCCAAATATGGCTAGTATCAGAGAAAAATCAACCATATTTTATACACGTCAAACATATTTCAATACACAGATAAAAAATGAAATAACAGACCAACATCAATCATACTTTTCATATGCTTATCGTCAATAAAATAGAAGGAAAATCAAAGAAAAAATAAAAAAGAACAAAGCATACCTTAACGAAATGTACTAAGGTCTTCGTGGACCCAGGTGAACATGTCTTCGATCCTAGCAAACTGCAGAACCTTCTTGGGCACGCGAAGATGCTCAATTCGGTTTGATAAGAAAGACACGAAGATGCTCAATTCAGTTCAGGTTGGGATTAAAAAGCACAGTTCATTATCAACATCTAAATCCGACAATATGAGGTCCATACTAAAGATAAAGAAGCCTACAAGCCATTTTAAGGACCATTTGAGGTCTGATGTTGCTGGTGCAGTGCCTACAAGCCATTTTGAGAACCATTTGAGGTGTGATGTTTCTGGTGCAGTATATTTAATAACTAAGCCAGAGTTGAAGACAACAAAGAGAGACTTTAAAAGGTCATCAGAGAGTGAAATTAATATTCATAACGATGGAGACAATATTTTTAATTTTTCTTCTTATCTTGAAGAAATTAGGATACAATCACCACATACAGGCATTATTTCATATCAGACCATGAGTGAAAAGCAGTTTGGTCATAAAAGGAAAAGCGTGGAAAAATAAATTAGAGGTTCTCGATTAGTTCTTGAAAGTGAGTTCCTAGATCATAGAAAACCAGTGACAGATAACATTGTCAACAATTTTGAATCTTTTAAACATGGAAACACTGGGGAGAGCATTTAGGTTTCAAACTGTAAAGAAAATTTGAAGGGTGAAAAATTAGTAAGCATAGCATGGAAGTTCCGTGTGTATCTAGATTGAGCATTAAAGACAATATATAATCTTACCAAATACATTCATTCAAAAGTTGTAACAATAATGCTTAAGCAAGCTGTATTTAGCAATCCGTGACATAAAAATAAAAAGGATAACAACAATAGTAAAATTTAGTGTCAGTTCATGTGCAAACTCTAAAGATTGAGCATTAAAGACAATATATAATCTTACCAAATACAATCATTCAAAAGTTGTAACAATAATGCTTAAGCAAGCTGTATTTAGCAATCCATGACATAAAAAGAAAAGGGATAACAATAGTCGTAAAATTTAGTGCCAGTCCATGTGCAAACTCTAAGGAACTTTAGCCACTCCATTTGAAGTTTTGGGCATTTGGGAAACCATTTAATACACTTATTATGATTGTTTTCTCTTAATGTTGGACATTTTCTAACAATTTTGCTAAGTATATGAGAGTATATGAAATCAAATTTGTGTATAGCTGCAAAATGTATCCTAACATATATCAACTTTAGTATTGGAAGTTGAAAGAAGGAAGACCACTTAGTTTTACCTCATGAAAAATCTAGTGAGCTAGTTTATACTTCATCTCATATACTAAAAGGCTAAAGCTTCAAAAAAATTCAAATGGTTTAGTAGATTAGGGAAGTTAAGTAAAAAAAATTTACAATCCTTCAACAAATATTCATTAGCTTTACTTTGGTAATTGGTGAACCAAATATTCTTTGAATGGTTAGTACACACCTCAAAACTGACCAGATTTAGATATCTATCATTATATGCAATAAATTTTCATGACAATTTCTTATTATTATGTTCAGCAAGGACTTCATCCTTAAAAAGTGACTTTTACCTTTCACCTTTCTATATCCTTTAAAATATCCCTTTCCATCCAGTCATAAAGCTCCTGAACAACCTGTTCATACCTTTCATGTTCCTATTAAGCTAATCCATAAACAAATAAAAAACATACAACATAGCTGGAAAATTCCGATTCTGAATTCCAAAAGATTGAGCATTAGTTAAACCCAACTTTTACAGTTAAATAGAAAAAGAGAAACTACATATTGCATTTTGACTATAGGTTTTCAAATAAATTAGGCCATACCTTGCCATGTCATTCAGCAGCAAGTTGTCATTGTTTCTTCATCTCCATATAATTTCATTTTTTTTGTTATTCGTACCGTTGTTGCTCTCATTTCCCATCGATCTGCTTGATTGATCGGAGCATCAAAAAAAACCCAGTAGATTCTGTAAAGTTAATTTCACAACTTTTCCATACTCAAAGGCCATACATTTATTCATATCAGATTAGCAAGGACCTGCAACACAAATTTCTGATCTTTTCCCAATTTCTCTGAAACTCTTCTATTGTGGGGAAAGACCCCATCAAGAACAAAGGTTGATCCTAAGACAGATAATGGATTATGTGAGTTATACGTTTGCTTGACAACCTTTCCCAGACATTTGGTTATAGAAATCACATTCAATTCATTTATTCTGTAATGACAAAAGAGTAAATATTAGCGCCTTTAACTCATTGTAAAATCAAATTATAATAAACAAATATGAAGAATACAAAATGTTGTTAAAATATACAACAAATCAAATCAAGCTATAATGGTAACATTGAATAAATGGAGACAAACCCTGACTTTAAATTTCACAAACAAAAAGATTCTATTTGAAAAATTGCGCCATAACATGCATACCAGAACATCAGATCCTCCATTTCAAGAATGAATATTCACATCACAATCCCTGGCCAAATAATGAAGAAAAACAGTTCTAACAGTCTTGAAACTAAAGGTGATTTTCTAGATGGGAAGATGTCTTCAAATTTTATGGAAATGCCTATGTGTTTGCCACCAAAGGCTGATAAATTTCGTTTGTGAAGTAGCCTACCGAGTGATGAAGTTGCCCTACCTCCCTCTAAACGACATCACCAGGCTCAGGAAGCTATGTTTGCATGTGTTGCAGAGGCTGCATCTGCTTTAGTGGAGCCAGTGGAAACTGGTGTGACTGGATAGGATAATGCATACAAGATTTATGTTAACGAAAATGAGGAATGTTTCAAAGTAGACACATTGATCCAAAAATAAGCAACAGAATTAGGAGGTAGTAAGAAACCTGTGGTGTCTTTAGATTCATATCAATCCTTTATAAGGTTTTCTTCAAAACCTGCTAAATGGTTAGAGGAGAATCAGATGGATCAATGGTTTGAAGACTCAATGTCCTCTAAGAATATGGATAAATGGCATATTGGAGATAAGGATGAGAGGAGTGCACATGCTAAAATGTCTACTGAATCATTGATTGATCCAAAAATGGAAGAACAAAAGCTACAGAGTGTGACTGCACCAGTGTTGCCTTCTCCAAAGAAGCAAGATGTTTCAAATTTAGCTTCAAGGCAAGTCAATTCAATCAGCACACCTCCTACCAAGGCTTATGTTTGCACAAAAGGGTGACGCTGCGCAATATGAATACAATTCAAAGTCAGGGTGAATAAATCTTGTGCGACCCCAACAAATAAAAATAGCAGAGGCCTTAAGAGATATCATGGGTAGTATGGCTCAGAGAAGTTTAACCAAGGGAAGTTAGCTAAGCAGTTGTTTGTTCACAAGCATAAGCAAGTTTCCCTTATAAAACATGGCACTGAACCTTCATAAAAAAAGGTGATAGGTTCATCAAAATTTTAGGTGAAGATAAATGGTACTGCAACAATGAAATTGGATGGTGTGTCACTATATACAGAGTTGCATTTAGAACAATCAAACAAGCTTAGACAAGTGTAAGTCTTATATTAATTTAGTTGCATTTCAAATTATAGTTTTTTTCCTTTTGTTGGATGATACATCAAGGCATAATTTCATTAAAGTGTACAAAAATATCTATGCTAATCACATGTAACTACTAACTTTCAAAATACAACAGGGGTGAAAGGGAAAAGGTCCAAAGCAAGCCCAAAGGTGCTTTGTTCTGCAGCAATTTATGATAACTAGAAATTTATTTTAAATAGGTGAATGCACAAATTTCTTCTCCTCTAAAACAATTTTACAACTTCTCTAGGATTGTCCAAAATGGAAACCAAAGCTATCCTCTATGGCTCCTAGTAGTTGAGAACTTACTAGTTTCCAACACTTTTTATTGTACAAAATGGGTCCAAGACCTACTTCAGAAACATAGGAAGAAAATCAGTGCAGGAGAAGAAAAATATATGTATCAGGAGCAATACCATTTCAGATGCTAATTATATTGATATCCTCTGCTCAAATTGATAATTCTCCTGTCAAATTTTGTACTCCTTGCAAATTAACAATTTCAAGTTTTTGCGACTTGCTAGCCTTCAGCCCTTCAAGTACAAGTATACTTTTCTCAATGACTCGTACGAGCTGGAAAAATTTCCAAAGTCAGAAGATGACCAAAATCCTATCAAGAGTCTGTCCTAGTAATATCAAATTTTCCAATTCTACTGTTCTGGGACAATTTTACCTCGAATTGTGGTTTTTACCCTCACCGACGAATAGTAAATACTTAGTTTTTCTTTGTCCAATTCCTTGAATTCTTTGAGGAATTCTTCAAATCCATTTATGGGTTATGAATCTACAAAAGTTCTATAAAAAATCTTACCTAGAGAATTCTACTATAACACTTTTAAGAAATCTAGTCAATCTGAATTAACATGTAGGGGCTATTTGAAAACCAAAAAATTGTTTCCATACTTTAGTTTTTCCGATTACTTTTCCGTTTTCATTCTCCCTTTCTCATTTCTGTTCAAAAACTCAGTTCTGTAGCATTGCTAAATTTCAAGCAGGTGACTGGCTCACTAGCTTCTCCTTGTTGAGAGAATTCTATTGAGTATATACTATAAAAATGCCCCTGTTTGTATTTTTGCAATCTCTCATGCCTCTCGAAAAACTTCCTTTTTAAGTTTTTTAGTACTCCTGTTTGTTTCTCTCAGGATTCTCCTGACTTGATGTAATATGTACTCCACTATCGCTCTAACTCCCTGTCACAACAACATCACTCCTTTTCTTTGTTACTCTACAGTCACTCCCACTGTGTTACTCTCTGTGGTCACTCAAACTCTGTGTCACTCCATAGTTAATCTAACTTTGTCTTACTCCGCAGTAGACAAGTTGTGTTCCACCACACTCCGTCATACTCCATGGACCTTTGCTCTGCCTATCTATGTACCAACTAAATATATTGGAATTGATTTACTCCATGGACCTTTCCTCTTCCTATCTATGTACCAACTAACTCTGTTTGCATTGATTTACTCCATGGAGTTTCCTCTATTGAAAAAATTAGGATATAATCACCAAATATAGGCATTATTTCAGAGCAAACCATGAGTGAAAAGTAGTTTGGTCAGAAAAGGAAAAGCATGGAAAAAGAAATTAGAGGTTGTCTATTACTGCATGAAAGTGAGTTCCTAGATCGTAGAAAAACAGTGACAGATAACATTAGCATAAATTTTGAAAATTTTAAACATGGAAACACTAAAGAGAGCATTCAAGTTTCAAACTATAAAGAGAATTTCAAGGGTGAAAAATATTTTGAAATATTCATGAAAATTATGTTCCTAATGTCACATATCATGCACTTTCTACTTTTGTGACTAAATACAATGAAGTTAGGGTAGTTCCAAACACTTCTTTGCATCAGAATTCCATTCTGAAGAGGAAAAGAATGCTCTTGAAGAAACATAATTCAGGGTTATCAAGTCTAGCAGAGAGATCAGATATTCAAATAAAGATAAATATTTGCACGAAAGAAGAAAATGTTCTTGAAGTATTATCTGGAGTAGATCATCGAAAGAAAAGGACATAAATCAAGGCAAGGAAACTTAACTTTGATGAACATTTTCAATTGTTAAAAAGGGCAATAATTGAAGCTGAAGATGAAACCAAGAAAATTGTAGAAGGCTCGAATAAAGGAGGCATAGCAAGTGCAAATGACAATAATGGAGAAAATATGGCATCGGATAATGCTTGTGTGTTAAATGAATGTCATTTGAGAACTAATAATATCTTAAGTTCTAACAGTCTTGAAACTGAAGGTGATTTGCCACATGGGCATGTCTTCAATTTTTATGGAAAGGCCTATGTGTTTGCCACCAAAGGCTGATAAATATCATTTGTGAAGTAGCCACGCAGATAGGAAATGAAAAGTCAGAATGATGAATGTTATGGAGAAAACTTCCTATGGCTTGGGGTACCACAACAGACAAAGTAACCGCAGAAATAAATCCCTTCCCAATATGCAAGAGAAATAAAACATCTAACACTAAAGGATCTCGAAACATACCTTATTCCAGATGGTTGATGTAGATCCCCGTTGAGCTTTGCCAATCCCTCTTGTGTTAACAATTTGCTCTCTCAACAATCAGCAAACAAGACAAGCATGCTATATAATTTTGTTAGATCTACTCTAGCATATATAATCAATAATGTATAAGCAATTAAAAGCATCCATGGATTCAATATTCATTTAAATGCACATTATTGGACAGAAAAATATATTTCTATTAATATAAATCAGAGATTACAAGAATGAGAACCTCTGTCAGTACATCTACAAACTGGAGAAACTGAGTCCTCCACCTGGGCCTCCACCACCTCAACCCTTCATCTCTCGATAGCAAGCTCACAAGCAAATGCAAGCTTGGGAAGAACACAAAGTGCTCCAAGGGACAAAGGGATGCAAACTCAAGTATAAGCTACATCAACAATGGACTATAGTTTTCTTGCTCTTCAATTCCTCTCCTTTCAATGTATCCAAAGGGTTCCTTATATAGTGCCTCAATGGGGTAATGGAAGGTCAAATCCAAGCGATCTCAAGGCATATGGAAGGCCAAGAGACAAAGTGACTTGGATCCACATCAAGGAAAACTCCAAAAATCTTTGGCCTTTTGCACACATCCCGATGTACACGGGTTTAAGGGTCATATCCGTGTATATACGCGAGAAAGGTTTTAAAAGTCGCATATGGAAAATAAAAGGTGTTTTTAGGGATAATCATGGAAACATCAAAGGTACAAAAATATTCCATGGGATCCAAAGAGTCTGCAGAGGGACAATGAAGGCCATAAATGTGTGATATACCATGTGTGGTAAAATCAGTTGTAACAGATGCCCCCTAATGTGTGAGGTCACAGGGGCGATACGATGGCCGAAATACATTATAAGTCCATCCCAGAAGTGGAGTGATGAAGAACTAGGTGGAAGAACCAGCCATCCAACAATATAGTACAAATATCTCTGCATATGACTGCAAGTACATATAGCAGTCCCGAATACATAAGAGTACAATGACAATGAATAAGCATAATACAAAATATGACATGTGTGGTCATCGCCACGTACAATATAGATAGATCAAAATCTCCATGATGAAGATATACAAAGGATCATGATCTCCATGAAAGCTGAAGATATACAATGGATCAAGATCTCCATAATGGCTGAAGATATCTGACATACACTTGAATCAAGTCACAAGAGATGAAATCTCATGAACACTGGCACGATCAAGGAGGTAGCATATCAGAAATGCCACCAATATGGAAAGTCTTCTACACAATCCGCTACAAGTACATGTCCTACTATGTGAATAAAGGTGTCGAGGTCGAACATAGTACTCCATCGTTTGATTACCAGTCATTGATGTATACCGTTAATAGACGCGAGATCACCCACCGATAATGAAAATGGGAATCAAGGTACTAGAGTGCAATCTAACAAGTGTGAATAAATGTGTTGAGGTCGAACACTTGAAAGAACCCATCGATCAGGGGACATTGATGTATTCCCAAAACTGTCGATGTCGAGAGAACCTGCCACTGATGACTGCTAGTCTCAAGGCACTTAAAATGACTCTAGACTCCTATCCTAGAATAAATGATCTGAAGTCGATGGGATGAAATCTGCTGGAAGGAGGGCATTAAGGCATCCCCCATCATCCAATATGAGGTACTCAGCAAAGCTGTATAATGTGGAAGGACTCGATCATAATGTGCACAAACCAATACCAGTACTGGGAATGGTCGACATGCAAAGTCAAGAAAACTGAGGAATGGCCGACTCAGGATTCAACTTCCTTCGAACAAGAGCATAAAGGTGAATGGTGACAGAATGTAGGCAGCATAGACTCAATATACAAAACTGGGACATCTCTGCGACACAGGAGGCATTGACAGAGGCTCCATAGGGATTGGAATCTTAACCAGTCGGTGGAGCTAAACTCAGAGAAACGAGTACAGCTCCTAAAGTCAAACTATTAACCCAACAAATGGATGTGATATACAGTGCTCTGTTTGAAGGCAACATGACTCGACTGCTGCCAAAGATAACATCTTTTCCTGTCCGGCTTTTTGGTTTTTTGATTTTTTTGGACTTTTTCAAATATTTTGAAAATCTTGAAAAAGAATAAAAGTGCTTTATAGTTACAAACTAGGAGGAGACGAGTGCCAAGGAGAAAACAAACTAGTTCCAAGCAGTGAAACATACCTATGCTCAATGCAAGGAAACATGTGTAGGATAATGACACTCAGGGGAAAGCCCCCCTCCTGGTGAAAAATGGGGAATCAAGCCTACAAAAGATATGTAAAATGGCTCTGCTTGCCTGGACATGAGACAAGCTCAGGCTATATGGTTGATAATCAAAGTCATGGAAGCCGACATAAGGCTAAATGAGGAAAGCAAAACTCATGATAATGCAATTACAACTTGACATAAGGGATTCTTGGGGAAAAAGGACAGCATAAAGGTTAAGAGGAGTATGAAGCTCTTACTCAAAGTCATGGCGGTACTATACAAAGGACTCCCGGACCTAAGAGAGGACTCACAACATGGGTACCAAATGCAAAAGGGAGCTAACTAGGACACCCATGTATAGGAAATCTCTACCATTCACATAGTACCACTTCTAACAACAACATGAAGGTTTCGTGATACCATGGAATGGGTTCGTACCTAAGGTTAAGATGGAATAGTCATAAGGAAATGCATAAGTGCAAGCGGATGTGATATCCTAACCTATATGACAGTTCAAACATTATACCTGTGATAGGCACGAACTTGTCGAAACCTCGGAGAGAGTGTACAAAAATTGGATCCTACCTGACGACAATATAAGTCCAAAACAACCCAAAATAGTCAATAAAGAATCCAAACTATAGGATATAGGGAGGAAAGATCATGACAACTGCACTGAAAGGAAAAAATGTAGTGAGCGATGGGACATAAAAAGGGGAGTAAGGTGTAGACCCAACGTTCATGCATACACTACCACCCCCGTGAGGGTGACCACTGGTGTAAAGACCGAGAGAAGGGAGTCAACATCCTCCACAAATGGAGTAGATGGCGGAATGTGACCACTCCCAAATCTATGAGCAGGGTAAGGGGTTGTGATGCCCCCAAGTCTGACACCAGGGTCCGTACTAGGACCAAGGATGGGTGATAGGATACCAGACATGCCGAAAATAAAAGGACCCAAACTCAAGAGAGCATTAATATACACAATTAACTGTGATCCCATAGGCCAACTAGCGCACAAAGAGCACAGTCCTAAGAAAATCTACAGCCAAAATACAAGCAAAGCAAGGGGAGGATATGTGAGATCCCGAATGTAGCAGGTATGTCTTGCCTAGGAGAGGCTCGAAACTCCCATACACTACAAGTAGAGGTACATAACCAATTATAGTGGCCCTAGGCTTCAACGCATAAAGCGACTGTGCTGTCCGACCTCTACCTGGCCAGGACACTCACAGAATAACCTCTGCAAGTACCCCCTGTGATACCTAGGTAAGGCAACTAAGGTCACCTCAATATAACCAATGCTCAGGCGGACAGTCGCAGGAGGGATCGACCATATGAGCAGGGTAGCAAAGCCCGAAACTCTCAAAAGAATCCCCAGATACGAATCCAATCCTGGAAATATCTCCGGTGCTACTCAGTTACGACCAGGGGTCATCCCAATCATAACCACTAACATTGCCTCGTGCTTAACTCTCGTGTAAGAGGAGCATCCTGAGAAACACTAATTATATCAAGGATTTCTCTCTCACCTAGACATACACCTAATTGTTGTTTTTTAGTAGTCTTGGAGAATTAACTCACAATGAACTATTCCAAGACCCTAAAACCTATTCTTGTTGGTGAACCCTATAAAAGAAAAATGTGTAGTTCATTTTAAATTATGCGTTGATTTTAATGGTTGTAATTACTCAAAGGGAAATGGCCGTGCAACTAATGATATGAAGACTCAGTAGCAAAATAAAAGTGCACACCTAACAAGCAATGCCAAGTGCAATCTTGTAGAATGAAAAACAGGGTATGCCACTACATGAGATGGATAAATATCTATTCCTTTCCGAATGCCAATGCAATCCTTCCTATATGAAAGCCTAAACACAACTCTCATCCAAGCAATCCAATGCAAGTACCTCCTCAAATCCATATACAAAAAATGCAACTACCTTCTATTTTTCAATATAAAAGAATGAAAAATGCAATAAAAGTTATCTAAAACTCTTAGTCTCTGTAGCAAGTATAAAACACAAGCCCAGTAAGACACCGAGACAAAAAAGAGTAATGTACTGATGGCAAAACAAAAAGGATAAATGAATAAAACTACTTTCAAAGAAAAATCAATGAAAAAGTGGTCTTTGGTCACAAAAGAAGCATCCAACAAACAACATCAGACCCAAGGAAGACCCAACCACACTCGCAACCCGCCCAACAACTTCCCACAACATCAAACTCACCAAAAGGGAGGATGTATGCAACTGTTTAAAGAACAGCTACGTATATACGCAACTTTTGGCCAAAAAGAAGCATGTATACACAGATTTTGGCCAAAAACCTGCATGTATACGTGACTTTTGGCCAAAATCCACGTATGTACATGACTTTTGGCCAAAAGCCCGCGTATGTATGTGACTTTTGGCCAAAAGCCTGCGTATACAGAGAAGACAATGGTAAAAAGCAGGCCAAGGGTCAAACCAATAAAGGGGGCTGTCAATGGATGAACATACTATAAAATGCAACACAGAAACAAGGAGAAACAAATAGCAAGTTAAGAATATCAAGCACATTGTGCCCCCAAACCCCACAAAAAAACAAAGAACGTCCCCAGTATGGTCGCCAATTCTGTTACAGAGAAAACTTCTTATCTCTTGGGGTACCACAACAGACAGAGTAACCGCAGAAATCAATCCCTTCCCAATATGCAAGAGAAATAAAACATCTAACACTAAAGGATCTCGAAACATACCTTATTACGGATGGTTGATGTAGATCCCCGTTGAGCTTTTCCAATCCCGCTTGTGTTAACAATTTTCTCTCTCAACAATCATCAAACAAGACAAGCATGCTATATAATTGTGTTAGATCTACTCTAGCATATATAATCAATAATGTATAAGCAATTAAAAGCATCCATGGATTCAATATTCATTTAAATGCACATCATTGGACAGGAAAATATATTTCTATTAATATAAATCAGAGATTACAAGAATGATAACCTCTGTCGGCACGTTTGTGAACAGGAGAAACTGAGTCCTCCACCTGGGCCTCCACCACCTCAATCCTCCATCTCTCGATAGCAAGCTCACAAGCAAAGGCAAGCTTGGGAAGAACACAAAGTGCTCGAAGGGACAAAAGGATGCAAACTCAAGTATAAACTACAGCAACAATGGACTATAGTTTTCTTGCTCTTCAATTCCTCTCCTTTCAATGTATCCAAAGGGTTCCTTATATAGTGCCTCAATGGGGTAATGGAAGTTTAAATGTGAGCAATCTCAAGGCGTATGGAAGGCCAAGAGACAAGTGACTCGGATCCACATCAAGGAAAACTCCAAAAATCTTTGGCCTTTTGCACACATCCCGATGTACGTGAGTTTAAATGTCATATCCGTGTATATAAGCGAGAAAGGATTTAAAAGTTGTGTATGGCAAATAACAGGTGTTTTTAGGGATGATCATGGAAACATCAAAGGTACAAAAATAGTCCATGGGGTCCAAAGAGTCTGCAGAGGGACAAGGAAGGCCATAAATGTGTGATCTACCATGTGTGGTAAAATCAGCTGTAACAATGAAATTTGAAATAACCATAAACTCATGCTTAGGACATGAAAGGAAAATATGGCACTGAATTTTAAAGGCAATGAGTCGAATTAGTACCTGCACTGTTGAATCTTATCACCTAAAGGCATATGGGGAAGAAATTCTATGACTCCTATTTAATCCCTTAACTTAGACATACCTAGTCAATTCAAGAGATTCTCCCAATAAAGGATATATGACTACCCATAAGGAAGAATCCTAGCAACCTATTATTAAATTGAGCACATAGATTTGTGTACAAACACACAACTCACATGATAGATCACACAATTTACTCAGTTATTAAAGAATGAAACAGTGCAAAAATGGCTTGCAGCTGTGAATGCTTTTCATTAATCAAAGAGTAATCACATCATAATTACAATGAAGTACAATGGCTTTAATATCCATAAGCAATTTGCATCCACGTGAGGAAATTCGAATTGATGAGACTCTACTTGACTGTAGGTAACCAAGACCTTGTCTAAATCACTATCAGAGGACTCAATAGTTAACTGACCTTGTCTAAACCATAACTGGAGTTCATCGGAGTTCTAAAATACAACTCAAGTGTTACATTCAGTGTTGACTAAGGCTAATTGACTATGGTAGGTGAGAAATGCACCCCTCCTGAGTTCAGTCAAGTAAACCTTGTGCTAACTGAATGTAGAGGACTAGAACTGAATGTAACTGACTCCTAACTTAGCTTAACCAGTCATCAACTAAACTGAACTGACCTTGGTTGGTTTCGGCACTCCCAGTGGCTCCTAAATTGTATGGATTGGTCTAGGAGTCTCCTAAACTGATGCAATCAAGTGCAACCAGTGGCAGTGAGCCTCAATTAGTGTTCCCCACACTTTAGTAACTGAAACATGTGCCTCAATGAGGCCAAGTGGACCCAATGGTGTTAATGACTATAAATAGACTAGATGGACTCCCGATTTAGACATGACTCCCAATTTAGACATATGACCAAATTGGACAAGGGAGGATTAATAATCCTAACACCCCCACTAAATGCTAACTTGGAAAATCTATGGGCCATGATAACTAAGACCATAGGTCACCCATTACATCAAGTAAAGTAAAGTAACTGCTAAAAAACAAGGTGTTGGGGGAAAACCACATGGGAAAAAACCACCCCTCTAATTAAGCAGGTAGAATCAGGATCAATCTGGTTCTTTTGTGTACAAGTATCCTGGGGCCTAGCATGTGAACCTATCCATCATTATGTCTGGAGGAATCTTCCTCTTTGGAAGAAGAATGATATGCTCAACTAAATCAGAAATATAGACAGTTGCCGGATGAAGATTGGACCCATGTAGAGCAACTGAAGTCAACTGATAAGTGAGAAAAGGTTCTTGAGGATTCAGAACATGTGAGGAACACTCAAGAAACTGATATGTTGCAGCCATGAAAAGCAAACCATGAGTGGTAAGAACATCCCAAATTTTTAGGAGCAAGTGTCCAGGCGGATGCAGAAAATATTCCTCTTTACCAGTTCTGTGAGGAGATGAGCATGTGATCAATGGTAGAGAAGCACTAGGACTATTGAGAGCAAATGCTTGAACTCCGTAGTCTGATATAGCTTCTGAAATAGCTAATGAATCACATAATAAAATATCAACAACCTCATATGAGGAAAATAACACCAAATCCCCATCAGCAGTTTTGAAGAGAAAGTGCGATACTTGATTTTTCACACCGGAATTGGTGAGAGTAGCTACAAGCATGACTGAAAGATTTTGAATTTTAAAATATGAACCAAATAATATCAGATCAGAAAGTAAATCAGATCTAAACAGGTTCAAAACAGATCCAAAACTGTAAAATGGAATCAAATCCCCAGCAACAGTTTTGTAGGAGACTTGCGGTACTTGTTTCTTCACACCGTTGATGAGAACAGCTACAAGCAGTTCTGAAAGATTATGAATTTGATATATTAAACCAAAAAAATATCAGATCAGATCTAAATAAGATCATATCAGATCCAATAAGTTTAATATCAGATTCAAATAAATGGTTAACCGAGACGGTGGATGCACAACTTTCTTCTTCTTCGAAATTCTGAATTTTGGTGCATGCAATCCTGCAGGAATTTGCTGGAAAAAATAGATCATGGGGAGCGAATGGATCACTCTGGTAATCTAATATTTCTTCCAAAATATCCAAGGTATCACATATTTGCACACCAACAACAACATTAGAGGGAGAAAAATCAAATTTCTCTTCACTTTCAGAAGCAATTACTGGTAAATTTTGCACAGAATTCAAAGGAAAATCATCGGTGAATGTTTGCATGGAAGTGCAGCAGTATTTTTCTTCAATATCAGAGATTAAAATTTCTTCTTATGTTTCATCAATATGAGAATATGAGATATCAGAGATCTCATGAACTTCCAGAGCATCAGGAGAAGGAGTCACTGGATGGAGACTGTCTTCAATTTGAATTGACTGTGTAGAAGTTTCTGCTTCTTCTTCATCTTGAACAACTTCATCAAAGAGAGTGGAGGCTGAGAATTTTGGATCAAGAGTGCTTATGGTGCTGGATATTCTCTCCAAAATGCTATTATGATCCTCATTAATCACTCCAAAGGTTCTGTCCAATCTTGTCCAGAGTTCCTTCGGGTCTTCAATAGATCTAATGAGGTGTCGCAAGCTATGAGAAAGACCCGTTGCTATTGTTCCAAAAGCTCCATCACTATTATTCAGCCAGTCAATCTTACTAAAACACTCTTTATCAAGTCCAATAGACACCCGACAGAGACCTTGTCTCATCAAAGATGAAATCATCTTCATCTTCCATTCTGAATAGTTTGAGGACATGGTGAGAAGAGGAACTGATGAATCCATTTTGAAGCTGTACCTGCAAAAAAAAAAAAAAGGGCACCGTAAGGTTGAACAGCCTGCACTTTTGGAATTTTCTTCACACCCAGCTTAGTTAATCAAGCAAGCTTGATCAACAATTCCTTTGCTTAGGGTATTAAGTGGTAAATTCTTCGCTTCTGGTGCAGTGCTGGAAGGAGAAATTTTGCTCAAAAAATGATCCACTAGGAGATCTGAGGAGGAAAAGTGCCTTGTCCGCTGAGGCTCTGATACCATATTAAATTGAGCACATAGATTTGTGGACAAACACACAACTCACATGATAGATCACACAATTTACTCAGTTATTGAAGAATGAGACAGTGCAAAAATGGCTTGTAGCTGTGAATGCTTTTCATTAATCAAAGAGTAATTAGATCATAATTACAATGAAGTACAATGGCTTTAATAACCACAGGAAATTCAAATCCACATGAGGAAATTCGAATTGAGTAGACTCTACTTGACTATAGGTAACCAAGACCTTGTCTAAATCACTATCGGAGGACTCAGTAGTTAACTGACCTTGTCTAAACCATAACTGGAGTTCATCGGAGTTCTAAAACACAACTCAAGTGTTACATTCAGTGTTGACTAAGGCTAACTAACTGTGGTAGGTGAGAAATGCGCCCCTCTTGAGTTCAGTCAAGTAAACCTAGCGCTAATTGAATGTAGAGGACTAGAACTGGATGTAACTGACTCCTAACTTAGCTTAACCAGTCATCAACTGAACTGAACTAATCTTGGTTGGTTTCGGCACTCCCAGTGGCTCCTAAATTGCAGGGATTGGTCTAGGAGGCTCCTAAACTGATGCAATCAAGTGTAATCAGTGGCAGTGAGCCTCAATTAGTGTTCCCCACACTTTAGTAACTGAAACATGTGCCCCAATTAGGCCAAGTAGACCCAATGGTGTTAATGACTATAAATAGACTAGATGGACTCCCGATTTAGACATGACTCCTGATTTAGACATATGACCAAATTGGACAAGGGAGGATTAACAATCCTAACACCTATATAGGAAGGGAAGATAATACATCAAATTTTATGGGGATGCAAAAGAAATGCAAGAAACCAAAGTATACAAAAGTTCTTAAAAGATCCTAAAGGTCAATTCAAAACAACCTACATGGAAGGTTTTGGGGATGATGCAAACAACCAACCCAAATTCATTGATTTAATTGTAGGGATAAAATACTACCAAATGGTTGGATTCAAGAAATTAATGTGGAAGGAGAGTCCCAAATTATCATCATTATGATAAAATGCAAGGCTCGTTATTGCAATTGGAATCTATGAAATCAATTGAAACTTGAAATTTACAAAACAAGTCATTTATCATTAAAGAGTATTGAAACGTTCGCCCTCCCTATAAATTATAAGTTATTATAGGATTCTTAAAGGTCTGAGACGATCTAGGGCTCGCTGATGTGGACATTTTCTCACTTTATCAGGATAATGAAAGTGATATAAAAACTCAGGAGGGTAAAAGACACAACCTTACCAGTTTAATTCGTGCGTCAGATGTCCCAGTTGGCATATAGGTCAGAGCAGCTTATTGCCAGGGTCCAATAGCGTCCGCTAATCCGCTCTAATCCGGTATTTTCTAATCCATTGACAGGCTCTAATCAGCTACACACAGAGATCACCCATATGGAGAATACACACAAATGCAAATTTATAAAAAAAGACATTTATCATTAAAGAGTATTGAATTATTGAATATTGCCATGAATTATTGAATTATAAGATCCAATTTTAAAGAGTATTGCATTTATCAAGGGAGATGACCACAAAATACGAGGATATGTAATAATATCTGAAGAAATGTTTACCACATTTTTCAACCTCTTTCAAACTAAACAACAATATGCAAGATTGCAGCTACTTCTGGAAAGAAATACCAAATACATGATATATGAAATGGGTTGTGCAATTTGTGCATAAAACTTGACAACTTTATTATTTCTTCCAAGTTTAAGTCAAGCTCAATACCTTATTAACATGTTTCCCCAAGATTGTGAATCCCACATAAACCTTCCAGACTATACGAGCACTACATGGAGGTGATATTACTGGAGCAGTTGCATGGATCTGTGGACAGTTAGGAAAATTGGAGCATCTACATGGATCTGTGGACAGTTGGCATATAACAAAAGAGGTTAATGGGATTCATGAAAAAGGGGATTTGGAGAAGAGAGGAACTCAAGGGAAGAGGTGGCAGTCACCTGCATTTGTTTCTTTTGGTCTTCCTTTGGGTTCATTTATGTAGGGGATTACAGGGTTGCTGCCTCATTTTAGAGGGAAGAGGTGATAGTCACCTGCATTTGCTTCTTTTAGTCTTCCTTTGGGTTCATTTATGTAGGGATTTTACACGGTTGCTGCCTCATTCAAGAATCAGATCAGATGATCTCTGGATTATCAGATCAAATGATCTAACTGGAAAGAGAAAAATAACAGCATCACTAAACAAGGAGCATGCATGGATTGCAGAGGGACTAAGAAATCATTGTGGAGATCTGCAGTAGGCTTGAAGCCTTAGAGAGGATATTAGAACCTATAGACCAAGAGGGAGAGAAACTACGCATCACACTCTTAAAAGTTCCAATCCCGTATAAAAATATTGGATTGGATTTTTGGCTTTACAGGGACCAAAGATGACATATAATTTGTCTGAGTTAGAGAGAAGATTAAAACCAACCCATTAGATCCATCTTAAACCCAGATCTATTAAACCCAAGGATTGAGTATGTTGGTTTTATTTTTTATTTTTATTTTTACCATACATGACTTTCTTTAATTACTTTTAATTTTTGATAAGTTATTAGCGGGCATGGGAACATTACATTATGTAACAAGACAAAGAATAAATCTCCTCCAAATTAGGATATAAGCACCTCTCTATTCTAGGTGCAATAAAACCAAAGGAAGAGAAACTAAGTAGAACCATAAAAAATTGAGTGCCTATACCATCAAGAATGAAGTATGCTTTGTACATATCATACAAACCAGAAGAATGAAGTATGGTTTAAGTTCTAGGGAGAATTTAAACCAAAAGATACCACATATCATACACGAGACGTAGAGAACAATTCTTTGATATGGAAATTATTCCAGATGATGACCTAAAGCAGATGAAGCTAGCTGTAACTAAGCAAAGACACAATGCCGCATTATGATGGAATTGTTGGTCGAGTCGCAGACAGATTGGTAAAATAAAAAGGGAAAAGGAAAAGGAAAAATCATAACCTTGGCAAAAATGACAAAATATACATGCTAAGTTCTTTCCTACAAAATATTAATATCTTTTGCACAAGTAGCCCCAACAACATAACACACAGGGAATTGTTGGTCCACAAATACAAATCAAATTATTAAGCTACAATTCAAAATGAATTTACATGAAGATGGGTAGGAAATAGCCTGGTATACTAATTAATTACAGTTTCAAAATCACTATGAACTAGCAATAACTAGTCGTAACTAAGTGAACATCCATTGCAGCATTACGGTATGATTGTTTGCAGACATATCAGGAAAGAAAAGGAAAAGATGAAATCAGACCATTGACAACAATGGAAAAACATGTACATGCAAACTTGCGAAGTTCTTACATACATGTACTGTTAACGAACTTTTCTTAAGGAAGAATAAATTGTCAGTCCATGAATACACAACAATTTATAAAGCTATAAATCAAAATGAACCTACATGGAGGCAGATCTCATGAAGACAGACAGGTTGTAGCCAGAATTACAGTTTCAAAATCAAGATGAGCTCACCGTTGTCAAGTAGATGCTTTCAATATGCTTTGAAAAGAGAACAAAAATGTAACAGGTCAAAGGGGAAAAGATAGAACATGATAAAGTAAGTGTTATCACTAAGGAAGCACACAACCAAATCAGTGTTGATGTTGGTAATGGATATACCCCTATCACATCAACCTGGGGACATACCCTGTAACATGACATACATATAAACCACTAGTCGAAAACAAGGTATGACACCAAAACCGTCAATGATATTACTAGCAAAGTGAGGAAAAATGTTATCACATCAACATGGGGACTTGCACCTAAAAACCAACTTCTAGATTGGCAATGCTTTCAGTGTGGGTAATGCAATTTAAGTTTATTTATACTTGGGAAAAAATGTGGATAAAATAATTTGTCATTATCACGACAAAAAGGGGGGGTGTTTCCACATTTGAAACAAATATACCTAAAAGAATATATTTGAATCAAATAGCCTTAAAAATATTTGAATGCCTAATTATGACCTGCAACATGAATGAACATAAACTTACCATTTCTAACTATTGTCCTAACTAGAGAATCACAACAGGATAATGTAAAACATCGGCACAATCAAAAGGAAAGGTGCTTTCAGAATATGCCTCAATACAAATCAAATCAGGATGCCTTTACTATGTGACACCGAATACCCGTCAACAAATAAATGCACTAACTCCCCAAAGCAACCAACAATTTCAGGATCAATCTAATTCAAGAAACATTTATCAATGCAACTCTTTTAAATCCAGAATCAATCTTGCAGCAAACAAACCCACCAGACAACAATGAAAAAACATTCCAACAACCATGCTTTCGTTGTACAATTATGTTCTTGTCAAAGCATGCATTTTCCAAACTTTTAGCATAGACCAATTGATCATGAAATTGTTGGTTTCTTTGGGGAGTTAGTGCATTTATTTGTTGACGGGTCGTCAGTTTCACATAGTAAAGGCATTCTGATTCGAAAAACATTTACCAGCATGCAACTCTTTTAAATCCAGAATCAATCATGCAACAAACAAACCCTCTAGAAAACAATGAAACAACATTCCAGCAAACATGCTTTTGTTGTGCAATTATGTTCTTGTCAAAGCATTCATTTTCCAAACTTTTAGCATAGACCCTATAAAGATGTATTTGCATATTCAAGCTATCAGTTGCACCATTAGAGTACATTGTAAATCCATCCACAATAAATTATAAGAACTAAACAAACTTAAGCACTCATCAATCCAAATTTAAACTTAAATCAGAAAAGTAAATGAACCCACTTCTTGACATAACATTCAAACGATGAAAATTGTAAAGAGAGATGCACAGAATTCATCGTAAGAGCAATAAAAGGTGGACCACTCTCATTAAGTTTCAAGAGCACAAGAGCATTATAGCTTTTACCAGGGATTCTAAGTGCAAGAGAATGAGCCACCACAAGTTTCTTGGATTTTGAGTGAGAGACTCTACTATAGGTAGATATTCAAATGAGTCATTTTTTTATCTCATTGATGGTCTATATTTAAGACAGTATTATGATGATCGGAGACTATTTTAAAAGATAGATACATTTAATATAAATAGACCAAACAAGACGGAATTCGGTATCCACTCTACAGAAGTTTAGCCCTGTGGCTAACTTGACCAACTATAGATCTAAAGAACCTATGAAAAAGGTGCAACAAACAGTGGTTACACTATCGACACGTTACATATTTCAAGAAAATCACTGCAACTTTAGGTCAAAATCCATAGTAGAACATAGCTTCCATACAGATAGTAATGGTAAGATTTATAAATACTCTTAAAAACAAAAAATAAAATCAGTAAAATGAAGACATGTGTCCTTGAGGTTAAAAAGAAGATGACCCAAAAATAAATGTAACGAAGCTGAGCAGTTACACAAGTCAAGGCCTTTAGATAGCACACCAACCTAATTTTTTTTAAAATGGAATGGAAAGTTACATCCATTAAGTACTATATGTTACTATATTTTTGTTCAAATCCAACATAGATGTTAATCTCTTCCACTTCAAAATCGAAAACAAATTTTCAAATAGGAGAGCATGTCCCTGAACTTAGAAAGGAAGCATGGCCTTGAACTTTGCATGCAACAAAACATCTAAACACTATAAAAAAGGAACAATAGTTTCCTGCAAATAAAAATAATCCACCCTTCCAAAATCTCTCCAAAAGACAAATGTGAAAATCCCTTCCTTTAGGTGTCAACAGATGTGGCAAAGCAAGCCATGACTATCCTTACAAAGGAACATACCAAAACTACTCGTTTAAATATTTTGTGACTTGTTAAGGATGACTCCTTCGTATTTAACTTGAAACCACTTCATTGAAATTTCCTTGGTAACCTGGTGTTGAATGCCAACACAGGATTGGGCTCTCTTTCTCCTGCCTACTATGTCACTAGGGCACTCTAGGACTACAAAAATGTCCATACCATAAATACCAATTGAAGGATCGTACATGTACAATAAAAACAAGCTGGCTCAAATGTTTACCAACTAAAACCTGTTGAAATATTGTAACTTCGAAGAATATTCTATATGTATTTATTTTTGGTCCCCGATGGTCCTACCGGGAGAACCACTTGTATTACTTTGTACCCCGATGCTCCTAATCGGAAGAACTAATAAGAGTCATGAGGCAGTCCCCTCTAATTGTAAAGGTGGGTCATTAGCACCCCAGTGTGGTTACTTGAGCTTACATGTGTAACTCGAGCCTACATGATTAACTCAAGCCTACATGACAGATGAATTAACTTAAGTGAACAGATGAATATAAATAGAGGTGTAGTGCTCCTCATTTGTAACACACACTCTCACTTGAGTAGCGCACTTGTGGAGGAGAGAAGTAGCTGGAGAAGGAGGAGGATCAGGTTTTTGATATCCTTGTTGGTTTTACCCTTTTACCTTTTCGGGGCATCTATATTGAGGAAGCTTTTGTTGGGTTTTTCCCTTTAGGGTTTTCCCAGGATAAATCTGTGTTGTTCTTGTGATACTGTTTCTTTCAGTGATCCTGTTTATATGCTTTTGTTATGAAAAATGAAATGATATACTGATGTCTTAGCTAAGCATATGAAAATTCAACATGGTATCAGAGCTAACCTGAATAGGACATCTTTCACAAGCTATAGAATTTAGGGATTCTTACTTTTTGGTTCTCTCTCCACAATAAATATGCAAAAGAAGGCTAGGCTGACTCTCCATTGAAGGGTGCATCTTTCTGTCGAAGCGGAATTCGATTCCGAGCATTTTCAGTTTTCGGTGCGGGAAATTAGGGCTTCTTACTGAAGAGGAATTTTTGAGTGAGCCTGGCATAGGATTGATCTCCTCATCAAAATCGAAGTTTAGAGACCTGGATCAAGATTTTTGGTTGGGTGAAACTCTGGGAAAGTCAAACCCTAGTTTGACCCCGAGCTAGAAAAACCCTAAATACTAAAACTGTTACGTTTTGGTACATTTGCTATATACCAATATTGGAGACGTATCAGGCACTGAAAATTTCAGAGGCAGAATACAACATCATGATGTACACTTTATCCAAAATTCAGCCTCAGATTCACTATGTTCTGGGATATATGATCCGTCAAACTTAGGGTTCCAGCCTCCTCCAGAATTAATCCCTAAACAAGACAACTGGGGAAAATTGCTATAGCATGGGCTACAAAGGTCCAAATTAAATTCCTAAAGATGTTCCAGAATGAGAACGTAATCTAATTTCTGTAGTCCTAATTTCAGAACTAGAAGATGAAACAATGACACGTGGCAGGTTATACAACTTCGCTGTTCTGAACAGTCCTGAAACAGGTCACCTTGAGAAAATGATCATAAATCCCAATTGGTGAAACCAATTTTGATTAAACCTATGGTTTTGGATCATGGACATGCGAGGTTACCTCAGTGAGAAATTTCAGACATAGAGGAGCTTTTATTTCGGAGATATAACAGAAGCAGTGAAAGGCATTTCTGCAAAAGAAATTGGAAAACTAGGGCTTCCTATTCCGAAAGATTTCCTCCATTGTTTTCAGAAAAGGAGTACATTGGACAGCTCCATTTGAAGAGATCTATATTTCTATCCAATCAGATCTAAAAGATTCTAAGTTTTTAAAATTAGGGTTTCTCTGACAAACGCTAGATCAACTAGCTCCGAAAGCAGGATGGACACCTCAAATCGGTAAGATCTAATCTTTTGCTATTTGAATTTGAGGTTCTCATTTCAAAGTGATATATCACATCAGCTTGTTGATAAGCTTGGTGAAGTTGACAACTTCCAAGCTTGGAAGTATTTGATCTCTCTGAAGAAAATGAATTGGACACTTA